>CP139506.1:355694655-356217634 GCA_021014915.2 Artemisia tridentata subsp. tridentata
CCAACCATCGCCTCTGTCTATTTGAGCTCTTTTGCGTGAAAATATATTTAAGGCTTTTTGGTCGGGTGAAAATGTCACATGACTCGCCGTATAGAAAATGCCGCCATAATCTTAAGAGCGAAAACCACTGCAGCCAATTCCAAATCGTGCATAAAGATAATTCTCTTCATACGGTTTCAGTTGGCCTCGAAGCATAGGCGATGACTTTCCCTTTGCTGCTTTAAAAAACGCAACCCAAACCCTTTTTAGATGCGTCACTATGGGATCTGGTAACCACCCGAACCAGACGGAAGAGTCAGAATAGGTGCCGACACAAATTTCTTGCTTAAGCTCCTCAAAACTTTTTCTCCCCCCCCCTCAGTCCATACAAATTTCTCCCCTTTTCTCATCAACTGTGTCAAGGGCAAAGCCAAGCCGCGAGAAACCCTCAACAAAACGACGATAATAACCCGCGAGTCCCAGAAAACTTCTCCCTCAGTCGCATTCGTAGGTCTAGGGCCATTTAGTGAAAAGCCTCGACCTTCGCTGGGTCCATAGTGATACCCTCCGCAGAAACAACGTGACCTAGAAACGCGACCTGCCCAACCAGAATCGCATTTTAGAAAACTTCGCGTACAACTTCTTCTGTCTAAGAATCTCCAACACAGTCCGAAGATGCTGTTCGTGCTCATCCTTAGATTTCGAATAGACAAGAAATCATCGATGAAGACAATGACAAATTTATCGAGGAACTCATGAAAAACCCGGTTCATAAGGTCCATAAAACGGCCGGAGCATTGGTCAAGCCGAAAGGCATAACCCGGGGAATTCATAATGACCATAGCGGGTTCGAAAAGCGGTCTTGGGAACATCTTGTTCCCTCACACGAAGCTGAGGGTACCCCGATCTCAAATCAATCTTAGAGAAGTGCTTTGCTCCTTGCAATTGGTCAAAACAAATCGTCGATCCCGCGGAAGGGGATAGCGGTTACGGATAGTAAATGCGGTGGGGCTCCCGGTAATCAATACAAAGGCGCAAACTACCATCCTTCTTTTTTCACAAATAGCACAGGGGCGCCCCAGGGAGAAACGCTCGGACGAATAAAACCGTTCTCCAATAACTCCTCTAACTGTACTTTCAATTCTTTAAGTTCAACAGGAGCCATTCGGGACGGAGCCCTTTGAGATAGGCTCAGCACGGGAACTAGATCAATACTGAATTCAACTTCTCTGGTGGAAGGAAAAACCAGGAAGCTCTTCGGGAAAGACATCAGCGAACTCCCGAACAATGGGAACATACTAACATCACGTCCCTGAGAAACGTATCTTTAACAAGGCAAAAAAACCCCTTGGCAACCATGAGAGATTAAGTTCGAGCTTTCATAGCAGAAATAAGTTTAACAGATTTCAAAGGCTGCGAACCGTGATAAACAAAATCCGGATGATGGATATCACCAAATCTTACACTTCTGGCATGACAGTCGATGGAGGCCTTAGAGAAGACAACCAGCCCAAATACCCAAAAATTTTATCAAAATCAATCATATCGAGGGAAGCAATTAGCCGGACGAACACAATCATCAAATCTTAGCGGAAATTTACATATTCACAATCGATGATGACTTGGGTTTTCATAGGAGTAGAGATATGATATAGGATTATTCAATGGTGTTGGGGTTACTTTTATTTTCTTGGCAAGCGTATTAGATATTATAGGTGTGTACACCGGTGTCAAATAAAAAAAAAAACAATATGATCTCCAACATAAAGATAACCGGTAATGGTACCTGACGTCCCTGCCGCCTGATCACGTGTGAGAGAATAAACCCGACCAGAGGTAGGAGCCGGCCTACCTGAGTTTGCTGCTGCAGCCCGCTTCTCATGCGGACAGTCCTTCACTCTGTGCTCGGTAGACCCACAAGTAAAGCATCCCCCAGTAATCCTATGGCAAACTCCCGGATGGGATTTTCCCGCAAGTGACACAAAACCGGTGGAGGGGGTAACGCCTCACTAGTCCTCCTCTGTCCAAAGAACCTGCCTGATGACCCGACTGGCCCCGATAGTCTGATCACGAAAACTGATGTGGGTTATTGTTGTCTCATATTACCCCTTGGATGTATTTGACTTTGAGGTCTTTTGATGATGGATTGATGGTTTTTGAAATGCGACCCTTAACAATCTGCTTCACCATATTTTACTATGATATTCTCAATCATCTGAATCTGTTAAGATTATTGTTGCTATGAAGCACATACTCCGATCTCTTTGATTCCCAATTTTCTCCTAACGCCTGTTAGTATCCACTCTTGGAAAGCTCCGGCATTTGAAAGTTTGTTGTACGAATTTCTGGTGTTCTGATGAACCTTTTGAGATCCGTTGGGAAATGAAGTTGCATTGACCTGAAGAAGTTAAGAGATGGTAGGAATTGATGGAATATGAGATTGTTCACTTCGGTGATCTCTTGAATGCTCCTGTTGATTTATGAAGAAGAAAGAGAGAAGTGTGGGGCCCGGCACACCGACCATCGTGAATGTAACCGTAATCACTATTCCATTTCCGCGTAAAATTTATTTGATTTGTTCTATTTTTGAAACTCCATAGCAACGACCTCATTTGATTTTGAAAGACGGAAGAAGCAACCATAAGAACATCTGAGAAGGAAGTTAATTAGTTGAGATTAAGTTCCGCGAAGCTTTACAATTTGATTTGTGAAGAGAAAGATTTGTGTTTACGAAGTTTTTCCCTAAGAAGATTTCCTGAAGTTGTTTTAAAGTACCCGTGGGACCACTATGATTTTGAATGATGTCAATTGTATTGACTAGAAGATTCATTTTTTCGTAAGTATTCGGACAATTGTCATAGTATGACAGTATGTTTGTGCTCAGAGAGATCGAGGAGCACGTTGACCATTTTTAGTATGAAGTGAACCGACCCTTTGTTCTAGAAGAATAGATTCACTTGATGATCGGAGATTGTAGCAAACAACACCACCAGGTATCCGATGACTAAAGAGCTTCCACAAAAAGGACCAGGTCTGAAGACCACTGTCAGAGTTAGAAAAAACCCTTTTAGAAGAAAGTACAGAAGAGTTTCGTGACAGGCATTACCAAGAGAGAAGCAGGTGAGAAGAAGACAGACTGAGATGGGATCGATTATACCCCAAGCAGCACGTGGAGATTTCAGTTGGGCATCAAGACGACCAGACCGTAGGAGATGAGCTTCAGCACATAAACCAGAAAGTCCACAGCGGTTTGAGTTGGTGAGTTTTGAATCATGCTAGGAGACCTGTAGAAGACACGCAACCTTGTTTCTCTAGTCATTTTAGTTGTACTAAGATGAATTGAGAGTGAAGCAGAACTCGCAAATGGAGGAATGCACGGTGGGTCACGTCAGAGATTCACGTACCACACCCAAGGGGTCAAGAAGAAGTGTCGAAGGGCTTGAGGAACCAGACTCAAGTTTATGATTTCCTTTTCACCCTATGTCGTATGATTAGACAAGAGAGCGGCTACTTGGAATTTGAAAGGATTCGAGATCATGAAATTGAAGGGATGGAAATTTTGTAGTAAAAGTTTGGATTCGGAAGATTTGATTTTTGGGAAAGGATGAAAAATATTGAAGACGTAATTCTTTCCTCTTAGACCACTCAAGTTTCCGTTACCTTTCGATAAGATCTTGAATGAGCCTTTTCCCCTTAGAAATTTCCCTTCGATGTTCATTATGCATGGGGTTTTGGGCGTTGGTTCGTTATGAGAAGGATGATGAATTGTGGAAGACCTAACGTCTCGACGACGAGTTTCATTTTGAGGTGTACACATTCGTTACGCTATTTGTAGTCAAATTCCTCCCCATTTAGAATCCGTAGTGATGTTTGTTTTGGACCAACCTTAGGAAGTAGAAAGACTGATAGGTGTAAAATTTAAATAGTCCTTTTCGCGACTTGAGATAAAGTATGACCACATGATGGTATATCATATGATGCTGGGGATTTGACGGTTCGCGAACGTGATAATACTTACGTCATATGAGTTTCCCTCATTTTTGTTCATAGGATATTTGAGGAGTACTTTGAAACCTTAGAATTTTGATTAGGGATGTGAGAAATTTCGCATTTGTAAGATTTAGGTTCGTTCCACCTTCGCTTAATCTGTTTCGCCGTTACACGATTTGAACGTTTTTGGGTTCTCGGTACGCGGTTGTTGACCTTGGTAATTCCAAAAGAATCTTAAGTTTGCTATAAGTTTCTTTCCATTTGATATCACCTACAATTTATTTTCTGTACGATCTCATCTGATTTGTCTAACGAATGCTATGGACGGGGGTATCCGCACAATCTTGCGTATCCTTGTATCTCTTCTGAGAGAATATGTAACCATTCGTCATGTTTGAATATGAAACCTTGCAATCTGAATTCCGTATGATATTCATTCGGGAACTGAAGTTCTTTTGGATCGGCGATGAAGAGTCAAGAGAAACAAGTCTTTTTTACATTCCATTCGCTGTCCGTTGTGTCTTCTGTTTCGTTTCACTCCGTTCGTAAAAAAATTATTTGGAAGAACCACCCAGAGGGAGGCTACCGGAAAACCGAGGGAATCGATATGGCTAGTTATCCGCATTTGTATTTGATTAGTAGCCCTATTTTGTTTTCGATCCTTTCACTTTGATTCTTTGCAAATTTCGAGGACGAAATTTTTCTGTTAGAGGGGAAAGAGTTGAAAACCCGAAAATTTAAAACATGCAAAAATTACCAAAATGCCCCTGAAACTTTAAAAATTTAATTAAAACTTAATTAAAGTTCTGAATCGATCCCAAACTTCTGGAAACGAGCAAGATATGGTACAAAATATTATTTTGAAGACTTCGATTAATATTTATACAAGTTGTGAAATGACCAAAATACCCTTGTGTGTACCAAAAATCTAAATACACAATTATTATTAATTAAAAAGCATTTAAATTACATTTAAATTAGGAAAATACACAAAATAAAGGGTAAATTAATTTGGGCCTTGTGAAGGCCGGTCATTTGCCCCATGCCCTCCCCAAGGTCGGCCTATCACTAATTTTTCACTCCAAAAAATTTATTTCACCCTCTAAACCTAAAAAAAACAATGAGCCGCCACTCTTAAAATTCCCACACACCACCTCCGATTTTTAGAAATCAAAAACCTATTTTTCTGGAGTTCTTCTTGATGCAAGGAAGGTGAGAAAAATAGCCACAAAGTCCTGGAGTCGATCGTGTGTTCATGGTGAATTAATTGGTTCGAAAAACCCTAGCCGAGCAACAATAATTCGAAGCATGTAAATCCTTTGATCTAAATTATTTCTGGTATTTTTCTAGCTCTCTCTCAATCACATATAACATGGGAAAAATATTGAAATCGAACCATGCTTCATGTATTGATCGAATGAAAAATAAATAGCATAAAACCCTAATTTTGAATAATCGAATCTAATAAATCCATGCGTTTTTTTCTGAGGTGTTTGCTTATTTTTCCTGGGTTCTATATGCTTCATATAACATGAGAAAAATGGTTCCTTGATTTGTTTGAGTCAAATTCGTAATTTTTTGGATTTTAGTTAAAACCGGATTTAGAAATAAAAAGGGAAAATTGAGGAAAAATTATTATATCAATCGACCTAGTGTTTTTGTGTGAGGAAATCTGGAAATAAAAGTGATACAATGATGATTCAATGATGGCCTAATGATTGGGATTGTTAGGGTTTGATTTTGTTATAAGTTTTATGCAAACCGATTTAATAATTAAATGTTAAGGGGCTGTTTGTAATTATTAAAACTTGTGGGATATTTTGTAATTTGTATGGACCTGGGAGAATATGTAAAAAATTATAACATGAGGGTCTTATTTGTAATTTTGGCAAGATAATGATTTAATTTGTAAGTTATAAATCGATTTTTAAAATAAAAAAAATGAGGGACTAAATATGTAATTTCTAGAAACTTGGTGCTGTTTTGAGTAATGAATTATATTCAGGGGGTTATGTGTAATTTTGGTAATTCAATGGCTTAATATGTAATTGTTAATAATTAAAGGTTGAAATTGTAAAATTTAAAGGACTAAATATGTAACTTTGATAACTAGAGGGACTTAATGTGAAAATTGTGAATGTTTAAGGGTGTTTTCGTATAACATGTTAAAATAAGTACTCATGGTGTAAAATTGGTAAATTAAAGGTTTAATATGTAATTATAGTAAATTATATAATTCGAAATTGTAATTTTAAAAAGTATAAGGACCAAATGTGTAAATTACCGAAAGTTTAAGGGCTGGTTGTAACATGATAATATTGAGGGCTATTTTCTGTAATTTGAAGGAATAAAAAGGACTTGATGTGTAATATGAATCTTGTGAAGGTTAAATTGTAAATTATATAAGTATACAGGTTAATTTGTAATTAATTAAATAAAAAGGGTGTAAATCGTAAATTATGAAACTTGAAGGGGGCTTGTCATGCCATAATTAAATTAAAGGGTATTTTCTGTAAATATGAGTAATGAAGGGCTTGAAGTGCAAATGTAATATTAATAAAGTCTAAATTGTAATTTATGTAATTATAAAGTGTAATGTGTAAATTAAGAAAATTAAAAGGGGTGTAACTTGTAAATTGGAAACGTGAAGACTAAATGTGCAATTCTGGAAATTTAAAGTATTCAAATGGTAAATGATGAGATTTCTATTTTAAACCCTTGAAGTTTGGTAAAGTTACACTTGTAACCCTGAACTATGAAAACTTGTCATAATTAAACCCTGAAATTGTGTAACTTGTTAAAATGAATGTTACTTCCATAATAAGCTAATTAAAGACTTGACTTGAATTATATCACTTGAATCTTGCTAAATGTGGTAACTTACTAAATTTGGAAACCTGCTAAAAATGGAAAGTTACTTAAAATGGAAAGGGTTGTAATTCTTTTCTACCCCTCTAGGTGTGAAGAAGGAGAGGACATGATCCTTTGCATCTTATTCTTTTGGTTTGTGCTTGCTTTGGAATAAGGTACAGATATTCTGCCCTTGTTAATAAGGTGCCTTCGGTCTCTTGAACCCTTATTATGATTTGACTTTGACCTTTGCTATGAACCTTGGGATTTGAACCTTTGGCATATGAACCCTTGATATGAACCTTCTGATATGAACTTTGATATGAACCTTCTGATATGAACCCTGATATTTGGACCATGACCAAGTGAACCTTTGCTTTGATATTGACCTTTGACCCCAGTTTGATACCCGAGCCAAGTTCGTTTCCTAGCCATGAAGGTAACATGGCCGTGTCATTGATGCACCAATGGCATGACTAGCGTGTAGCCCTAGTGATTTGGTTACACCGTCCCCATTTTGATTTGATATGAGCTCACTATGATATGATTTGATATGGCCAATATGATTTGTTCGGGGGGCGAATGGATGCATCCTAGGTTCGTGTCCGTGTTCGTGGACAGTTCGTTTTGATATGATTTGATTTGGTGACTGATGATGGGTGCAATCCACGTCTTTCACAAAGTTCAGGAGCTAGCTACTCCATTTGAAGAATGAGGACACCCCTCATATTATCTGATTATCTGAGAGGTCTCCCCTCTATATGATTTGAAGATTGTGGTTACGATATGATATGATTTGATTTGTTTAGGCTCGTGGTGGATGACTGTCCTAAACCTTACTCTTTATTTCCTTTTCCTATATCTCATTCATTATGATATGTCTGTTCATTTCCATTTGATTTTGGTTTTCGTTTATTATATATCTGTTCACTGGGCTTTTTAAGCTCAGCCGCATTTCTTTTCCTGCGGCAGGTTTTTAGTAGGAAGCCAGGAGCTTGGGTTTGATTTGGGATGAGAGATTAGCTTATGAAGACGATACCCTAGTTTTAGTATTCATTTATGTATGACTATGTAGATTTGGTATATTTTCCTTTGTAATATTTTAAACCATTTGTATTATGTAAGTCGTATGTTATGCTTGCCTTTGATATGTCACCATTTTCGTGACACTTCTACCATTGCCGGGTTGGGGTGTTACATTGGTTCTACCTTGAAATAGAACCCGGTGTTTAGCTTAGTACCGGAAAAGGAAGTAAGCGACGTGTAAAGGTTTTCTCCACCTAGAAGAGAGTTTGTTTCTTAGTGAAGGATAACTCTCGAGTTAGAGGCTCGAGGAGTGGAGTAGGGCAAGGAAGAGAGTCCTTGTAGCCGAACCACTATAAACATCCGTGTTGTGTGGTTTGATCTTTCCTCTCTTTACTTCTCATATATATATTGTGTGAATATTTGTTTGTGCTTGTTTCCTTTGAAATAACATAAAGTAACAAAGTGAATTAATTTTAAAACGGTAAAACTATTCAACCCCCCCTTCTAGTTTTCCACAATTGGCATCAAGAGCTACGTTACTTAAGATTTTTAAAATATATTGTATTTTAAAACTTAAAACGATCCATGGATTTTGAAAACTTTAAAGAAGGGCAATCTATGCAAAGACACACCTCTATTCGAACCTAATTGTTTTATTTATTGAAAAAATCGCTTTGAGACTTATGTGAAGTCAAAGGATATAGATCTATGGTTTATAATTGTGAGGGTGATTACAAGGCCATAAGTAATGATATTTTGGGTGGTCGGGATGTAGAAACTTCTCTTACTCGTCACAGTGATGAGCAAAAGAAGTTGATTGCCAAAAATAATGAAGCCAAAATGATGCTTTACAATGCTTTACCTAAGAAAGAATATGAAAGAGTTTTTATGTGTAAAACGGCTAAAGATAATTGGCAATCTCTATTTGTCACTCATCAAGGAAACTCACAAGTCAAAGATAACAAAAATTGATCTTCTTGTTCAACAATATGAACAATTTGTTATCTCTGAAGATGAGATCATTGATAGTGCGTTTGCTAGGTTTAATACTATTATTACATCACTTAAAGCACTTGACGAATCTTTTTCTAGTAAGAATTTTGTCAGGAAATTTCTAAGAGCACTCCACCCAAAGTGGAGAGCAAAAGTGACAGCTATTGAAGAATCCAAGGATCTTTCAAGCATGACACTAGATGAGCTCATAGGAAATCTCAAAGTTCACGAAATGGTGATGGAAAAAGATTCAGAAATAGTTAAAGGCAAGAAGGAGAAAATGAAGTCCATTGCTTTGAAAGCTAGAGCTGAGTCAAGTGATGATGAAGAATCTTGTTCTAGTAGTGAAGACGAAGAATATGCCATGGCCGTAAGAGATTTCAAGAAATTCTTCAGGAGACGAGGAAAGTTCGTAAGACCACCTCGTGAAGAAAAGAAATCCCTTCGTAAAAGACCGTGATGATAGAAAAGGAAAGTTAGAGAGGAAGTGCTATAGGTGTGGAGATTCTGGTCACTTTATAGGTGATTGTCCAAAGCCTCCAAAGAACAAGTCTCAAAAAGCATTTGTTAGTGGAGCTTGGAGTGATAGTGAAGGAGATGATGATGAGCATAAGAACAACGAAGTTGCCCTTATGGCTCATGACACAGAAGAGGTACATTCTGACGCATACTCCTCTATAGATGATGAAACCTTAGAAGTAGAATATAACAAACTTGTGATATAACATTAAAAATCATCAACAAAAATAAATTGTTGAAAACTAAAACAACACTTTTAGAAAATGAAGTGTATTGGCTTAAAGAAAAAGAGATACGAATGGAAAAAGGCAAAAATAGTAAAGATACATGTGTCTCTTGTCAAGAACTAAAATTAGAATTAGATGCACTAAAAACCACACAGGAAGATCTCATTAAGCAAAACTCTAAGTTTGAAAAGTTTGATAAAAACATAAGTTGTGTAAATGAGATAATGAAGATGCAAAAACTTCCCCATGATAAAACCGGACTAGGTTTTATGAAACAAGGAACCTTAGGTGACTTTAAGAAACAAACTGTGAATGAAAAAGAAACTGTTTCAACCATGTCAGAAGCCCACGGATCCGACGGATCCAAAGTTTTGGATCCGCCAGTTGTACCCAAGGGATCCGCGGGTTTACAGAAGTTGAACAGAAGGATCTTAAAATGAACCGTACTGAATTCGTTAAGGTCACTAGAAAACCTAGCACTAGTATAACTAACAACAAGCTAAAACCAGCTGTTTCTGTAGGAAGAGGTCAAGCTAGGAATGAGTATAGAGTTAAAACAACTCAACAGAGACCTCAAACTTGGTTTCCCAAACACCCCTTTCCTAAGAGTAATGTTAACTCACAACATCATTATCAAAATAATTGGAACCAAAATATGCCTAGAAACTTCCAAGGTCCCAATTACATGCTATGGAACAACTATCCTCCATTTGCTTACATAAACCATGATAATGTTATGTTTAACCCAAACGGACCCATGAGATATTGGGGACCAAACGCTTGAGTCTTTCTTGAACTTAGGTATGCTTAAAGGTTGATCTAGAACCTGATGAGTAGATCAAAGATAGTGGGTGTTCAAGACATATGACGGGAAACAAAAGCCTTTTCTCAACTTACCAAGTGTACGACGGAGGTAATGTCACATTCGGTAGCAAACTAAAAAGTAAAATCATTGGAAAAGGTACGATCTCTCATGACTCTCTCTCTGTTGATGATGTTACTCATGTAGATAATTTATGATTTAACTTGCTTAGTATAAGTCAATTATGTCGCAAAAAGTATAATGTCCTTTTCAGTGAAAATGGAAGTAAAATACTTAAAGATGGCATAACCGTAGGAAGAGGTGTTTTAAAGAATAACGTATATGTTATGAAATTAGATAAAACACCTAAAGACAAGCTTTGTCTTACCTCTCTGGACGAAAACTCAACTCTATGGCATCGAGGTTTAGGTCATGCCAATATGAGGCTAATTCAATCCTTATCATCTAAGGAACTCGTTAGGAACCTACCCAAGTTGAAATATGACTAACACTTTTCTGATGCTTGCAAAATTGGGAAACAAGTGCATAATAGCCATAAGGCTAAAAACATGGTATCTACATCTAGGTGTCTAGAATTATTGCATATGGATTTGTTTGGCCCGTCGGCTATACAAAGTTATGGAGGTAATTTTTACACATTAGTTATAGTAGATGATTACTCTAGATATACGTGGACTAAATTTTTGAAAACCAAAAATGAGGCCTTTGATAAATTTGAAATTCTAAGCAAGAAAATTCAAAATCAAATAGGAAGTAACATAGTATCTATTAGAACCGACCATGGTCGAGAATTTCACAACAAAATCCAATTCGGAACTTTTTGTGATAATAATGAAATAACACATAATTTCTCGGCTCCCCGAACTCCACATCTAATGGTTGTAGTAGAACGGAAAAAATAGGACAATTCAAGAAATGAGTAGAACTATGTTTAAATGAACAAAACATACCTCAAAATTTTTGGTGTCATGCCGTTGATACTTCCACATATATACTAAATCGAGTTTTTAATTAGACCATTTTTAAATAAAACTCCATATGAACTTTATCGAGGCAAAAAGCCTACGTTTAGGATATTTTAGAGTTTTTGGAAGCAAGTGCTTCATTCTTAACACTAAAGATTATCTCACCAAGTTCGACCCAAATGTCGTATGAAGGTGTGTTTCTCGGGTATTCACAAAATAGTAAAGCATACATAGTGTTGAACAAAGAAACCTCAAGAGTCGAGGAATCATTGAACGAAACATTCGATGAAAGTCCACCTCCCTCTAAGACATCACCTTTGGTAGATGATGACTTAGTTGAGGACCAAATGGTTGAAAATTTAGAGGGATGAACCAGAAAAATAAAGAAATTATCAACATTAAAGAATCTAAAAGTCATCCATTAGAAAACTTCATCGGAAAACTTAATTGAAAGAACATTAAGATCTCAAGCTCAAAATGAAAGTAATTACTTTTGTTTTGTTTCAACAGTTGAGCCTAAAAATATAAATGAGGCTATAAAGGATGAATCATGGGTTATTGCTATGCAAGAGGAATTAAACCAATTTATTAGAAATGATGTTTGGACATTAGTTCCACAACCTAAAAAATCAAACCATAATTGGTACAAAATGGGTATTTAGAAATAAAATGGATGAAAATGGCATAGTATCTAGAAACAAAGCTAGGCTAGTAGCTCAAGGCTACAATCAACAAGAAGGTATAGATTACGATGAACATTTGCACCCGTAGCTAGACAAAGGTCTATTAGGATACTACTTGCATATGCATGTGCACATGTTTTTTAAATTATTTCAAATGGATATCAAAAGTGCTTTTTTAAACGGATTTATAAATGAAGAAGTATATGTTGCACAACCTCCCGGCTTTGCTAATTTTGAAAAGCCAAATCATGTCTACAAACTTAAGAAAGCATTATACGGACTTAAGCAAGCACCAAAAGCTTGGTATGATCGACTTAAGACCTTCCTAGTTGACCATAAGTATACCATGGGCCTAGTAGACAATACTCTCTTCACCAAGGAAAATGGATCACATATTATCATCGTCCAGATATATGTGGATGACATTATATTCGGCTCAACTTGTCAAGAGTTATGCAACGATTTTTCAAAAATCATGCATTGATGAGTTTTGAAATGAGTATGATGGGGGAACTAAACTTTTTCTTAGGTCTCCAAATAAAACAATTAGAAGATGGGATATTCTTCAACCAATCAAAGTATATCAAAGATATGCTTAAGAAGTTTGGTCTAGAAGACTCAAAACCAATGAAAACACCCATGTCCTCCGAAACCAAACTCACAAAGGATGAAGAAAATGAATCCGTAGATAGCACTAAATATAGGGGAATGATTGGTAGTTTACTCTATCTTACGGCTAGTAGGCCGGACATTATGTTTAGTGTTTGTCTATGTGCACGTTTTCAAGAAGATCCCAAAATATCCCATCTTGAAGCCGTTAAAAGGATATTTAGGTACATTAAAGGCACTACACATTTAGGATTATGGTATCCCAAAGGAACAGGTATAGAAACCATAGTGTATGCCGACTCAGACCATGCCGGTGACTATGTTGATAGAAAAAGTACTAGCGGTATTTGTACTTTTGTAGGACATTGTCTCACCTTATGGTTCGCTAAGAAACAAACAACCCTCGCAATCTCAACAACAGAGGCAGAGTATGTGTCTGCAGGAAAGGCGTGTCAACAAGCACTGTGGATGAAACAAGCTCTCGTTGACTATAGAATTGAACTCAACGACATCCCCATTCTTTGTGACAACAAAGGAGCTATCGATCTCAGCAAAAATACAGTCCAACACGCTAGAACCAAACACATTGAAATACGTCATCATTTTCTACGCGACAATGTTCAGAAGGGAAATATCTCAATTGAGAAAGTTTCCTCAGAGGACAACATTGCCGACATCCTCACAAAACCTCTCAAAAGAGAACCTTTCAACTACCTTAGACTTAGATTAGGATTAATGGAACATAGTGATTAGATAAAACAGTAGAGTAAACCTTAGTTTAACCAAACTCAACACTAAACCAAAAATTGTGTTCTGATCCCGCGGATCCAAACGATTACAAAGGCGGAACCTTTGTTTTGGATCCGCCGGATCCGTCACATGCACATGTTGTTTTATTATATAATAAACAACACCAAGTACTATTCATCACTCTCCTAAAACTTATCACCTACTGAATTCGTTTCATACTCCACCACAATCATAATTTAGGCTATTTTCTTCCACAAATTTGTGCTCCAAACATCACTGTAAGTATCCTTATCATGTTTATACTCCTGATCTGCGTCTAGGATTTCTATTTCATGCACAAAATAAAAACTTGGGGAATATGCATAATTCTTGAAAAATCATGAAACATAGTTACTGAATTGCAATTCAAATCATGTTTTTGTTAGTTAGGAATTGCATCTTGTAGTACATTATCATCATTCATCAAAAACCCCATGAGAAATTTTTGATAAAATCTTCTCACGACTAGGAAAAATGGTTTTTGAACATTGTTCATACAAATATAAAAACGTTAGTTTTCTTTTGTTTACCATCACTTGCATAATGTCTCTTAAATGCTAAAGGGAATACATAACTAATATGTATTTTCGTGTACATTCAAATGTAGCTACATTGAAGTAGGAGCGTTTGGGTTATCTCTCGTTTTATCATAAAACTTGCATAAACAAAATTTTCATTCATCTAAATGAGTCGAGATAACCGCACCTCCACATAGTCCCCATGTAGGCACACACTAGACCTATACACGTATTTTCAATAATTTCGACTAAAACTATATAATTTTTTGTGTTTAGGAAAATCATGCCTCCCGTGACCAACTATGATCACAAACACACCGTAAATTACCTACCTAAACACCATAAAACCAAAGGACTTACTGAACAACAAGTCAAAATTTTCAAAGCTCTAAAAAAACACTACGTACATGAGGGTAGGTTTGTAGATCCCTCATTCTATGAAGGAACCTATCTTAGGGAGCAACTAGCGGCTATTCACTTCGATTCCCTCCTAGATATCGATTAACCATTAATTCCTCGATTCATTTTAGAATTCTATGCTAGTGTCAAACTAGAGTCAAACGATCAAGGTTACATGAACATTCGCTTTAGCGTCAATGGACATCAATTCAATGTCCCATTAAATCAATTTGGAGAAGTCATAGGAGTTCCAAGTCATGGAACGAGTGTCTATTCTGATAAATGGTCATTGACCATTCTTGAGTCAAATCTTGAACGAACGGCACCATATGCCACTCCCTTAACTTTAAAAGAAATCATTTTTCAACATCTCTTCATACCTAGGAACAACCCAACAAGGTTGTATCGAGGGAAATATGTTCCTAGAGATCCATTTGCTATGAAGCTCAATGAACTCAAGCCCGAATTTAGGAAAATGGAAGAAGTCTAAAGGGCCAATGTCATGTGCACGGTAGGAAACCGCGATCAAATCAATGCTTGTGTTTGTCACATGATGTACAATGTGTCAACCCATCAACCCTTCAACCTTGCTTACTATATCGCCAAGAGAATGGCCGGTATTTCAATTCAAGGAAAAATGGCATTGCCTTATGGAATGCTTTTAACCCGTCTCTTTAGAGCATTTGCACCCATTCCTAGAAATGCCTTAGGATTTGTTCCTGAATATGATGAGATAGAGCGCACCTTCGTTCCCTTGAGCGACTTTAGGGTAGCGGTTGACAAGGGCAAACGTCCTCGTGGTCAAACATCATCATCATCATCATCTATGAGTGACGATGATGGGATGCCAAACTCTAGGATTCTCCCTCCGGAGTACTTAAGCCAACTTCTACCAATCACAAATGAATCAGCCGAGTATCGCAACATCAAAGGGATGGTGAAGAATTTAGGACGTTGGGTGATGAAGCTTCATAAGGGCATGAAGAAATTGAAGAAGAAGTTGAGTTAAAGGAGTGTTTGGCTCTAAACATTATTAGACAATGTAGTATCAATAATGGTTGTTTCTTAACTTGTTATGATGATATTTGATGTGTATATGAACTAACTAAGAATTGCAGGTCGATAACACTTGATGTTATCAATTTTCCGAGTTTAAGCCTATGTTTGGCTTAACACTACATAAGGTAAGTTCCCATGAACGGATTAATCTATGATTAAACATGTGTTAGTATTATCATATTTGATTATTTTGCATTACATATTAGATGATAGATATGCTCCAAGAGAATTTTCGGGTTTTCGTCGAAAAATGAAAAATATGCACATCTCTCTGTTTAGTTTTAGTAGTTTTAATCCACGGATCTGGCGGATCCCTCATTTTGGATCCGCCATGTGTTATGGTTGGTTTCGCCAACTCTACAACCTGCGGATCAGGCGGATCCCAAAATTTGGATCCGCACGCCTTGACGATTGGATCCGCAGGTATAACAGTAAACTTCTTAAAACTTCTCGACTCATCCCGATTCTTAGATTTTAGTTTCTAGTGTTCTTTAGAATAGGTTCACTGATCATTATACATCTTAGAATGATTTAGAAACTCTTAGAAACTTAAGAACTAAATTTCCCACCAAAATTTGAAATTTCAAATTTTAGGAGTAAGTTACCTTTGTGATACAAACATGGAACCCTTTTTAGGGATCCTTCAAATCTGTGGGAACATCACATCAGAAGCTTTTCCACTATCTCTTTGCATTTACTGCATATTTTCTTCATATTTCTCAACATAAGTTCTATGGATTGACTTATGTGATGTGATTTGCAAAAGTTTTTGTTCCAAATCATTAGGAACTAACACTAGTTGATTTACATCAAATCCAAACACTAGTTTCTATAAACCATCTGCCTATATATTAAGATCATAACTTAGAGCAAAACTCACTCATTCACCTTCTTCACAACATACAACATGTACATCTTAGTTCTCTTAGCTCACCATGACCAAATCAACCAACTCCTCCACCTTTAGAACTCCAAAACGCACTGCTCACATTAGTGTTAAGCCTTGTTGCTTCATAAATCTTGCTAACTCATCATCAGAGGAATCATCTCATCTTAATATCTCATCTCCCATAGCAAGTGAAAATTTCCTTACTTTATCCACACCTACACCATCAAATGTTGTCATACAAACTCCACCTCCAACCATAACTCCAATAGCAACCACATCACCACCCGCTCCATCACAGATTGTCAAATCTTAATCACAACCAAACTCACCCAAACTCCAACCCATGAAGCTATTTAGGACTCCACCTACATCACCTCATCCATACCTTGATGACTTGGAGGATCTTCCACCAAGATCAAACAATCCTCCACCCATGACCTTTGAAAGTCAAGAACCTATGCTTTTTCATCCGATTTTCCCGGATATCCATGGTCCCTTATACCATGATTCACCATCATCCCAACCTCAAATACCACCTCTCTCACCCACATCAACTCTCATTGCCATAGACGAGGCAATGTGGATCAATTTGCCTCAAACCCAAGAGGAGATTAGTGAAGAGCTCAACCGTCTCTACACTCTCTCGGGTATGGTAGATCACCGCCTCAACGAAGCCATGGACCTCCAAAACATCCTCATGAATTCCCTCCAAACACCACCAACAACAAATGAACAAACACAACCACCACCACCCAACAACCAATCACCACCACCACCACTACAACCAAATGTGTCTACTCTTCCGCCCGGTTTTGCTCGCCATGATTGCAACATGTGTGAAAGAACCGCTCACATAGCTCAAAGGACAAACATTTTGGTGCACGAGCTCCAAAATGAAATGCGGTTCATTTTGAACCACATTCTTGAGCGTCTAAATGCCATCTCTCATCCTCCTAAATAGGAGAATTTTAATCTCATTAAATAGGACCTTTTAGATGTTGTTGTGGGACTTTTTATTTTTTAGGATGTATTTTTCATTTTCATGTAACATCATATTATGTTTGTGACTTTTGTCACATAATTTTCAATGAATGTGATGTTTTTATGCTTATGAGTGATCAACATAAAGCATATTATCATTAGTTAGGTAACTAACATCATTATATAGCTATTTGGAATCTACATTCTTGTTTGATCACTTGTACTTTAGGTACAAAATTTTGATCAGACACTACATTTTGACTTTTTAAAAGTCAACTAGATTATCATTCTTATTTGAATGACCATATCATATGCATTATGCTTCTCCATTGAGGCTATTCACAACTAACATTTCTTTTGCAGCATCTCATACCCTTCTAATGTATACGTTGGGACTCTTGTAATGGGGAGTATACATCGAGGGGGAGCATTTCATTTTTCTAATCATTTTTTTTGTAGGATCATGCATCATTACCTTGTTACTCCATTTAGGGGAAGTATCAAACAAGGGGGAGCTCTTAAAGTTCTCAAAATCGCATTCCGCTACGCAACTCTTCTTTTTATTTTGACAAAAAGGGGGAGAAAGGATTAAGTTTGCATAACTGTGAATCATCACAGTACATACACTTTTGCATAAAAAGAGTTTTTAAACTCAAATAAACCAAACTTAATCTATATTTTAAAGAACTCATGCTATATTTATTCATTTGCTCAAAAATATACTTTATGTTTTGTCATCAACAAAAAAGGGGAGATTGTTAATACAAATATCGTCCTAAAAACGTTATTTATATTTTACGATCTTTACTTAGTTTTGTTAATGACAATTACAAAGTATATCCTTTAGCAAATTATAAATGCTAGCTAAAGTCTCTTTAAAACACATTTTACATTTCACAAGTTTACTTAGAATTACATTTTACACATCTACTAGTTTATTTCCTTAAAAGGAAACTTTATTTTTAAAATGATACAATGACATCATGGCATGCATCATACATAATATCTTGGCTAGATCTTCTAGGAAGATAGCTGACTTTGGAAGATGTTGATATGAAAAGACAAAGGTGTGGAGGATACAACTGGATTTGGAAAGATTTCCAAAACTCTTAGCTGTCATTTTGCTGTCAAGGTGGCGGAACCAATCGACATAAAGGACGGATCCCTTTTATGGGATCCGCCGGATCCGCCGGCTGTTCACTAGCTTGCCTATAAATAGCAAGCTGATCATTTGGACACACCATCACTCATAGAGCCTAACATTCATACTCATTCATTTACATATCATCTAACATTTATCATTCATTCATCTCATTGATCTTTCCTTTTGTAGCAAGGAAGATTAAGCATCAAGGTTCAACACAGACGTGTAAACCTTTAGCATAGTTACTGTGTGATATAGTTGTAGTTCACACATCATTACTTGTATCATTTATCTCAGTGAGTGTGGTTAGTGTTTTAGTCTTCAAAACACAAAGAGTGTAGGGAGTGGTTGTACCCTTGTGAAAGAACCAAACGGGAGTGGTTGTACCCTTGTAAAGAACTCGACATCTAGCTTAGTGTCGGTAATTGTATAGGCGACGTTAGGTTGGTTCTACCTTGAAATAGAACCCGGTGTTTAGCTTAGTACCGGAAAAGAAAGTAAGCGACGTGTAAAGGTTTTCTCCACCTAGAAGAGAGTTTGTTTCTTAGTAAAGGATAACTCTCGAGTTAGAGGCTCGAGGAGTGGAGTAGGGCAAGGAAGAGAGTCCTTGTAGCCGAATCACTATAAACATCCGTGTTGTGTGGTTTGATCTTTCCTCTCTTTACTTCTCATATATATATTGTGTGGATATTTTTTTGTGCTTGTTTCCTTTGAAATAACATAAAGTAACAAAGTGAATTAATTTTAAAACGGTAAAACTATTCAACCCCCCCTTCTAGTTTTTCACACAACCCATGCAATGTCATATAAAAAATACAGTCTATTACGTTAGCTCTAAGTTCATGCAACCGAAGCTATAACAGTGTGCATGCTCTAGAAGCATGTTAAATATAAAGGCCCGGCAAGTATTTATCCCAGAAACTTGTGTTTCGACATGGTATACGTTCGTTTGCCTATCCGGTCAACCCGAACGGGGACGTTACTCCCAATAGATCTATTTATAACACTCGCGCTTCCCAACGGGAATTGACGGTTCATGAGCTGGGCATAATGGGACATAACACGGCTTAGGCTAATCCACGTAATAGCATAGACAATAGTTTGGTCCATAAAAAGTTTTGCATGTTTCTCACCCCAATTGTAAAATAAATTTAAATAGAGTGGGGCTATAAACTCACCTTGGCAAATAGTAGTCAGGTAACACAATAGTTCAGACAGTGTTCAGCACCAACACGCGACCTAGATTAGTAAGGTTTGTTTTAGTTCACGGACCGAGTTTAAGAATTTATAAAATTTAGTTAAATACAAAAGATTTAAAGAGTTTATGTTATTGTTGCTAGTGTGGCACCATTTAAGTTTAAAAAATAAAATTCTAAATCATTTGAAAGTATTGGCTCTTGGAAGTGCTTAAGTGTATATCAAGACGAATAAGTCTCCAGTTTGACAGTAACTGAAAGACTATGTACGGAAAATTAATATCAAATATAAGACGTTGACGGCATGTGAAAAACGTTATAGTCAAATGAGTATATATTACAAAGTGCGTGTTTATACATTACATGTATAAGTGTGTGCATGAGAAAAATGGTGTGTGTGTGTGTGTATATATATATATATATATATATATATATATATATATATATATATATATATATATATATATATATATATATATATATAGTATTTATAAAAGAAATGTTACGTTTAGAATTTCTCATCATTGATTATTTCATTTAACGAAGTATTAATAAACTAAGTATATACTTTTTGATAATAGGCAATTCTCGTGCTAACAAAAGTTATAAGGTTGGCGTTAACATAATCGTTTCATAATCTATAAATCTATACGAGTTTTGATAAAACACTTCAAGTTTATATGCAATCGAATTTATGAACGAGTTTATATTCACAAGTTTGGTTTTTCACTTTATTTTCATAGTTGTTAAATACATAAAAATTTTCTAGTAGTATATGTAGAGAAAAGTCAATTTGATTCTTTATATAAAATATCACGTCGAGTTACTTAAACACGTTGCATGGTTTATATATATATATATAAATATATATATATATATATATATATATATATATATATATATATATATATATATATATATATATATATATATATATAGCGAAATTTTTGGTGTTTTAGTGAAGTGTAACGAGTTGATAATAAGTCGGGTTGTTTTTAAGTCGTAAAATATAAAGTTTGAAATAGATCGGGAGTGATCACTTTGAACGATGGCGACTACCACTCGTGTTTTGAAATAGATTATTCAAACTCATTTTCATGTTAAGATTTTTGGAGAGTTGGGTTGTGGCCCAATGTTGAATTAGATGGACTCACTCTAGATTGAATTTCTAACTATTAATAGAATCCATACATTGACACATGGGCTTCGGCCCAATTATAAAAAGAAACCAATAGTACCATTTGGAACAACACTAGCACAAATGTTCTTCTTTATTGTGCTATAACTGTTCGAATGAAACAGTATATGGGGGACTCGATTTCTTACTTTCGACCTTGCGTACGAGTCAACCAAAACACACCCCGTGTGTGTTTTATAACGCGCAACACACGACTATTAGAGTGGGTTTCCCAAATAAACTACGGCACCCTTCGGGGGTGGTGGTCGAACCAAAAAGAAAGGGGGAACGAGCCACTTCCCATGTGAGCTCGAGTGGCCTCTCGGCTCACATACAAACCAAGACACCCTCGAATCAAATTTTACTCAAATCTACCACTTAAAATTTCACTTGAACCGCAATAAACCAACACAACACCAAGCATATACACAACCAAATCCGAACACACATCAACACAAACTAGAAGTCGAACACCATTATGTACACAACTATAACTCTAGTACAAACACCAACAAGATTCAAGCACAAATACAATCACAAACACAATCCGTATACAAACGCTAACATAATCCGAGCATAAGCCAAATCCGAACTCAAACCACAAGTGTAGTCAACACTTAGCCTCTCGTTACCAACTCAGTACCAAGTATTTCTTACCCTTTTTAATTACTTTAACTATTCGACCAAGAATAAACAAGCAACCGAATACAAGATCTATGACATACACTTCCAATTTCCGATCCGATATAGTCACGATTTTTGTTTTCAGGTTTAGTTTTACCACACCATAACATAAACATCAACAAAAGATCGAATGGTACCATAAACTTAATTTTTAAAACAGAAACATAACAAAAACAATAAAAAGGCAACGATTAATGTATCTTATTAATCTCTATCAACTGAAAGTTTAATCAACACATAAGGAACATACTTATATACGAATGAAAGAATAAAAAGAAAGTTTAGAACTCTTAAAACAAGAAGATCGATTAACAGGAGGTTAGAAGAAAATCGAAGGAACCCAAATCCGATTCAAGCAAGCAATCCATACCCCCTCTTGACCCAGTGATCGATTGCACTTAGAATATCGACCCTTGAATTTGCTTTTGATAAAGATTCGAGTGAGTGGGTTTGCCTGTGAATCGAATGGGGTTATAACACATAAACAAATAAGGGTTTGACTCTTTCTTTCTTGGTTATCAGATGCTCCATGGCCATAAAGAGAAACTATAGTCCTCACCTTCGTCATATCTTGGCTCGATGTGTTGACTTTCGGACTCGACAAAAGATGGCAGTGGTCTCCTTTTGGACATAAGGAAGGAGATAAACTTCTAGCCTTGTTTTTATTTATGGCGTCACTCGCTTGGCTTGTAATGGATCTGAGGAAGAGGTTAAGGGTGACGTTGGATTTGCAGTGGAGGGTGGGGAAGAAGGAGAGAGGGTGAGGCGTGATGTATACTTCTCTCTTTCTCTTTATATATATATATATATATATATATTATATATATATATATAATATATATATATATATAATATATAAATATATATATATATATATATATATATAAAAGATATGTGAGTGGGGTACGGTTGGGGTATGTAGATAAGTATAGGGTTTTTGTTTTAGGTGTGTATTAAGTGTACCCCGTGTCCCGTTGAACCCCGGTGTAACTTGAGATTTTCGGGTTGTCGTGAGCACGAAAAATGTAGTTCAGGAGTCGTTTTTATCAAACTGACATAGAGTAACATTTATTGACTCCGAAATGAAGTTATAAAATTAAACCTTTACTAATGTGGTGTCGGTAAGTGTGTGGTGTCGTTTTTCAAGAAAAACGAGATAACCTCTTGTTTTTGTTACGTTGGGGTCTGTAAATGTCAGAAAGTGAAAAATTCACTTTTTCTGATAAAATGAAATCGTTTTGGCGAGTTACTGGACGCTACAGCGTGCGGGTTTGTTTCCCGTAATCATTATGTAAACACATAAATGCTCAGTCTAACAGTTATATAATAATAAATTGACATTTATTATTAAAATATTAGTGGGAAAATTACCGTTTGTCACAGCTCAACACTAGAAATCTTCCACGAGTTTACAAGGGACGACATCAAGTTGTGTCTAGTGACGCCGTCAAACCTCCAAATATGCTCCAAAAGTGACGTTTTCCACAATTCTCGTCCCAAGTACCTTAAATACAAAAAGAAACGATTTAAGACAATATTTGATCATATTTACTCGATTTTTGGCTTAAATGACCCTTAAAAAGTTACCAAATAAATCCTTATTAAATATCCCTACACTTGGGATTTGCTTGTCCTCAAGCAAATGAGCTTTTATTCTAATCAATTTACAAGCTAGTAGTCATTTAACAGTAATATAAAAGTAATTACAACATACAATCGTTCCACGTTAGTCAAAATAAGCACAAAAATTATATACTAGCACCTCACATAAAGTGTTTGGATTCTCATATCTCTCGGGTGTATAAAGTTATATAACACATATGGAAAATTGAAATTGAAACACTCTCTACCTGTCATAGTACATAGATTACCATAGGCTTGGGAACAGATCAAACCTCCACCACTTTGGCGTAAGCACCTACGATAAACTATCAAAGAGGGCTTTTCAAGGGTTGTAACGTTAGGTGTAAGGGTATGGAAAACACGGTTTGTTGGATATAGGGAATTTTACTGGTGGCAAGTCAATTATCTTGGTCAATTACATGTACAATGAGGCGTTGCTAAGCCAAGACTCGACTCGACTCGACTCGCTAACTACTAACTCTTTTTGTATTTTTCTTGACACTATCTTTGACTTAAACATAAAAGAAACGGGATGGTAGTCCGTATGTTTTTTCGCTTTTCTTTTTCTATTTTTTTTTTCCTTTTTATCATTTTTTCGATATTTTTTTTTCTTCATACACTCTTGCCCTACCATCCAAAATAATACATCAAAGGGATCTTGCAACCTCCCTACACTTGATTTAAGAAAATTAAAACACTTTGAGTACTTTAAACATTAACGCACATATGGGGGTAATAACATTATATTCTTCCCCATTAATCCATAACAACTAGTACTTTTACCCATGATTACCAATCGTCCCAAAACTGTATTTACAAGATATGACTCGACTTAGCAACAATGTAACCGATTAGACAATTGACAAAGGGTTTAAACATATATGTTGTAACAATAATGCACTAAAGATGAGTGCATACAAGGTAGGCTAAGGCGATTTGGGTGTACATTTGGGGGTGGATTGTAAACAATGTTCTTCATTAATATTTCGGAATCCACCGAAATATCACGAGAACCGCGAAAAAGATAGGCTCTGAGGGGTGTACTAGGGGTATCGTGTACTAAAGATGAGTACATCGCAAGGGTGTGGGGAAATTACTTGACCGGTGTAG
Source organism: Artemisia tridentata subsp. tridentata (assembly GCA_021014915.2). Classification (NCBI taxonomy): domain Eukaryota; kingdom Viridiplantae; phylum Streptophyta; class Magnoliopsida; order Asterales; family Asteraceae; genus Artemisia; species Artemisia tridentata. Next base: position 355,718,889 of record CP139506.1, read on the forward strand.
CCAACGTAATCATAATACAGGTTTAAAACAAGGGTTATCCTAATGCCTCTTATCATTTAGTAAATCCTAACTACACGAATGTAGTCTCACTACCGGTCTCGGGATGCATCACAAACGTAAGTTCTAGAATCTATATACTACCGGTACACTCATAAGCATTAAAGGTGAATGCTTTTTCCTATATATCTAAAGGCGAACCTCACATTTTTGGGGTGGAAATTTTTGAGTGGAAGGGTTTTTGTGCTAGCTATATAATTCTTATCCATGAGACACTTATTAAAACTAAAGTTTCACTCCTATATGTTGTAAAAAATTTAAATTTGGTGCTAAAATTGTCCTAACAAGTATCTTTCTTAGTTTTATTACTCATTTACTCTAAGACAAAACAAATATCAAGCGAAGTTATTGTTTCTAAGGTATCCCATTTTACCCTCCCTACACTTAAATTGAACATTGTCCCCAATGTTCTTGAAAAGTATCAAAGTTATGATAACGGGAAAATAAAATAGAGAAAGAAACTAATACTCCCCTGATTTGCTCGGCATGGACGATGTGAAAACATGATTAGATCTTCCTCCAAGAAAACAAACATGATAAGCTTCACTTCCAATGTATACTTTCGTCTTCTTGTCCAATATAACCTATAATTCACTAAGAAAACGAAACACAAAACCTCGCATAAAATCGGCGGTAAACACTATATATAATAAAAACTAATTCCTATAAAGCAAAGTAAGATATAATGCTTGCAAAATAAATGTCTACAGATTCCTGGAAATTTAAAATTCTTAAAATTTTTCAAAAATTTAAATTCCAGCAGAAAAAAATCTGGAAAACTGTGTTGCTACAGTGGCTGACGCCGTCGGGTGTTAAGCCTGACGCCGTCAGGTATGACCTGACAGTATTTTTACGTTTTGTTTCTGAAAAATTTTTGGAAAAATCTGAGTATTAAAACCTGGAAAAACTGCAGAACATTCATTGTGACTCGATACAAGCATTTGACTCTAAACAACCACATAAATATATGCTAATCATTACTTATTATCTTTCATGTTCGAATTCGTTCTTATAAACAAATATGATCTTCTCTACACTTATCTTTTTGTAAAATAACTTTATATGTAGTTAAGACGAAGTTAAAAACAAAATAAAGCATTTTCACAAATTATATTCAAAACATGAAATATAAACAAATAAAGATGGAGCATATATATGAAATCAAACAAAATAAAATCAAACAAACAAACAATTAAAAAGCTTGTGTTGCCTCCCAAGAAGCGCTTGTTTTAGTTTGAGTCACGAGCCTGACTCTACCTTTATTTAACAGATACAAGGGGGGTTTTCCCTACCGTTCAAAAAGCTCGCGGCTCGTGGCTTGCTCGAAACTCGCTCGAAAAAAGCTCGAAAAAAGCTCGCTCGAAATCGGCTCGTTTATAAACGAGTCGAGTCGAGCCGGCTCGGTTTGTAAACGAGCTGAGCCCGAGCCAACGTCGGCTTGGCTCGTGGCTCGCTCGTTAGCTCGCTCGTTGGCTCGCTTGTTAGCTCGCTCGTTTGGCTCGTATATATATATATATATATATATATATATATATATATATATATATATATTAACTAAACTTTAGTTATATATAATATAATATATACAACTAGATGAAAGAGTAATTCAAGTTTTTGGAAATGCTATTTTGTTAACTTCTAGATGAAAGAAACTCAAGTCTGCTATTTTGTTAATTATTTTGATGGCCATATTGCAGAACTACAGAACTAATTTTTATTAGAATTGAATTAGTATTTGACATTTTGACCTGGATTAAAATCGTGTAGCTTATTTTTTGTTTTTTTATGTTAAAGTATATCCCATTCAATGTAAACGAGCGGGCTCGACGAGCCACAAGCTGGCTCGAGTATTTGACGAGCCGAGCCCGAGCTCAACTTTTCGGCTCGTATAAATAAACGAGCCGAGCCAGCTCGGCTCGATTTTTAAACGAGCCGAGCCCAAGCCTACCCTGGCTCGGCTCAGCTCGGCTCGTTTACAGCCCTAGTTTTCCCTACACTTAGGATTAAGTGCGGGTGATAGTAGTGATACATACCAACTCGGTGGTAGTATGCCACATGAGAAAAGCGTGGTAGATGAATTATATGCTCAAAGGGGTGTGCTCCTTTCATCATAACCTTACCTAGGTCAATTGGGTCAATGGGTGAATTAAAGTTTTCTCCTAAAAAGGGATCATCTTCTATCAATTTCGAGAGACTCCTAGTTTGGAATCCATCTTGACCTACTAAACCCGGTTTAAACCCATAATGTTTCTTGTGATCAATCATAAATGGGTGATGTAAGTATGTAAGGTCATGGTTCACTCCAATATTAGCTTCCACTACACAAGGCATAGAGTCTACTACCTTTATCCCAAAACTACCCGGGCTATATGGTTTGATGGTTGGATCGGGGCCTAATTCTTCTCCTAGATTCACATCTATGGATGGAAGATCGGGTAAGGGTTGTAGTTGAGGCTCCGGTTCATCAAAACTAGGAACTTCCATAGAACTAAGAGAAAGGTTGTGACTACAAGTATTCAAACCTATTTCCTCTAGTTGTGTTTGGTCTTATGGTTCTACCTCTATTTGGGTTCCTATAGTCTCTTCTACTTCTTTCGGATAAGTCACGGGTGGTGTGTATGCCTCAATTGATGGTGGGACTTGTGGAGTACTCGGTGGGCTTAGATTTTCTACTATATCCTCCATCTTATCTTGATCAACTATGTGTTCATCTTGTATTATGGTAGCACCTAACCATGACATGCACCTAGGTACATCAACTCTAACCACCTCATTCCTAAACAAACTTTCCGATTGAGCCTTCCAAATTGAAAATAGGTCTAAGCTTGCCTTTTTTGGGTCCCATGTTCCACTTCTGAATTGGGCGAGAATCTCAAAGGTTTCCCATACCTCTTCATCCCCAAATTCCCACATTTTCCCATCTGCCATATATTCAAGCTTCTTTTGGGTTTCGCGGTCGATACGAGTGTAAAATATTTGAAGTGGAAACAATAAGTCAAGACCTTGATGAAGGACTTTTTGTAGTAAGTATTTGAAACGAGTCCATGCATCGGAAAAAGATTCACCATTATGTCGTCGGAACATAAAGATGTCATTTTGGAGTGGAAAAGGTAGATTATGTAGTGGATTTGGTCGATTGGTTGAAAAATTTGGCGGATTCGCGTATAATGGCAAACGGAATAGTTAGATGAAAAATTTTACGAACAAAAACACAAAGAAAAGATAGACTACAAGAAAGCTACGAAAAAGAAAATAAAAATCTCACTTGATAGGAATCTAGTAAGTAGACCTAAACGAAATAGAAATTGAACCTAAACTATTAACTATTCCCCGGCAGCGGCGCAAAAAACTTGATGCGAGGATTGCGTCCACGCAAAAGGTTTTACTTCTCAAAGGATCTTGAGAAGCTTGCAATCCTCCAGGCAGTGTACCTGATCATTGTAATCTAGTATAGGTAGGTCAAAATGTATGACGAGATAGGTCTAGAGGCGAGCGATGATTATTTTTGTATTTTTATATTTTTTAGAAAGCAATTAAAATCTCGGTTTTGAGGGAGTGGGCAGAATTAGTTGTTAATCAACTAACCCAAAAACTAATTATAAAACTAAAATTAAACTAAAAATAAGAAAAAGTAAATTGGTGAACTTCTTATGATAGGAAAAGCGTGTTTACTTAGATTTAATTACTCCCTAGTTATCTCCTATTGATTCGTTGAATTGTCACGTCCTTGTTTCAGTTGAAGCGTCGTATTCCTTATTATTGGCCGTGGGGAGGTGCCGAAGTCCCCAACTCTATGAATATTAGTCTCCCTTAAATCCCTTAACATCCATTAAGTTTTTTAGGATCTACAAGCCGCAATTCACGCAATAAATACAACGAACAAAACTAATAGTGCACTCTACGGTTGCGTTTTTAAGACGTTCAAGCTAGTTACATATAAGAGGTCAGCCAGTTTTCTTAACCTAACGCGATAACAATCAACTAAACAAGAGACAACAAATCAATATTTAATAACTAGGTTTCATTAGATCTAAGCAACCACAAACAAACTTAAGCTAGCATGATAGATAGAAGAAAAGATAAACAATTAATCAAACAACACATAGACATATTGAATGATTAAACGAATAACTTATCTTCAATAAAGCATAAGGTTCAAGGGTTGAAAAACCCTTTCCAAGCTGCTGAAATTCGACTAGGGTTTATTCTCCAAAAGATGTCACACTTTACAATGAAAACTTTCGAAAATATGTATAGGAATACAGTTGTGACGGCGTCAGGTTATAGTCTCTGACGCCGTCAACTCGCCGTGGTTTAGGGTTTTGTCTGTGTAATCACCGCTCTGACGGCGTCAGAAAGGGATATGAGGCCGTCACTTGTAAAATCCTTTTGAGTCGTCTCTTGTTAGCATAAAACGTGACACCCATCTCCACTTTACACCTGACGGCGTCAGGTTATAAAGCCTTCAAAATCTTCTAAGGCGTCACTTGTTAGCTCAACACTAGAAATCTTCCACGAGTTTACAAGGGACGGCGTCACGTTGTGTCTAGTGGCGCCGTCAGACCTCCAAGTCTGACGTACTTTTCGCGACTTCGTCGTTTTCTTCACTTTATCATCCAAATATGTTCCAAAAGTGCCGTTTTCCACAATCCTCGTCCCAAGTACCTAAAATACAAAAACAAACGATTTAAGGCAATATTTGATCATATTTACTCTATTTTTGGCTTAAATGACCCCTTAAAAAGGTAACAAATAAATCTTTATCAGACGTCCATATTTGGTTTTATAAATTTGGAATTATACAAAACTCTCGAAATAGATTTGCATGTTGCTTTAATCGTACACATGCTTTTTTTAGTATGTCGATCTTTCAATCATTTATATGTTTGCACTAGATTAAAGTGGACGCGAAATTTGTTCGAATATATAAATAACAGTTGTAACTAGTATCTGATCAATCTTGTTGCTAAAAGAATAAAGATACAATATCAGTAAGAACCCAAAGTTCAAGTCGCAAGTGCAAACAATCCAAACATTGAGGGTGTGTTTGGTATGCTGCCATGAATGACAATGTGTATGAGTTTGATAGTAGTGGTGGGTCCCTTACCTATGAAAGATTTATTCCCACCTAGTTTGATGTATATGGAGTATGGATAATATCTCACTTTCATAGTCATAGTGGTGGGCCCAATAGTCTTAAACAAACACCCTTAATCATTTTCATAGTCATAGTTTGATTCCCATAGGGGGATACCAAACGTACCCTGATTGTATCAAATCATATCCACTTCTTGGTAGGAAACTTTATAGAAAATGTATACGACTTTCAATATCAATGAAATTCTCTTTATATTGCTTCCAAAAGAAACAATGCAAGTTGCTAATAGAGAGAGCATATGCGGTAAACAGAGGAATTTAAATGTCAGTCACTTCTAAACATTGTAATTTTTGACAAACCGAACCATTTGCAAATCCTGTTATTTTGGTTCTTAATTTCAATCGAATATAACATTGACAATTAAACTAATAACTCTAATGTTGTCCTATTAAGGTACCTAAATCATACAAAAATCTGTTGAACTCATCAAAATCCTTTGTTTTGTCAGATTGTCTCTTCAAATTGGCAATCACTCCTTATATATTATTCCTTTGACCTAACATTAGCAACAAACGAAAGAACATTTAATAAGGTCAATTTTCAATCCCACAAACAAAATATGATCCATATAGTTCGGCAAACTTCATTGCGGAAAACAAATCATGCTTTAGGCTTTCGAGCCTTTCTTCCTAGGACATAATTACTTCATGAACTTGAGCGGTAAACAATTAAAAGTGACTAAAAAATCAATCAAATGGATGCAAATAACAACTCAAATCTTCATATCACATACAAATATACAATATTAGGGGCCGTTTGTTTGGATACTTTCAGATTCAAGTAATCAATTGATTCCCATAAATAATCGTTTAGTACAAAAATTCTATAATAAAAGTAGCATTCATGAAACAAAGTGAATCCATGCAAGAGGAGATGGTTTTGTTGATGGACCCTACCTCATTATAATCGCTCACATTCCACACTTTCATCTTTAGTAATAAAAGATTATTAACACTCTCATATATATGTGTGTGTGTGTGTGTGTGTGTGTGTGTGTGTGTGTGTGTGTGTGTGTGTGTGTATATATATATATATTGCTTCTTGGAAAAAATGCACTTTGGTGGAAAAGTGAGAAAATAGTGCAAATCACCCTCTCCTTCTCCTCCCTTTTTTCACACCAAACTACAGGGACCTAATTGTATTTTCCTTCATTCTTTAAGGGAGGTTTTGTATATTCGCACATTACCCCCCCTATATATATATATATATATATATATATATATTATATATATAATATATATATATATATATATAATATATATATATATATATATATATAGGGTCCGGTTCTAGAGAAAAATGTAATTAGATAGAAAAGTGAGAAAAAAAGTTATAGGGTTGAATTTGAAACATCTCAAACTTCAAGATAAGTTTTGAAACCCATCCCCACCCCCACCCTCACCCCCCCCCCCCCCCCCCGCCGAATTTTTTTTTCCCGCCAAAAAAAATTTTTTTGGGGGCCAAAAATTTTTTTTTCCAGGCAAAAAATTTTCCTGCCTAAATGTTATAACTACGATGCACCTTTTTATTTTGGTGCATCACAGTTACAAATTTTGGTGTATCATAGTTATTACTAAATTTTATAACTGTGATGCACCAAAATAAAAAGGTATTTTTTGGGGGCAAATTATTTTTTTTTCCAGGCAAAAAATTTTCCCGCCTAAATGTTATAACTACGATGCACCTTTTTATTTTGGTGCATCACAGTTACAAATTTTGGTGCATCATAGTTATAACTAAAATTTATAACTGTGATGCACCAAAATAAAAAGGTGCATCACAGTTATAAAATTTTGGCAAGAAAATTTTTTGCCTGAAAAAAAAAAATTTTTACCCCAAAAAAATTTCGGCATAGGGGGGGGGTGGGGGGTGGGGGTGGGGATGGGTTTCAAAACTTACCCTGAAGTTTGAGATGTTTCAAATTCTACCCTATAATTTTTTTTCTCACTTTTCTATCTAATTACACTTTTCTCTATAACCGGACCCTATATATATATATATATATATATATATATATATATATATATATATATATATATATATATAGGGGAAAACATAGCTACATTACAATGTAGCCAATTGGCTACATTTCCTTTGAAAAAAAGGGTAGGGACAGGGGGAAAACATGTGTCAGGGACTTACCGCAGGGACTGAACTGTACAATTTTAAAAAAATTTCAAAGGAAATGTAGCCAATTGGCTACATTTTTAATGTAGGCATGATTTCCCCATATATATATATATATATATATATATATATATATATATATAGGGCCCGGTTCTAGAGAAAAGTATAATTAGATAGAAAAGTTAGAAAAAAAGTTATAGGGTAGATTTTGCAAATATTTAAAACTTTAAGGGTAAAAACTAAAAAAACACCAAACAAAGATGGGATAGGAAACCAACTCCGATCATTTCATATCACTTAAACCAACTCCTATCGTTTCTCTAAAAAACACACACAATTTCTATCATCAGAACAAAACTCCGATCAAAACTCCAATCTTCATTTTCATGTCTCTCTTTCGTATTCTCATGGAGATTGTAGGAAATAACCATCTTGATTGTGTGGATGATTCGGGTGGTCTTGGTTCATGGAAGATTAGATCCATGGTTTAGATGAGATGAACTAGAGAGAGAGAGAGGGAGACTCTTGAGAGAAAACCTGGATCTATTAGATTCAAGTGTGTGAAATAATACAAGAGTTCCAACCCTTCCCTTGTGTGGGAAGGGGTATTTATACTTCTACATATTTGTGCCCCTAGTGGGCTGTGGAGTGAGCTGACAGTGGGGAAAGCCCCGACCCACTCCACAAATATAGATACGACTAATCTAATAAAACTAATAATACTAATAATACTGAGCTTATATAAATAAGCCTACGAGCTATGTGATATGCTAAATAGATATTCGGGGTGACCGAACCTTCATATGAATATTTATATTCCTAACAATCTCCCCCTAAGGGAGGTCACCCCGGAAATAATAATTTGAATTTTAGCATTCTTTCTTCTGAACTTGTCTTTATAGCTCGTAGTCTTTGATTCTTCAACGTCTTTGATCATTGTGCTTTCAGCAGTGACCTTTTGATGACTTATCCTTGTCTTGGATGATTTTGAGTATTCTTCGAAACTATCATCCAACATGTATCTTCAAGCCATCTTTCAGTAGTATGTCTCCACGTGATGTGATAATCTTCGAGCCGACATGCTCACACTATTTGGTGTCATGATCTTTAGCATCAGAGTTTGCAGAAGCCATGTTAAAGGTCTTTTAGGTTGATCATGACTTTGTTGAGTTACAATGATGATGTAGTGTGAGCATGTGGTGCTGGATTGGCTTCTTTTCTGTAATCTGCTACAACCGCAATCAGCTGCAACTTCAATCAGCTACAACCGCAAACAGCTGCAACAGCAATCAGCTACAATCGCCAGATGTTCCTGCATACGACAGTTAGCAATAAAACGTCCGGTACTTACAAGTTCGGACTTCGAGATTGTTAACAGCATAGTGTGAAAACTCTCTCTAATCCTTACCAAGACCGTTCCTAATCGAAAACCCACAGAGGGCTTTTTAAGATCGAACCGTAGCACATCAACGATTAGGTGAGTCGCTGGAGATCACTCCACGACTGTAGACCGTTAGAAACCGCCGTGACCACTAAGCGTAATCCATAAAGAATTACCGAAGTGACCTGCTTTCAGGGCTGCTTGATGTTGACCCTGGCAGGAATTTCCATTCAATCATTGAGAATTACATTTGTAAATTCCCTCATGAATGTTCTGGCAGATTGCTAAGATCTGCGTAGGACTCATGAGTTTACATCTGGTGTCCTTAATGTTGAACAACCAGTGTAGAAATAATTTGTGTTCCTATGAGATCTTATTATGCATCTCGTGGCTCTAGACTCTATAGTGCGTTTTGATTTAGTGAGCGGAGGCTGGAGAGGACTGCCACCTATTCAATATCATCCAACTCGGAGTGAGAGAGACGATAGGAATGTATTGAACTCCGTGACAATTGAAACAAGAATCCTTTGAGGGACCTTGAGTGGCTAGGGAAGGTTGTGCAGCGTATCACTGGGTCCATGATACTTTGTCTTCAATGCCAGCAATCAACTATGTGATTCTGACAGCATATGTATTGACCCGGTTTCTGCCTAAGTTGTAAGGAGGGCTATTTCTTTTCACCCTTTATCTTTACAATTCTTTTTCATTCTTCAACCCCTTCAGTGCTTACCGAGACTTCCTTACTAGTACCTTGTTGGGTTTGTTCCAGTACTAGCTCCATCTCAGTCGGCACTTTTCCCTTATCCACTTTTCTCCTTTTTAATCATACCTAAGGACTTCTACACTAACTAGTGGATTGTCCCTGGGTAGATCCCTCCGGCTCTGGCGGGATCGTGGGAACTTGAGCCTAACCTAACCATCCTTATAACTCCATACATTAATTAAAATGGTCGGTCTTTGGTATTCATCCACGATTGCCAAACCAAATCTTTGAAAAATCTCTCAAAGTGTTCATGATTTTGAAACACATTTTTGCAAACACTTGAGAGTTTTATATTTTTCAAATGCTCCCCCTCAACATGTGCTCGGTTGATTGTTTTATAAATTTGCACATGTTAGGTAGAGCTCGCACTTTTTGAATTGATCCACTTTCCGTGAACATGACCGATTCGAGACACGTTTACATCACTAGTTGGACTAGCTTGAAATTATTACCCGGCCTGGTCAAATCCACAGAAAGTTTCTCGAAGTGGTACACTCTACTCAGATACATCTTTTTCGAGACACGCTTACATCACTAGTTAGACCAGCTTGAAATTATTACCCGGCCAAGACGTATCCTTTCGATTGATGACAGTTCAAGTTTCGTCAATTCATTGGTGAAGTCTGAGCCTTGCTCACATAAGATGCATGCCAAATCCTTTGCTCCCCCTCAATAAGTGCATTGGTATACAAAAGAGTTTAGCACTTACTGGAGAGCTTACTTTCACATCCAAAACATTTTGCTCCCCCTCAATATGTGCATTGATATATAAAATGGTTTAACACATACGGGAGAGCTTGCATATATGTTCAAATCATCACATTTTATCAGATTTCATATTTAAATCACATTCTCTCCCCCGATCAAAAATTTCAAACCATTTGAGATTTGTGATCCCAATTGATTTAAATAAGTTGGAACAAATGTGGGAGAAAATGTGTCCGATTTAATATATTCTGATAATGGAACATACTATGCTCCCCCTTAAACTAAGAGGGAGATTCACTGCTTATTATGCACAATTAGACAATTATGACACAAATGATATTGACCTTTTTACGCAGATGATGTAATCACCCGCTTTTCTGAGTTAGTAGTCAACATCAATTATCCATCCACCAACAAATCTTTCGCAAATGTCGTTGATCCCCACATGGCGAGACCAAAATAGATGAATGGTGGTGGCGGTGGTGAAAGTGTTGTTGTTGTTGTTTTTGTTGTTGTTGTTGCCGACGTTGTTGTTGAGGTGAATTTCGAGCCAATCAATAGAGTTTGATCGTCTGATCAAATGGTTAGAATGGGAACTGGTACATTCATTTTGGCTATGGAATCTGCATAAGAATATCAACACAGATATACATACATACAGATACACTATTCCTAAATAGCTACCCTTCAGCAGCTTGCCACATTATAATACCAAGTTCATCTTATAATCAAACCACAATCAGGAACTACGTCAAACCACTATCTAGCAAGAAAAGCAAATGCCAATCATGCACATGGCAATTCACACAGATATCAATATTCAACTCAGGATCTTAGGAACATGATTCTAACATAATAGCAATCTACCTAAGCGAATCCTGAGAACATATGCACACTATCAACAACAATTAAGCAGCAGAGACAAACAACATTTGAAACTCATTCACTTAGTTCATACAAATGTCATAGGAGTATTCAAGAACATCAAACACAACTGGTTTTCTTACTTCTTTTAGGTTTTGAGTCTTAACGTATTTAGGGGATTAAACGAGGATTCCAAAGTAACACAAATGAACCTTCTAGATACATAAAGTTAGGAAACTATAAGGAAATTGCACATAATGTCCTAAACTTTCTAGCAACTAACACGTTTGGCCATTTGATATAAAGTTTTAGCAAGATCCTCTTCAACTAATACCCCATTAACTACAAAACCTTTTCTAACAAGTATGTTTCAACCAATAAATCCGTTTGATGATATAAAATTTGAATTCACTCTCCCCCTCAATCAATGACCCGTATTCTAGTTGAGCCTCAACTAAAATCAAGCTTAACCCCACAACTCATCAAACAAGAACTGTCATGTGGTTTTGTAGTCGTTGATTGAGTGACAAATTTTATGCATAATCCAAGTATAAACAAATTTCATACAACACATATTCACCAAGTGTCTCACAAATAATTTTCAGAAGAATCATAGAATGAAAACTATTTGTTATACTAAGAAGATTTCTCTTCTTTTACAAGAAATGATGCACTGAAACGTACATCAAATCAGGAAACATGGATATGAAGTAATCCATGCCCAGGTGAACATCACCTAGTTGGAGGAACAGCCGTCTTTTTGGCGACGTGCTTTCCCCAATATGAAGCGCGGGTTGCTATCTAAAGTAATAGCAAGCCATTTAGACATGTTTTAAGAATCCATTTTAACTTCTGCTCGAGCTTCATTTAAAGACCCGTGCCATTATTGAATGACATTTCTAAGTCCGTAAATATTATCGATAAACAGAAGACATGCCTAGGTGAAACTATTTTTGGTATTTTCTATTTTTCAATTTTTATGGTTTTTCTGGTTTTACGTTTCTCTATTTACAATTAGCAAGATTTCTATATAACTATTTACAAGATGGTATAAAATATGAATAAGTATATATGTACAAGGATACGAACCAGAAACCATTACTCCTCAGCATTCTGAATCTTCTTCGCATTCATCACTTGACTTGCTGAAGAGCAATGTGAGCACTTTCAATCAGGGAATGATTCTGGCTTTTCACTCTCCCCTAATTAGTGCTCTCCCCCAATCTGACAACCTTTCTGATGAACACCCATAATAGGAAGAAGACTTTGGATGAACGCCCGAAATATGAAGAAGTCTTTTGATAACCAAATGCATGCCGTCTTTAATCTTCTAACACTCCCGTCCTTGAGTGACGCCGTCAAAAACCTTATGCATCTTTTCGGTAGTTTAAGTTGAGCCTCAACTGAAATCTAGCTTAACCCCACAACTCATCAAACAAGAACTGTCATGAGGTTAAACTAAACCACAAATTTAAGCCCAGTAACAACTTGATTTCAGATTAACCTCACAACTCATCAAACAAGAACTGTCATGAGATTAGGTTAAAATCAAGTTGGACTTAACCTTAAACTACAGAACAACTTGAACCTAACTTAACTCCACAACTCATCAAACAAGAACTGTCATGGGATTAAGTTAAATATCAAGTTGTAAGAAAAGAGCTCAACATTTTTTGAATGTAGAGAAGACTATAGACTCGACCTTCTTCAAGATTGCCCAATGTGGAGGAACAGAATACCAATCATCTTCATCTCACCCAATGCCTTCCAGTAACCTTACATGTAACCCATCAGCCCGCAGCATACACATGAGATGATAACACCCAACAGAGAATGAAGAGTAGACTGACGACTCGACCTTCTTCAGTCTTTAGTATAACATCAAAGTAACAAGTTGAACCACTGATCATCTATAGTATGTATCCATCCTTGGATATTAAGCCCTGATCACTTGAACCTGTTGTGCGTCCTTGATGTACACATTCTCTCTCCCCTGATGGTTATGATTAATCAGCCCATGACGTAACAGTGAAACATAAATACCAAGGTAACAAGTTGAACCACTGATCATCTCTGCGGTTCTCAACACCGGAATATATGATTAAGCCCGATCACGTGAACCTGTTGTGCGTCCTTGGTGTACACATTTCTCTCCCCCATGATGGTTACGATTAATCGGAATCATCATCATGATGTGTACATGTAGCCTAATGACGTGTACATGAAGCATTGACTAGAAACCCATTGTTGCTGATTGTACCAGCCCGTGAGATATGTAGATTAGCATTCCATGACCATGTTCTTCAACACCTTGATAGACGGAAGAAGCAGTGTTGGAGAAACATGGTTTGCACGACTCCTGAACTGACGTATTCAGGAGTCGTATGACCATTTCTCAATCATCAACCAACATGTAGATTAATATTCACCCTTTCCCCCCCCCCCCTCAAAAATTGCATATGCCTTCCAACTGCAATTTTTGATGATTGAACTAGTGAATATGAATACCATCAACGGTAAGTAGCTCCACTTGACGGTTCTTGAAGGCTGACATGTTGTTTATTCACCCTTTCCCCCCCTCAAAAATTGCATATGCCTGTCAACTGCAATTTTTGGTTGAACAAGTGAATAAGAATATACTCCAATGTGCGCCGATCCACTTGAAGACTGAATAAGCACGGAAAGAGCATGAATCTTGTTGATGAGAATGGCCATTAATAAGAAGATTCCTCTTCTTTTGAAGATAAAGTGCACTCAAGCGTACACTTTTCTTTTCTTTAAAGAACGAGGCCTGAACTGATGTGTACAGACGTCATTATGTTGAAGAGCGAGGCCTGCACTGACTTGTACAGACGTCATAGTCGATGAAGAACGAGGCCTGAACTGATTTGAACAGACGTCATAATATTGAAGAGCGAGGCCTGCACTGACTTGTACAGACGTCATCTCTCTCTCTTTACTTCTTCTCTCATCTAACTCGTTACCAACCCCATTATCATTCTGTCGGCTTGATGTCGTGACCACTGATGGAGAAAACCCAATATGATGAACTTGATACTGAAGTAATATAACCCGAACTTGTGACTTAAACTTGTACTAATGCGTGACAAAGAGCGGTGTAGAGACTTCGTGCAACATCGAATCCCTAAGTACTCTATACTCTTCAACCAACCAACCATCAAGTATAAGACGTACATCACCTCTTGGATATCCACATCTTCGTGTGACACTGAGCACTACAACGTGACTCCTTAAAGTGATAGTTATTTTGTAATAGAGAGAAAGACAAAATAACTAGATATCCAAGTCCTTGTCATTGTATTGAAAGCTCGAACAAGGATCTCGAAGAATCTTCATCCAACCTCCCCGATATCTTCAGATACTAAGTACACGCACCCATGAAATTTCACTTCAGCCTCAAATAAAAAATAATGAATTAATGTCGTAGTCACGTCTTGTGGTTAATGCCCAAATCTAGCCCTTTATGATGCTTTAACTGAACTTTGATAATGGTTTTAACCCGATCATGGTTAAGAGCGCATAGTCCATTATCACGGGATTTTACAAATCTATGATTTAAACCGAGAAATAAGTTCTTTCTCGGGATTTTACAAAATCAAGAAGAAACCGTGAGGCAGTAACAGATTGAATGTGGCATGACTGATTTTGATTTTAGGTGAACATCAGTTTGGGTTAAGAGTATCTTGTGAGAATTACAGATTACATCATAACTTTTAAAACCTTTGTCCAACTAACCAACCTTGTACACAGATTAGTGACCACTTGATGAAGGAAACCCGATATACCAATACTGAAAAACTGAAGTAGAAGTCCCCAAATTTGTTACTTAAGCTTGCACTAATGTTGGAAGAACGGTGTAGAGAATTAATGCTCCAAGCAAATCTCTAAGTGCTCAATACCCAACCAAAGTATGAGACATTAACACCTCTTGCGATTATCGACAACGTCATTGACGTGTGACACTGAGTACTCCAATAACTCTTAAGTGATAGTTACCCCGACTGCTGGTAACTAGATAACCCAAGTCTTCAACTTAAATTTTAAGCACGAGCAAGTTATCATTGAAGGTCATGCATCCAACCAACCCCGACTTCAAGATAAAATAAGTAGACGCCTTCGTGAAATTCAACTTCAATCACAAATAAAGAATACCTGATTAACTTCGTGATCATCTTGTGCTGTTGACTAGCCAAAAAGAGAAGAAACATGCGCTAGTTCTTAGAAGTGCCCATGACTCATAGTCAGTCCTATCAAACAAAGCTGTCTGACCCAGCTACTTGGATGTGGAATAGTTGTCGTACTGTGTACAGGATTTTACAGTTCTTGAGATTTATCTGAGAAATAAATTCAAGAACTAACTGCACAACAGTAAGTATCAAACTGCTGTAGACTGAACCACTGAATCCTGAATCGCTACGATCTGACCCGCTGTAACCGAAACTGCTAAGATTCAAATCGCTGGAGACGGAACTTCTAGGAAACTTGCGATAATTCTCCCCCTCAAAAAGGACATGAAATGACCTTTTTGCCAAAGCTGAGAGTCCGTGATGTTTGTGAATTTGTCAGGCACAAAACATGGAAAGAGACAAATGAAACTACTGCAACGAAGATGGTGATTAAGACTCTCTTGTAGTAACCCCTTGCTTTCCTCATCATCAATGGTTTAGTAGATTAACAATTCATTGAAGCTCGTAATATGCCAAAACCGCTTGATGAAATGCATATGACTTTAAAGTGAGTAAAAGGTTAAAACATGTCTCTAAACAAATCACCTCTTGTCTTTAAGCCTGACTACCTCTTGAGAAGATCTTGAACAACAATCCCATTAGAAGCTTGAGAAACAACAATCACTTGATGAAGCTTGATAAAGAACAAGTCTGCGACTTAAACTTGCACTAAATTATGATTTAGAACCTATATTGAGCACAACAACGTAACTCCTTTAAATATAGGTAGTGATATATACCCAACCTTCCATCCTTAATTGTATATATCCACTTCGTGAACATCCAAGTCTAATCACCTTAAATTGCAATTGTGATTTAGAACCTATATTGAGCACAACAACGTAACTCCTTTAAATATAGGTAGTGATATATACCCAACCTTCCATCCTTTATTGTATATATCCACTTCTTGAACATCCAAGTCTAATCACCCTAAATATGCTCGAGCAAGGGTCATCAAACATCGTGCATCCATCCACCCCGAGAAGTTTGAGACACTAAGTACACCAACCCGTGAATTAACAAACCAACCAAGTTATCATAATTTCCCAATTCCTGCTGATCTTGACGCACAAACTTATCCCGGAAAAAATAGTCAAACCCCGTAAGTTTTATTATGTCTAAATCCATGTCCAGCCTACTTGTCCAAGATTAATTTCACGGGATTTTACAGCTCTTGAGATTTAAACCGAGAAATCGAATCTTTCGCGGGATTTTCTAAAACCTACAAGAGAAACCGTAAAATCAACAAGAACAACTAAGAGAGAATTGCAATATTAATCTTTAAATTTCAAGTCAAAGAAGTCAAGTCACAACTTGATCAGAACGCAACAAGTCAAGGCACAGGTTGTCAACTTGCAACAAGTCAGATTGCAATCAACCAGATCACAATTAGACAAATAGCAAGTGTCAACTTGCAACGTCAAATTGCACCTGGTCAAATTGCAATCAGTCAAGTCGCAACAAGTCAAAACGCAACTTGACAGATCGCAATTTTAACAAATTGTTATTTGTCAGCTATAACTCAAATTGCAAAGATTAAATTGCAGGCTCACTCAATTCGTAGGCACTAATAGAACAATGCTGGCAAATCCCCATCTCTGTAATTCCGATGACATTCATAAATCCAAATACGAGCCGTGACGTGTGTATTCGCGTGAAAATAATAACCAAGATACCATTCAGTCCAAACCATGGATAGCCTGATATGTCAGAAAGTTCACAGCAGCCACCAAATAGTTTTAGCCCAGATGCTCGGTTTACACATTCTGGCCCAAATAACACCATTTGATCCACATTAGCATAACCGTACACCTTGGGCCCAACATACTCAAGAAACACAATCCATACCAAGGTGTATACATACTTTCGGCCCACTAACACAGACACGTTCCGACCCAAAAACCAATAACCCAACTAATCTGGTATTTAAGGAAAACAGGTTTAGTTAACCTAATTCATTATCATTGAAATAATCCGCCCCCCTTTTTATATTATCTTCATCAAACCCTAATCACCATCAGCCCATCCATCTCCTCTCTAACCCTTCTTGCTCCCACCTAACAATCTTCATCAACCATATCAATGATCTGTCAATAGAAACCATCTTCAAAACCATCCTCACGTTAACTAACATCAAAAACATATCCTTCAAATCGGGTCTCACAAACACAATCGAAGCCCACACAAGTCATCAAGATCTCAGGTAGGTTTTTCTATGTTGTGTTTAATTGTTTTTCATACCGATTCAAAAAGAAACGGGTATAACCCCCATGTTATGTCTCGTTCTTTAAAATATTTGGATATTCACTGAGGCAAAGCTTCAAAGTAAATCGATCTATGAATAAAAACGTGCTTAATCTTAAATATTGGATTATGGTTACATTCCTAAGCACGAATCTTTGATTTAATTTAACGATTTGTTTTTCCTTTTGATAGAGTTTAAACGAATCTGAGAAAGAAAATAACCTAAGTGTTATATGTCTTAACTCTATTGATTCGGATAGTCACTGAAGTAACTCTTCAAGAATCATGATCGATGATGGATTAGTTTTCGTGTGAAAGACTTTACTAGTCTCGAAATGGCTTTGTGTAACACGAAATTAAAACTGAGATCTATGGTGAATTATCTCTGATTGTATCTATGGTGATATCATTTTCGTGTGTATGTTCATGATACTTCAGTTGGAGAACACTAAAGATGGGTCTGAGAGCTTATCAGTTGTAGTATGTAATCTTTTGTTGTTTGGTTGTGCTTTATGGAGTGACATTGCAGTTATCATTGTTGTTGTTGTAATTGTTAGGATTTGTTGTTGTTGACTGTGAAATCGTTGTTGTTGTGTCTTGAAGATATGTTTTAGTTTGTGAAAAATATTGTGCAATGACTTGTGCTTCTTCTTGTTCTATCATATTGTGTTAGCAGCTAGTTGATTAGAGTGGATTAGACACATGGTTGACATAAGCAGAGATAAACCGCATGTATGCAAGAGCACACAAACCGCATCTGTGCAAACACACAAGCCGCATACAAGTTAGAACACAAACCGAGTTCGTGAGTATATAGACAAACCGAGTTCGTAAGCATATGGACAAACCGAGTTCGTGATTATGCAGACAAACCGAGTACACTTTATACACAAACCGAGTTCGTGAGCTTATAGACAAACCGCGTCTTTGACAAACCGCATGTTTGACCAGTCAAAGCTGTCACTCTCACCCTTTTGTCTTTTACCCCGTTTTTGGTTACAATCCAAACTGCTCCCAAGAATACCCACAAACCGCATTCAAGAACATTCATTTAACACAAGCAGCAACCAAGAACATCATAACCAAGAACAATCATATCTGCTGCTGCATACTCCAACCGTATGCCTTAAAACCCAGATGCAACAACAACCAACTATCACCACAAGTCACCAACGTTAAAACCATGAATTTAACCACAAATAAGCCACAACAAACCAGCAATAAGCAGAACACAAGTCGAACCACAAATTAGTCATGTGAACCACAAAAAAACGCCACCAAGAATATCATCTTCACCAAGAATCATCACAACCCAACAAATAGTTAAACCTTTTGAAGATAAAGACTTAACAGTAGTTTTAGTTGGATCTTGGGCCAAAATTTTTTTTTTATGAACCAAGAAATAGTTAAACTCCAAAAGCAGTTTTAGAATGGGTTTGAACCACAAAAGCAGATTTATTTATCATGGACATGAGTTGCTTGTGTTGAATGAACCAAGAAAAACATTAAAGCAAGATACATGAATAACCACAAGACAACAAAATCATGACAGTTCCCACCCAAAACCAAGAACGAGTCAACAAAACTAAGAACTAGTCAACAAAATAACCACGAGTCCAAGCACAGTTTTGTTAACACATTTAAGGCCCAATGATGATATTCAACAACACATGACCCAAAATATGATTCGAACAAGATACTTGAATAAATCTGATTGCACAGTGATTCGACAACAAAAAAAAATGGAACCGACACACAATCAAACGGATCTAACCATGGCTCTTGATACCAATTATAGGAAATAACCATCTTGATTGTGTGGATGATTCGGGTGGTCTTGGTTCATGGAAGATTAGATCCATGGTTTAGATGAGATGAACTAGAGAGAGAGAGAGGGAGACTCTTGAGAGAAAACCTGGATCTATTAGATTCAAGTGTGTGAAATAATACAAGAGTTCCAACCCTTCCCTTGTGTGGGAAGGGGTATTTATACTTCTACATATTTGTGCCCCTAGTGGGCTGTGGAGTGAGCTGACAGTGGGGAAAGCCCCGACCCACTCCACAAATATAGATACGACTAATCTAATAAAACTAACTGAGCTTATATAAATAAGCCTACGAGCTATGTGATATGCTAAATAGATATTCGGGGTGACCGAACCTTCATATGAATATTTATATTCCTAACAGAGATGAGCTACCATCACCGTCGCCCGCGTCACCGTCACCACCACCACCACCGTTGCCACCGTCTTCCATCGGGCAATCACCGGGTCAATCTTCACTCCACCACCGTACCACCACTGCCGCTCAAGCCATCAAGATATATCTTCTTTAGGTTAATTAATTATATATAATATTTTTAATTATTTAATTTATATAATTTTTTATAATGTTTTGGTGGAGGTAATGAGGCTGTTGATTAATGATGTAATGATTTTTGAAGTTTTAACAAAAAAAAAAAGCATAAACAATGTGTTTATTAAAATTGCTCGCTAGGTGTTTGATAAAATGTCTCAATAAGATTTTATGAAATGTGATGCACTAATTTAAAGCATATGTGTCTAATTTGAATGATATGACATCTTAGGGCATCCAAGTGTATATTTGCAGCATGAGATTACATGTTAAGGCATCATATGGTATTAGCGCATTTGTGTTTGTGGTTGTTGAATCATGTTAAATATTTGTATGTTTGGTGCATTGTTGAACATATTAAAGCATCTTATTGTATGAATTAATTTAAGGCATCTAAATAAGCGTCGCGGCATCTGTATGTAGCATTATTGCATCAAAAATAGTTGTTGCAGCATCTGTGTATATAATATGTTATAATATCTTTTTTTTTAGATTAAACCATCTGTATGTATGATTAATGTTTAACTCTGTTATAATAATTAAAGCATCAGTTTAAAAAATTAGCGGATATTTGTTAGCAAGATTAGTAAGTAATGGATTCATGATTAGAGCACCTATTATTTTGATTAAAGCATCATGCAATACATTATGATTAGAGAATCTGTTTTGTGAGATTAAAGCATCATAAATTAATTTAAATGCATCTATTTGTTTCATGAAATAGCATCTGATTGTTTTAAGGGCATCTATTTGTATGATTTAAGGGCATCTGTTTGTTTAAGAGCACTGATTATTTAGAATATTTTTGAATTATTTGACATTTTAGGGGCATCAATGTGTAAATAGATGATAATTTAAAATATTTTTGAATTATTTGACGTTTTAGGACATATGTGATAATTTTGTATAATCTATGTGCATATGTGTCGATTTATATGACTGGTATATCGATTTGTATGATTGGTAGATCTAATGGCATCTATGTTGATTTTGTATAATCTAAGGGCATCTGTGTCGATTTGTATAATTGGTAAATGGATTTATATGATTTTGTGCAATCCAAGTGCATTTGTGTTGTATAGTCGGCGCATATGTTGTATAGTTGGTGGATCATATGCTATAATTTAAGGGCAATTAATTTGTATGATTGGTAACTCAATGAAATATATTTAGAAAAATCTTAATTTATTTAAGGTAATCTGTTTGTATCACTAGTGTATATAATTTGTATAACTAGTGTGTAACTGAATCAGTAGAATAGGTACATTGATTGAAGCATTATATTATAGAATATAAGGGCATCTGTTTAGTTTAATTGGTGCATCTGATTTGATTAATTGGTGCATGTGTTTTGTTTAATTGGTGCATCTGTTTTGTTTATTTGGTGCATCTGTTTTGAATGATTAGTGCATTCAATTTCATAAAAAAAAATAAGGGGACTAGTTTGTATAATTGATACGTTGTTTGTAAAAAAATGATGCAGGGAATGAAGATGGTTATAAAAAAAAACTTTGTCAATCACAACGAGTTTTGATTTGTGGATAACTGGATATCAGTTATCGATGCGTTTTTCACTTGGTAGGAATTTTGAATCCTCTTGATTTGGCTTTGATTACCGGCATTAATGCTAACATGTGTGGAGGGGGATTGGCTAGTATAAGTGAAGAAGGAAATAGCGCATGTTCTTCTGGTAATATTGATCGATGTCTTCATCTAAGTTTAAATATCTTTATCACCCTTTTTCAAATGTGGCGTATGTTTGGTTTGTCCATCCATTTTTTGTATTCTAAAGGTCGGTGCATCTTTGTTATGTCACTCCATAGATACGTGTAGGTGGGAAGACATGGATTAAAATGGAAATAATAGATTAAATGGGAATTAGGGAATCTATGAGTATGATTAGTGCATCAAAAAGGTAGATATTAGTGCATCTATGAGTATGATTAGTGCATCAAAAAGGTAGATATTAGGGCATCTTGAGTATGATTAATGCATCGAAAAGGTAGATATTAGTGCATCGAAAAGGTAAATATTAGTGCATCGAAGAGGTAGATATTTAGATGGCCGTACCTTATCTAGTCTTGGGTCGGGGTATATATCATATGATTTTTCTTCGATCATTAGTGCCCGTGTCAGTTTTATACATGTTGTATGGCAATGATTGAAATATTGAATATCTTGTCGCAAAATGGCTTCTTTAACTATTTAAGTGTGTTCGTGTATTGAAATTAAAGTGTGCTTGTAAGCTACTACGATATACTAAATTTGTATGTTTTTATAATTGGTGATGGTAGCTATTGTTTTGTTTTGCTACTTTTGTTCGAAACCGAATGCTATATTGGCTTCTAGTTATGCCAAAATTGTTGCATCTAATTTCAATGTGCAGGTGCTTCCTTAGTTATTTTTTTTTTATTCGGTTTTAATCAGACCCAAACCGTTTAACCCAATGACTAGATGGTTTGGTTCAGCTTTGTACAACTTTGGTCCGAATGTTCAGTCTCTTTCGTGTTTAACCATTAGGATTATCTTGTTGCGAAAAATGTTCTTAAATGTAGCAAAAGTAGTAATAGGACGCATGCCATGATCTATCTAATCTGTTTCGTCTGTTTAAGGTAAGTTGTCTGTTAATTGATCATTGTGGGTGATGTCTTTGATCAACAGGTGATCTATGTTGAAACAGTATGATGAGGTGCAATGGAAGTGTTTTTTGAGTTCATGGTATTGTTGTTTTTAATGGCTTTAACCAGATTTTTTATGCGATGGCACCATACTATGCTTCTCCACAGCTCTTGCTACAAATTTTTGTGACCTATTAGAGCATCAGTGAGTATGGTTAGGGAATCAATGATTATGATTAGTGCATTGTTAGACATATTAAGGCATCACTGTGTCTGTTTAGTGCATCAGTTTGTAAGTTTAGTGCATCGTTGGTCATAGTAGGGCATCCATTTGTACATTTAGTGCATCATATTGTATTGTGATTACAACTTAAGACTCTGGTTACTTATCTAATGACCAAGCAAGTTGGATTTTATTGTTGTTTTCATATTTTATTTTGTTTTTCCCAAGTCTTTAATTAAAATTCTAATAACTGCTCTGAAATGCAGGCAACTAGACATGCAAGGCGGGTTTACGTTGGTGGACTTTCTTCAACTGTCAACGAACAACAGTATTAATTAAAATTATAATACTGCTATTCCAGGGGGTGAACTTGATGATGTGGTAACTGATCTATCGACGCCAGTTGAGATGGCTGTGACTGGAATTCTTTAATATGAGGGTTCTAAATTGAGAGAGAAAAAGAAGAAGAAAAGGAATACTCTAGTATCAAGTCAATCTGGTTCTCTGAGTGTATCAAACAATACTGATTCTTGTGATGAAGGAGTGAGTTCAAGTATCTCCTCAGCGGAAGCTATACTTTTACAAATTCAGTCGATGCAAGAAACACTTGCTCAGGTAAATACGCGGAACACCATTTATTCTTATATTTGGTTCTATGAAGATAATTTCCATCTGCTAAACATGTCTTTGCTAGTTTATAACTTATGCTATCTTTCCATAGGTGAAATAATTTGAAGGTCGTCTTACTTTAGTGTATTTTGATAACATATCTTATATATGGCATTAAGTTATGCTCATTAGTTTTTCCTAATTGCATATAATGAAAGAAATAAATGCTCCGTCAGTAGGATTTCTAGTACGAATGTCATAGGTCTTTGCTATGTTATACCCAATACATTCACGTTTATTATATAAATGACTAGGATACACTCTAAAATCTGGTATTGATATTTTTTGTTGCCTTTTCAGCTCCAACAGTATCGGCAGAAGAAAGATGGTTAAGGCAGTAAATCCTCAGGTAAGGCTGATAAACTTGTTCCTGATGTGGTTACCAATGAATCATCTTCCGCTGCTAAACCAAAAAAGGTAAAGATACAAGCTCCAGCCTCTGAAGCACCTGCTCAAACTTTGCCGACAGAGCTTGTTGATACATCTAATGCTGATGTGGCAACTCCTGATTAAACCAGGCGACTCATTTAACTTGCTGTTTAATCTAGTATTTGTTTTATATCTTATGATGTTTAATCTAGTATTTGATTTATTGTATCCGTTTGTATGTTTAGCCCACCTAAATTAGCATCTAACAGGAAGTATTTCTCATCTGACAGTAGTAATCCAACGGAAGATCCCTCACCATCATCTTCTCCACCTGTTGTTCAAAGGTTGTTCCTAACAAAATCTTAAAGAGAAAGATTGAAGCCTGAGAGTATGTGAACTAGTGGTGAGATTACTTTAGATGCTAAAGCTAGCAGTGGTCGCGGTCGTGGTGGCGGCACCACTATGTCTCTTGAGCTTTTTGGTGGACCAAATGGTGTAACTGTTAATATTTCAATTCAAAGTTCACCTTATCGAGCTGGATACGTATCTTCATCTGGATCTGATCAATCACCTTCCAGCTTGAATTCTGATCCTCAGGTTCTTACTCGAACCAATCTATGCTAAGAAAACCCCCCTTCTGATTTTTTATGTACACATATAATTGTATATGTTGGTGTTTTTCTAAGATCGCACCTGCAGAATACTCTTCAAACTGTTTGACAAGGATCCAAGTCATTTGCTTGGTTCACTGCATACATAGGTGAAGAGTTTGTTGGTTACCCTGATGAGAGAACACGGTTACGAGGTGTATTTTGTAACCTATTTTGTGACGCAAAGATCAAATGTATAAAAAAGATATACTCGAATATGGTATTTTAAGTCATCAACATCTTAATAATGTATTATGTGATGTAAAGATATCAGGTTTTAGATATACGTGTATTAAAAATATTTATATCGTATTTTTAAATGTGACATATGTTAAGCAGTTATAATCATAAATAATGTGACATAACAGACATATGGAGTGACCCAGAGTAAAAACAAGTAAAAAAGTAAGAGATTTGGGCATTTTATATGACGAGAGTGGAAGGTAGGG
This sequence comes from Artemisia tridentata subsp. tridentata, assembly GCA_021014915.2. Lineage (NCBI taxonomy): Eukaryota > Viridiplantae > Streptophyta > Magnoliopsida > Asterales > Asteraceae > Artemisia > Artemisia tridentata. Next base: position 355,743,777 of record CP139506.1, read on the forward strand.
TCCAATTTATAAAACATCCCTTGAAAAATAAATGAAGTTACAATAAGGCCCTTTGAGTTGTGGAAAAAAAGGAGGGGGAAAGGGAGGGGGTGATTTATACACTTTTCCACCAAATGGTACTTTTCTCATGAACCAATATATATATATATATATATATATATATATATATATATATATATATATATATATATATATTTCAGAACCCTCTTAACTGCGAGAACCATCTTTTTACAACTAATAATACACAATGTACATCATTTAATGCTCCATAGCATTTTTTTATTTTTATTTAATTCAAAAGGGTATAATAGTAAAAGACATTTTCATATTATTTTTGTTTTTTTATAATTCCCGTTTTTTATAAATTTTAAAATTCGATTTTTTTTTTTTTTTTTTTTTTTTTTTTTTTTTTTTTTTTTTTTTCAAATAGGCAAAGGAGCATACATGTTTTTTTTCCCCAAATAGCCAAGGTGCATACATGTTTTCAATTAGTTAAAGTGCATACATGTTTTTTCTCCAAATAGTGAAGGTGCATACATGTTTTTTTTAGCTAACACTTTTATTTATGATCATTATTTTCTTTGAAAGTTTGAAACACAAATTAAAGAACATAAATCATCATAAAAGAAAAACAATATTAATAGACTTAAATGTTACATTTCACTTGATTACAAGTACAAAAACACATGCAATAATCATATATCTCCAAAAGTCGCAAATTATCTTCATGTATATTCGTGTTCATCCACTTCCCGGTCTTAAATGATATCATCATCTTCATCAATCAATCTGAAACAAACATGCACGAAAACAATTAAACCACAAACAAATAAGAAACGAAAATTAATCACAACAACTAGCATAACATATATGCACAATCTTGTGTATATTAAACTAATGATGTAAACATGTTTTTAAATAATAAACACAAAACATATATGTTTTATAATCCAAAACAGAAAACATATATGTTTTATACGTAAACATATATGTATCTTTGCAAAACATATATGTTTTATAATCCAGACACAAAACATACATGTTTTTTTATACTAATCCCAACAAATATTTGCAAAACATATGTGTTTTATAATCCAAAACATATATGTTCAATGAAAATCATGTATGTTTTTCCTGAACTCATTATGCATTGAACCCATTACGCATGTGTCCATTTTCCTCCTGAAACATACATGTTTTTCCTGAACTCGATACGCATTGAACTAAATACGCATATGTCCATTTAATGAAAAACATGTATGTTCCTTCACTCAATACGCATTGAACATAAGTCTATAACACATATGCAGTATCCTAAATCCGTAAGTCACTACAACAGATATCCAAATGTACTAGCTAACAAATGCACATCTGCACTATCTATAAGTCTATACCACAAATTGGAAACTAAAACTTTTCTTAAAAACCAAAATATACAATCAAAAATATACATTCAAAATGCACACCTTGCAATTTTTTGGGAGCACCAACTCTTGCTGCACATTAAAGGCAACATACATGATTATTATAACATTTGTGAACAACTCCATTTATATATTTAATCACCTTTTTTGTTGATTATTATATCATTTGTGAACAACTCCATTTATATATTTAATCACCTTTTTTGTTTTCTTTCTTGAAAATGAAACCACGTGCGACATCAGTATCTAAAATAAGTGGATGAATCCCATCCCTTCTCAAAAACCCCACGTTTTCAACCATAAACACAATAAACCTAGCCCGAAAACAAACCAAACACATTAATCAAAACCCATAACCCACCAAAAAAAAAACATAATACTGTCAACCATAAAAACATTATTAAAAAAACGAAAGTAAATTTAAAAAAAAAAAAAAAAAAAAAAAAAAAAAAAAAAAAAAAAAAAAAAAGAACCTGATGATGAGGATAAGCTATAAGACGAGGATGATAAGGTGATTGGTTCATCTCTGATTGTTCTTCTTCACAACTGGTGAAACACGGCTGGAAAGGGAAAAAAATTAAGGGTGGCATTGTGTAGATCTGAAGGATGATGGGTTTTTTAATGATGAACTTGCGTAGATCTGGAAACAAGAGAGAAAACATGATATGGAGAGAAATAAAGTGTCAAACCTTTACATGATGGATTTATATGGTGGTGGAAATTAAGTTACCGATTTATATGATGGAGATGGTGGCGACAGATTTATATGGTGGTGGAGGCGGCAAAGAAAAGAAGCAGTACGTGTTTTAGGTTAGAGAGATGAGAGAGCAAACATGTGCGGCGGCAGTTAATATGATGGTGGTAGGAGGCGGTTACGTGAGAAAGAGAGAGGGTGGCTTCTTCATTTTTTCAACCGAACAAATAACAAGAGAAAGAGAGGCGGCATCTTTTTGGGTGAGGGAGAAGATAGGCGGCAGTTAGGGTTGAAAAAATGAATCGTGTATTTTTTTTACCTTGTTATGTTCCTTAATTAGTGGGAAGATTTACTAATAAGCAGATTACTATAATACCCTTTGTGCTTTACAAATGACTACCACATCTTTTAATTAATTACACTAATGGCACAAGTTATCTCATCCATTGATGAAATGATCTAACGGTCTTAGATGGGTTCTCGCAGTTCCCGCACTTAAGAGGGTTCTGAAAATAAAGTTACACTATATGTATATATATATATATATATATATATATATATATATATATATATATATATATATATATATATATATATACATACATATATATATATATATATATATATATATATATATATATATATATATATATATATTGGGAAGTAGGTTTTCCTTTTGTTGAGAAGCCAGATACATTTATTCGAAAAAGCCACTCGCTCTATATATATATATATATATATATATATATATATATATATATATATATATATATATATATATATATATATATATATATATATATATATATATTATATATATACATACATATATATATATATATATATATATATTGGGAAGTAGGTTTTCCTTTTGTTGAGAAGCCAGATACATTTATTCGAAAAAGCCACTCGCTCTGAATATACTTATGCTAATTTAAAATCCCTAGTGTACTGGAATCTTAATGTTTCTTTAAGTGAAGAAAATGCATGGATGTTCTAAATTTTGACATTATAAGTGGTTATCATCAGTATACAACTTCTAAGGATGCTTGACTTTTTCAGTAACTATTAGTGCAAAAAAGAAGACTTAATTTTGCATGAAAGGGCAATTTTCAACAATGTCAAATGCGATGCTCGTCTTTGCACTTGCATCTTCATACTATGTAACAAAACCACTCATTCTTGCAAATAACTGTATTTAGTTTTTGGTTCTTATTGTCAATTGTTATTATTATTGTTATTACTATTACTATTACCTTTGCCTATTGCCTATTGCCTATTGCCTATTACCTTATTACTTATTTTTTTTTGGAAAATGGCAAAAAAAGGCATCATACTTGCCACTTTTTGTCATTGTATGTAGCGACCTTTTTTTTTTTTGAATTTGGCACCAACCTTGTGGGAAACTAGAAGGGGGGTTGAAGAGTTTACCGGTTTAAAGTTCTTTTAAAAATCTTGTTTTAAAAGTTAGCTATTGGAAACTTTGATTCGAACTCTATGTGTAATCAATCAACACCAATATGAACTATACACTAGACTAACTAATATAAAATAATGAAAGTAAAGAGTAGAGTTGGAAAGATCAAACCGAGACAGAGGATTTATAGTGGTTCGGCTACGAAGCTCTTCTTCTCCCTACTCCACTCCCCGAGTACCACACTCGAGAGTTTCAAGCACTATGTCAACAACCTCCCTTCAGGCGGAGAAAACCGTACACGTCGCTTATCCTATTACCGACACTAAGCTAAATGTCGAGTGCTAATCTTAGCTAGCACCAATCTACCAAGGTCCACGTGACCAATCACACAAGCCCTAATGGCTACAAGAGATCACCACGATCTCAACACGATCACAAAGATCAACTCTCACTTCACTCTACTTAATCTAACTACTCTAGATCCTTTGATCACTCACACACAAGCCCAATGGCTTTAAGAGATCTTTACTATCTCTTAAGATCACAATGATCTTCACTCACACTTTCACAAAAGAAAGATAATCTTGATGTATGCTAAGATACAACAAGGATGTAACAAGTATTACAAAACCTAACAACTACAACTCTTGTATCTTCTTGAATACCTTGAGTTCTTCTCTTGCTAATGAAGAGGAATGATAACACCTTGTATCAACTTGGATACTTGTGTTCTTCTCTTGCTAATGAAGAGGGATGATAACACCTTGTATCAACTTGGATACTTGTGTTCTTCTCTTGCTAATGAAGAGGAATGAAGAGGATCACTTGGAGGATGATTGGATCACTCTTGAACAAAAGAAAAACTAACCTAAATGATCTAAGAAAGAAAGTGTGAAGAGAGTATTCAACTCAGAAAGTTTTGTGTGTGTAAGGATGCCTAAAATCTGTGAAAGGGGTTGGTATTTATAGGCAAAGAAAATCTGAACGTTACAGAAAAAATAGTACGGACGGCTCCACTAAACATGCCACGGCTCCACTAAATTTAGTGGAACCGTGGAGCCGTCCTAGACTAGGACGCTCTAAATTTTGTCTTTTCTGGTGAAAACTTATTTGGGGAAGGTTGGAGCTGATTTTGGGGGGAAAAATAGCTGTTGTGATTTTCAAACTTATTTTTCCATTAAAACACTTCTTAATATTTCAAAAATAATTTGTCATGTGTTATTTTTGAAAAAATGTTTTGTCCCATTAAAATATGAACTCTCAAAACACAAATTCACTTCTTTGATTATTTGTCAAGTTTGTAAATTTGTCTAAGAGTGATTTGCGTAGAAACGGGATCTTCCGATTAAAAACTTGTTTACGTTAATTTTAACGTAACGTGATTTCACATTTTGTCATCCTCAAAACGTGAAGTAATCGAAAGATATAAATAACATTTTTAGAAACATTATTTGCATCAACAATCTCCCCCTTTTTGATGATGACAAAATATAAACTCATTTTAAGTTAAAATTAGTTTTAACAAGTTTTTAATGAGTTTACTCCCATTTCTCCCCCTTTTTGTCTAATCAAAAAGGTGACAAAAGCTCCCCTTTGACGTATACTCCCCTCATTTGGAGAATACCAAGGAATCAAGCAAGGATTCATGCTACAAAACAAGGTTAGATGACATATATACGATATCTAACATGTAGCACCTAGGACAAATATCCAACCACAAATTGAATGACTAAGTAGCTAAGCATCCACATAAAATGAAAGCATTCATTCATAAAAGCAAATATCATACATAGGTATGACTACATAAGAAGCATAAAAGAGACAATAGGAAACCTAAATCCCTAATGACTAAAGGCAAGCTTCATTTCCAAGAAGGGCCCTAAAGGTTTATTGGTGAGAAACTAAACAAGAAAATGTTTAGTTGTTTTGGTTAGGAGGTGGTGGAGATGGTGACATCATTTGGGGTGGTGGTGGTTGTGTCAAGAGGTGCTCCACAAAGGAGAACATGAAGTGAATCTCATCTCTTTAGCAAAAGATAAGATTACGGTTGTGGAGGCAACATAGGCAATTAGCACTATGTAGATCAAATGGATGGGGTTGGATGGGTTGTGCCATGATAGGAGAAGGTGGTGGTGGTGAGTTTGTTGGGGAAGGAGTTGGCATGGCATAGTCCAATGGAGTTATGGGTGATAGTGTGTACTCCATGGATGATGTTGTGTTAAAGGATGATGAAGATGTTGTGTAGGAAGAGGATGTTTTAGAGGATGCATTAGGTGGTGATGGTGAGTAAGGAGTGGCTTGGGAAGGTGGTGTCATAGCTTCATCATATTTTGTGAGATCCACAAAGAGTGGTTTTGAGGGTGGTTTCACGGTTATCCTAGGTTTCTTGGAGATGTGAGAGGTGGATCCTTGTGTGGAAGACATGGTGTTTGTGTGATGGGAGGTTGAAGGTGAAGTGCAAGATAAGCTTGTAAGGGTGAGGCCTTAAATAGGCAAGTTGGGTGAAATTTGAATTAAAGGTGATGGGAGTGTCCTATGGTGTAGTAAGGGAATCTTAGGGTGTGTGTGAGGTTGCAAAATTTGCAGGTTTGAGGTTAGGGTTGCAGGGATTCTAGGAGGAACAGTAAAAATCCGTCAAACAGGGACACGGTTCCTCTAAATGACCCACGGTACCGTTAAATTTAACGGTACCGTCCCTATTTAGTGGTACCGTGACACTATTGTCACGAATATTTCTGTTGAGGCTAGTTCTGGGCAGCTAGGGGGATGTTTTCTAGGGGAACTAGTTCCTGGAAATGATAGTGCCTCAACTCACTAAGTTTTTGTTTTCCTAATATGTCCCCTACAATGCTACATCTAGCACATAAAGATTATCAAGCAATTTTCCAAGATAATCATAAGCATGCAAGCATAAAGGACAAGATAAACTAACATCCAAATATCACATAAATCATTCATGCATGGTGATAGATTTAGTACTAAGCATGCAAGATAATTAGAGTATTAATTCCTAATATAGTCTATTAAGAATAAGCCCTAGTAGGAGATATAAATCTCTTCATAACTACTAATGACTTGAGCTTTCTCCCATTCTTGTTATACTCCCGTCTTGAGCATTTATCTCATTCTCATGATTTAGATCATCAAAGGGTGCATAATGGGTGGAGGATTCAGAAATAAGAATGGTTGACACGTATGACTCGGTTATGGGTTTCATGACTGGTGTGTAAAGTGAGTATTGAGGACTATGAAGGTAAGGGTGTAGGTTCATGAAGTGGTGATAGAGGCGGGTTAGGAACATCCCATAGGGTATCAATTTATTCTTGTTACCCTTGAGATGTACAATTCGCTTAGCGAAGAAGTAAGCGAGATTGTATGGTTGTTGGGTAAGGAGACAGTAGATCATATGAGCACAACACGCCGGGAGTTGCTCACGATTTCCTGTTAGACTTAGAACATTTTCTCGCAGGATGACTGCCCAAGAAAGTAGTTCATGACGCACCTCTTCCAAACGAATTTTCGTTGGATTAGGATAAGAGGAGTACTTATGAGTACGGATGATTTTGGTTAGTTCGGTGGGAGAGGGTATGTAGGAACAATATGGACTATCCTCTTCACGATAGTTGAAGAGGGACTCAAGACACCAATCCTCAGTATAGGCACATTGCCCATGATTGGGGATTTGAGCAAATTGCTCAAGGGTTAGGACAAATTTGAAATTTCTGACCCAAAACCAAAGAGACAAGGATTGATCCTCGTTACGTACGAGTTCAACTTGTCGGAAGAATTCCAACATAAAGCGAGGACAAATGTGCTCGTTTATGTGGAGTAAGCAATCGAATCCTATAGCTCTAAAAGAAGTGTTGATGTCCCGATGGTAAACAAGGGATGGATCAACGACACGGCCTTCATGAAACCGACGGGTTTCAAGATTGACATAGGCACGAATGTGGTTACCGGGAGTTGTGGGTTCTTGTGATATTTGGGGTGTGTAGGTGTCGGTTAGGAGATGATCAAAATCATATTCATGAGACATTTTTGTTTCCTATAAAAGTGTTTTTAGGAAAAATTAGTATGAAGAATAGTTACATTATATACACATGCCTAGTGTGTGCCTATATGCAAACTATGTGGAGGTGCGGCAATCTCGACTCAAAAGAAAATAATGAGATTACATTACCCAAACACTCCTAATTTTACTTTTGCTCAAGCAAATAAGTTGAAGAATACATATTGATTATGTAGTTCGATCATGATTTGTGAGATCTTGTATGCATGGAAAGTGTTTTTAGTTTGCATCAACAATGCATGAAAAGAACAATTTCATGGTCCTAGTTTCGTGAGATTTTGAAAATGATGGAATTGGGGTGTTTTGGTAACCTCAATGTTTTGGTACCAAAGATTTTGAAATGTTTTGGTGTTGATGACTTCTAATTGAAAATTTCCTAGAAAAAATTGAAAAACTCCAATTCAATTTTCATCAATGCATAAACCCTAGACCCAAAATTAAAAAATTTGAGTAAGATGACTTACAATTTTTGTTGAAAAAGGGTGAGAATGATTGAGGATCTTGAAACTTAATGTCTTGAATATGATCATGAAGGGGTGTAATTAAGTGTTGGGTGTGAGCTTAAGTTATGACAGCAGTTGCTGAGGTTATGAGGGTTTGGAATGAGTGGTGTGGAAAAAGGGAACTGAAATACGGAATGTTCCAGATGCACGGTTCCACGGTACCGTTAAATTTAACGGTGCCACGCGTGCCACATTTAGTGGAGCCATGTATCTGCAGGGATGGTTTTTTGTCCCATTTTGATGTTTGACGAATAAGCCTCGCTGTTTTAGTGAGACTCTATGACACGAGGAAGGAATTTATACCTAATAAATTCCTTTGACTAGGGAACCTAAACTAGACTTAACGAGACACACGAGATGACTTCAAGAGTCATGAGGTTTATGGAACATGTTCCATTATTCCTAGACCTAGACGAAGGTAGTTAAAGGATTCTCGTTTGAGAGGTTTGGTAAGGATGTCTGCGATATTGTCCAGAGAAGGAACTTTCTCAATAGAAATATTTCCTTTCTGGACATTATCACAAAGGAAGTGGTGGCGAATTTTGATATGTTTAGTGCGGGAGTGTTGAACGGGGTTCTTGCTCAAGTCAATAGCACCTTTATTATCACACATAATGGGGACGTCATCTAAATGGATGTCATAGTCTATAAGGGCTTGTTTCATCCATAGTGCTTGTTGACATGCCTTTCCGGCGCTTACGTACTCGGCTTCGGTTGTGGAGATAGCAAGAGCCGTTTGTTTCTTGGAGAACCAAGAAGTTAAGCAACAACCCATGAAGGTACAAACGCCACTCATACTCTTTCGATCCACATAATCTCCCGCATGATCAGAGTCAGCATAGACAACAGTTTCTACACCGGTCCCCTTGGGATAGAATAATCCCAAGTGTATAGTGCCTTTAATGTATCGGAAGATACGCTTAACCGCTTCAAGGTGAGAGGTTTTGGGATCCTCTTGGAAGCGAGCACAAAGGCAGACACTAAACATGATGTCGGGCCTACTTGCCATGAGGTATAGTAAACTTCCTACCATACCTCTATACTTAGTGCTATCCACGGATGATGAAGCGAAAAGTGTACCGCTTTTAGGGGGTCATTTAAGCCCTAAATCGTATTTATTTGATCAAATATTGCCCTAAATCGTTCCTTTTGTCATTTTAGGTACTTTGGAGAAGAAATCTGAAAAAGGAAGCATTTTGGACGTTTTTGGAGCATAAAAGTGAAGAAAACGACAAAGTCTCCAAAACTGCTGGAAAAGTACACGTGACGGAGTCAAGGGTTGCTCCTGACGGCGTCACGACTTGGCAAAAGAGGTGGATATGACAAATATACACATGACGCGTCAGAGAGTTTTACAAAAGGAAGTCTGACGGCGTCACCCTTTAAGGTGATCAAGGCCATCACGGTTTAAGTTAAAGAGAGACGGCGTCAAGCACAATTCTGACGGCGTCAACCCTTGATAGGCCAGAGCGGATTTAGGAGGATTAAAGAAGGACGGCGTCAGGAAGACCATCCGGGAACCCTAGCCGCGGCGAGGTGACGGCGTCACCTCCTACAACGTGAGGCCGTCAGCCCCTAAACTCTATATATAGTTTTGCAATTTTTAGTCATTAGTGTGCAACTTTTGTGAGGAGAAACCCTAGACGAATTTTCTGCCATTTTTAAGGGTTTTATACCCTTGGATCTCCCATGTTTAATTGAAGATAAGTAATCATTTAATCATTCAATATGTCTATGTGTTGTTTGATTATATCTTGTTCTTGTCTTTTAATTAACATGCTAGGCTAGATTTATCTTGTGTTTGCTTAGATCTAATGAAACCTAACTATTGATTATTGGTTATTAGTGTGTTATTAATTGTATTGGATGATTGTTTATCGATGTTAGGCTTAAGAAAACTGGCTAACCTCCTATACGGTAACTTGCTTGAACGTCTTAAGAAACATGAACCAATGCGTACTACGGTTTTTATGGTTGTATTTAATGCATGAGCGAATTCTAGTGATCCCATGTTAGGAGCTTCTTAGCCGGCTCGACATAGGAGTGAAGTAGGAGCTTGTAGAGTTGGGGAAGTACGTACGCCACCCCACGATTGGTATTAAGGAATACACCCGTCATCCACACAATTAATACACACTAATCAACCGGTAAAAGATAGTTAGGGAGTAAGGAAATCTAAGTAAACACATTTCTCCCCATATAAGTTCCACAACCTTTTCATTTTCAGTTATTTTATTTTATTTGCATTTGTAGCTATTTGGGTTAGTTGACTAGCAACTAATTCCGCCCACTCCTTCAAACCCGAGATTTTACTTGCTTTCATAAAAAATATAAAAATACAAAAAGAATCTTCCCTCACCCTTAGACCTATTAGAGTAGTTTTTCAATCCTAACGACACTATTCCCCTAGAGAACGATCAATCCCCCGGTACTTGCCACTACACTATACTACATCAGTCAGGTACACTGCCTGGTGGGGATTGCAAGCCTCTTGAGATCCCTCGAGAGGTAAAACCTGTTGTAAGGTCGCAAAACCACGCATCAAGTTTTTGGTGCCGTTGCCGGGGAATAGTTATTGTTTAGGTTGAATTTTTATTTTATTAGGTCTACTCACTAGATTCCTTTCTAGTGAGATTTTTATTTTATTTTTCTAGGATTTCTTTAGTCTATCTTTTTCTTTGTGCCCTTTGTTTGTAAAACCATTTTCATTTGTCACTATGATGGATGAAATTCTATTTAGATCATTGACAATAGAGGAACAATTATATTTCACCAATAGATTTGTTTCCTATCATTCCTATGAATTTTTGTGTGATCTTTGTGATTTCCAAAAGGAGTTAGGGGTAAGGTTAAATGGGTTTAATGAATTCTATGCATGTGAGATTTCTATTAGACGAGCATTATCTGGATCAATTCCTTTTAGTCAGGCCCTTTGGATGAATTTTGAGGAAAGCTTCCTAACCATGACCCATAAGTGGAACGAATTGGTGGATTCGTATGAGCAAAGAGACCTAGTTTCTAAGAACATGGACTTAGAATCAAACCAAGATTCTGAGATGGTTAGTTGCATGAGTGGGATAGATTTCACCAAAACATACGACACACATGAGGGTAGAGTTGAGCCACCTAGCTACATGTCATGGTTAGGCCCTACCATAATACAAGATGAACACATTGGTGATCTTAATGTGATGGAGGATATAGTAGAGAACCCAAGCCCACCAAGTACCCCACAAGTCCTACCATCATTTGAGGCACACACACCACCCGTGACTTACCCAGAAGATGTAAAAGAGACTATAGGAACCCCAATAGAGGTAGAACCCTTAGACCAAACACAACTAGAGGATGTAGGTTCGAATACTTGTAGTCATAACCTTTCTTTTAGTTCTATGGAAGTTCCTAGTTTTGATGAACCGGAGACTCAACCAAAACCGTTACCTAATCTTCCATCTTTAGATGTGAATTTAGGAATTAAAAAAGGTCCCGATCCACCCATCAAACCATGTAGTCCGGGTAATGTTAAGATTAAGGTAGTAGACTCTAGGCCATGTGGAGTGGAAGCTAATATAGGAGTGAACCATAACCTTTCATACTTACATCACCCATTCATGATTGATCACAAGAAACACTATGGGTTTAAACCGGGTTTATTAGGTCAAGATGGATTCCCAACTAGGAGTCTCTCGAAGTTGATAAAAGATGATCCCTTTCTAGGAGAAAACTTCAGTTCACCCATTGACCCAATTGAACTAAGTAAGGTTATGATGATAGGATCCCGCATCTTTGAGCATATAATTCATCCACCACTCTTTCCTCACGTGGCATACTCCTACCGAGTTGGTGTGTATCGCTACTATCACCCGCACTTAATCCTAAGTGTAGGGAAAACCTCTCCTTTATCCGTTAAATAAGGGTAGAGTCAGGCTCGTGACTCGAACAAAAACAAGCGCTTCTTGGGAGGCAACCCAAGCTTTATTTGCTTTGTGTGTTTATTTATTTGTTTGTTTGATTTTATTTGTTTCCGTATGTATGTTTAATTTTTATTATTATTGATTCATGTTCGAAACTAAATTGTGAAAATGCTTTATCTTGTTTTTAACTTCGTCTTAACTACATATAAAGGTATTTTGCAAAAGATAAGTGTAAGGGAAATCCAAATCGGTTTATTAGAACAAATGAACATGAATCGTAACAATAATAAATTAACATACATATTAGTAATTGTTTGAGTCAAATGCTTGTATCGAGTCATAATGATGTTTTGCAGGAATTCCAGGAAGTAAGGTATAGGTTTTTCTAGAAATTTTCCGGAAACTTAACATGAGAATTCTGTCAGATCATTTCTGTCGGCGTCAGGCTTTACAACCTGACGGCGTCAGGTTTTAATTTTCTGAAATTTTTGAAAGTTTTGTTTTCATAAAAAGTTTTTATTAAATCTCTAACTTATAAACTCCAGGAATCTGCAAAATAATCATTCCACAAGCATTATATCCTTATATAGATTTATCCCGCCGATGTTATGCAGGTTTTCGTGTTTGTTTTCTCAGGTTTAACAGGTTATTTTGGACAAGGAGAGGTATGTGGAATCAATATTTTGGCGATGCTTTAGTCTTGGAGCTTCTACTTTCTCTTGGAAGAAGATCTAACCATGTTACCTCTTTATCCACCGAACGAATCAGGGGAGTATTTGATTTCATTCTTTTACCTTATTTACTTTTACATCTTGTTATTTGAACATTGGGGACAATGTTCATCTTAAGTGTAGGGGGGGGGGGTAAAGTACGATACTTTAGAGAATACAATTGCACTTGTTTTTTGTTTGTTTAATGGTAGATGTGTAATAAAACTGAGAAAAATACCTGTTAAGGCAATTTTAGTGCCAAATTTAAAATTTTTTACAACATATAGGAGTGAAACTTTGGTCTTAATGAGCGTCTCACGGATAGGAGTTATATGAGTAGCACAAAACCGTACCACTAAAAAATTTTCCGCCCCCAAATATGTGAGGTTCGCCCCTAGAATTGGTAGGAAAAGCATTTATGCTATGATGTGTGTACCGGTAGCACTTAGATTCTAGAACTTGCGTTAGGACCATTCCGAGGCCACAAGTGAGACTACATTCGTGTAGTTAGATTTACTACATGATAAGAGGCATTAGGATTAACCCATTGTTTTACACCTGTGTTTTTGTTATAATTACATTGGCTACATTGGTCAAGTAATTCTCCCACACCCTTTGCGTTGTACTCATTTTTAGTACACGATACCCCTAGTACACCCCTCAGAGCCTATCTTTTCGTTTCGACCTTTAAGCATTTTACTTAAAGGAAGAATTTGTTACACCCCACTTAAATGTACACCCAAATCGCCTTAGCCTACCTTGTATGCACTCATTTTTAGTGCATTATTGTGACAACATTTGTTTAAACCCCAAGTTAATTATCTAATTGATTACATGGTTGCTAAGTCGAGTCATATCCTTGTACATATTGTTTTGGGACGATTGGGACTCATGGGTAAAGTACTAGTGTAATGGAGTAATGGGGAAGAACAACATTATTACCCCAATATGTGCTAAATATTTTAAAAGTACTCCAAGTGTTTCGATTATCTTAATTCGAGTCATTAGAATAGTTATTTGTAAAGTTATGTAAAAGTTCAAGTGTAAGGGGAGAATCGTGGCCCCTATGATGTATTATTTTGGATGGTAGGGCAAGAGTGTATGAAAAAAAAAAAAAAAAAAAAAAAAAAAAAATCAAGAAAAATACAAAAAAATGAGAAAAAGAAAAGTAGAAAAAACATACGGACTACCATCCCGTTTCATTTTATGTTTATTTTATGTTTTTGTTATTTTGTTTTTAGCTTAAGATTGAGTCTAGTCTTGGCTTAGCAACGCCATATTGTACATGTAATTAATCAAGATCTTTAACTCGCCACCAGTAAAATATCCTTTATCCAACAAAACCGTGTTTATCATATCCCTACACCTAACGTTATAACCCGTTTAAAAGCCCTCTTTGATAGTTTATCTTAGGTGCTTACGCCTAGTGGAGAAGGTTTTCGATCCTTTCCCAAGCCTATGGTAATCTATTTGCTATGACAGGTAGTGAGAGATATTATCCGTTTTCATTTATGAGATATACTTTTATGACACCTGAGAGATGTGAGTATCTAAACACTACTTGTGAGGTGCTAGTGTGTAATCTCCGTGCTTATTATGATTAAAGTGGAACGACTATTTGTTGTAATTACTTTTATATTAGCGTTAAATGAACCCTAACTTGTATTTTGATTAGAATAAAAGCGCATTTGCTTGAGGACAAGCAAATCTCAAGTGTAAGGGTATTTGATGAAGCGAAAAGTGTACCGCTTTTAGGGGGTCATTTAAGCCCTAAATCGTATTTATTTGATCAAATATTGCCCTAAATCGTTCCTTTTGTCATTTTAGGTACTTTGGAGAAGAAATCTGAAAAAGGAAGCATTTTGGACGTTTTTGGAGCATAAAAGTGAAGAAAACGACAAAGTCTCCAAAACTGCTGGAAAAGTACACGTGACGGCGTCAAGGATTGCTCCTGACGGCGTCACGGCTTGGCAAAAGAGGTGGATATGACAAATATACACATGACGCGCCAGAGAGTTTTACAAAAGGAAGTCTGACGGCGTCACCCTTTAAGGTGATCAAGGCCATCACGGTTTAAGTTAAAGAGAGACGGCGTCAAGCACAATTCTGAAGGCGTCAACCCTTGATAGGCCTGGTATGTGCTTAAACACATACTTTTATTTGACCAAAACCGGACCCAAATAGACCAAAAACTAACCATAAATTCCAAAGATATTTGTGTTTTTGTGTTTGTTTCTATGCAGGTACGGATATCATGAAAAAGGGACAAAATCAAGCAAAATCCGAGAAAATGAGCACGAGACGTGGAAAAGAGATTTATAGAGCCGAAGCCGGGGAAAATTTCGTCAAAGATAATATTTTTGAAGAGTAGCCCTTGGATTATATTTATTTGGCAAAAAATGGTCCCTTGATTAACTTTGAAAACATGGCAGTTTTGGTCCCCACAATTACAACAATATCACATTTGGTCCTTGGTAGTTTAGCCACATTTATCCTATCTATCTATCCTACAAACTCCAACCGGATCCAAAGTCATCACTAAACTAAACCCAAAAATAAACAAACCCAAAAGCCCACTTATACCCCCACAATCGGCCCAATCCTAAACTTAAACCAAGCCCACTCCCCCATTAAAACCCGACCCAATCCCAACTATAACTAAACACGGGGTAAATAAGATTGGTCAAACCCCTCTTTATCCGGTCAAAATCCCTAAAACCAACTCACTTCTTCTTCTTCTTCCCTAAATCACCGCCCAATTAAACCATAACCTTTGCTAATCCCACCTCTCACCACCTCACCACTACCAACCAAACCCTTCACTTGGGTTTGCTCTTGGTCCCCTCCCCTCCACCTCATCAATCCGAGGGCTACAAAGTTGAATCGACGATCAAGATAAAAAGTTGTGGGGAGCACGAAATGATCCAAGGGTCGACAAAGAAGCACAACCGCACAAGGGAAACACTCTCACACAACAAACACACTCGAACTAGGGTTTTTCTATTTTTTTGAGTATAAATAGTCGAGTAGCAGCCAAGTTTCTTTTTCTTTTTCTAGGTTTATTTTAGCTAGTAGTTTAAGGTAATTTGTAATTTTATTTCGGTTGTAATTTTACTCTTTATTTTAATATAAGTCAATTTTTATTGTTTAGCTTATTTACTGCTTCGATTCTGCTTATTTCATTCTTGTTACTACTTATGTTGATAAGTTAGTTAGTTGTTCTTAGTTTAAGCTTGAAAAAAAATATATATATTTTTTTTAGCTTATCTTGTTTTTCTTTCCTGCTTGTTTGAAGTCTGATATGGTTAGTTAGGATAGGTTAGTTAGTTTTTGCTTATTACTGCTCTTGTTTTTTTTTTTTTGATCTTAGTTGCTTATTGAATTTTGTGGTGATTATGTAGTATAGTGGTTATTGAATTTTGTGGTCATTGAGTAGAAGTAATTTTGTTGTTGTCAAAAAAAAAAAAAAAAAAAAAAAACTATAGCAAAACTGCTATGCCTGGGATTCGAACCCAGGCCAGCAGACTCACTACACAACCAACCAACCATTGCGCTCACTTGTCTTCTTTGTTAAACTTTACAAAATTTTATTTAAAACCCTTTTATATTTATTTTTTTCTTTTTAGCTTATTGTGAGCTGTTGCTTATTTTCGGCTTATTTAAAAAAGCATTTTCACTTTTTATATTTTTCATAGCTCAAGTTTAGTATTAAGTATTTTAGAAAAAAATTTCAGAATTTTCTTTTTCCATTTAGTATTTTTAATCAATTATTTTCTTTTAAATAGTTTTTAATTTATAAAAAATTATTAAAAAGTCAAAAAAATATTTTTCTTTTTTCCAAAATTTTCTTTTTATATTTAGAGTTTAGGAAAATTATTTTTATAAATTTAGGGTTTAGAATTTAGAAATTTACTTTTATTTACGTTTTTTAAAAATTCGTAACGTACGTTTTTAATTTAAATTTTCGTTTTAGATTTCGTATGCTTAGATTATTTGTACTCGTAGCTTTATTAGTTGTTTTTATTTGATATTTCATTATTCGTAGTGTAGAAAAAAAATCAAAATATCTCACTTTTTATCACATTCACAACACGTTTCACGTTCCGAAAACACGAAATTCCATTCACACCTTCACGGGAAAACGAACCTCGGGTCTTGCATATTTCCGTTGCAATTCTCTTTGGACATAAATTGTTTGACTAAATCAAGGCCAGAGCGGATTTTGGAGGATTAAAGAGGGACGGCGTCAGGAAGACCATCCGGGAACCCTAGCGGCGGCGAGGTGACGGCGTCACCTCCTACAACGTGACGCCGTCAGCCCCTAAACTCTATATATAGTTTTGCAATTTTTAGTCATTAGTGTGCAACTTTTGTGAGGAGAAACCCTAGACGAATTTTCTGCTATTTTTAAGGGTTTTATACCCTTGGATCTCCCATGTTTAATTGAAGATAAGTAATCATTTAATCATTCAATATGTCTATGTGTTGTTTGCTTATATCTTGTTCTTGTCTTTTAATTAACATGCTAGGCTAGATTTATCTTGTGTTGCTTAGATCTAATGAAACCTAACTATTGATTATTGGTTATTAGTGTGTTATTAATTGTATTGGATGATTGTTTATCGATGTTAGGCTTAAGAAAACTGGCTAACCTCCTATACGGTAACTTGGTTGAACGTCTTAAGAAACATGAACCAATGCGTACTACGGTTTTTATGGTTGTATTTAACACATGAGCGAATTCTAGTGATCCCATGTTAGGAGCTTCTTAGCCGGCTCGACATAGGAGTGAAGTAGGAGCTTGTAGAGTTGGGGAAGTACGTACGCCACCCCACGATTGGTATTAAGGAACACACCCGTCATCCAAGCAATTAATACACACTAATCAACCGGTAAAAGATAGTTAGGGAGTAAGGAAATTTAAGTAAACACATTTCTCCCCATATAAGTTCCCCAACCTTTTCATTTTCAGTTATTTTATTTTATTTGCATTTGTAGCTATTTGGGTTAGTTAACTAGCAACTAATTCCGCCCACTCCTTCAAACCCGAGATTTTACTTGCTTTCATAAAAAAATATAAAAATACAAAAAGAATCTTCCCTCACCCTTAGACCTATTAGAGTAGTTTTTCAATCCTAACGACACTATTCCCCTAGAGAACGATCAATCCCCCGGTACTTGCCACTACACTATACTACATCGGTCAGGTACACTGCCTGGTGGGGATTGCAAGCCTCTTGAGATCCCTCGAGAGGTAAAACCTGTTGTAAGGTCGCAAAACCACGCATCAACGGACTCACCTTCTTCATCTTTCGTGAGTTTTATTTCTGTGGACATGGGGGTTTTCATGGGCTTAGACTCTTCTAAACTAAACTTCTCAAGCATTTCTTTACTATACTTAGCTTGATTAAAGAAGATACCATCTTCCATTTGTTTAATTTGTAAACCAAGGAAGAAGTTCAATTCACCCATCATGCTCATCTCAAACTCGTCATGCATGATCTTAGAGAAATCATCGCACATCTCTGAACAAGTTGATCCGAATATAATGTCGTCGACATATATTTGAACAATGATGAGATGTGAATCTCTTTTCTTTGTGAAGAGTGTGTTATCACTCTTTCCCATGGTATATTCATGTTCAATCAAGAAAGCTTTCAGTCTATTATACCAAGCTTTAGGAGCTTGTTTAAGACCATAGAGTGCTTTCTTGAGCTTGTAAACATGATTCGGATATTCGAAATCAACGAATCCCGGAGGTTGTGCAACATACACCTCCTCGTTGATATAACCATTAAGGAACGCACTCTTCACGTCCATTTGGTATAGTTTAAAGTCTAAGGCACAAGCATAGGCAAGGAGTATTCTAATTGATTCTAATCTAGCTACGGGTGCATAGGTTTCATCATAATCTATTCCCTCTTGTTGGTTATAGCCTTGTGCTACCAACCTTGCCTTATTCCTAACTACGACGCCATTTTCGTCGAGTTTATTCCTAAACACCCACTTAGTTCCTATGATTGTTTGATTCTTAGGAAGAGGTACTAAATCCCAAACATGGTTTGCGGTGAATTGATTAAGTTCTTCTTGCATGGCAAGTATCCAACTTTCATCCTTAATCGCTTCACCTACATTCTTAGGTTCTACGGTTGATATGAAACAAAAGAAATTACTTTTGTTTTGTGTTTGTGACCTAAGGGTTCTTTGGTTTAAATTACCTATGACATTTTCAATAGGATGGTTTTTGGATTCCTTAATGTTGACAATTTCGTCAACTTCAACTATTTCATCCTCAATGTCATCTTCTAAGGTTTTCTTGCCATTGACCCTAATGGCTTCATCCTCATCTAAGTCATCATCTACCAAGGGTGATGTCTTAGTTTGTGGAGGACTTTCATTGAATTTCACGTTGAGTGATTCTTCGACTTTCATGGTTTCTCTATTTAGGACAACATAGGCTTTACTATTTTGGGAGTAACCTAGAAAGATACCTTCGTAAGACTTTGGGTCAAACTTGGTGAGGTAATCTTTAGTGTTTAGTATGAAGCACTTGCTTCCAAACACTCTAAAGTAATCAAGAGTAGGTTTTCTACCTTTCATGATTTCATATGGGGTTTTTCCTAGGATAGATCTAATTAGAATCCTATTAAGAATATAAGTTGAGGTGTCCACCGCATTACACCAAAACTTTTGCGGAATTGATTGTTCATTCAACATCGTTCTACTCATCTCTTGTAGAGTACGATTTTTCCGCTCTACTACCCCATTTGATTGTGGAGTGCGTGGAGCTGAGAAATTGTGAGTAATACCATTCGCATCACAATATACTCCAAATTGCACTTCATTATCAAATTCCCGACCATGATCCGTCCTAATAGCGACTATTGTACATCCTAGTTGGTTTTGGACTTTCCTACTAAAGATTTCAAATTCCTCAAAAGCTTGAGTCTTATTCTTAAGAAATCTTGTCCAAGTATACCGAGAATAGTCATCAACTATTACTAAGGTGTAGTGATTTCCTCCGTAGCTCCGTACGGCGGATGGACCGAATAAGTCCATGTGAAGGAGTTCTAGGCATCTAGAGGTCGAGACCATATTCTTAGCTTTGTGACTTGAATGAGCTTGTTTTCCAACTTTACAAGCGTCACAAAAGTGTTTGTCAAACTTAATTTTAGGTAGGTTTCAAACTAATTCCTTAGATGCCAATGATTGTATCAAACGCATATTGGCATGACCTAACCTCCTATGCCATAGAGTTGAATTATCATCTATGGTTGCTAAGCATATCCTATCCTGAGGCTTATTTCCTATTTTCATAACAAATAAGCCATTTCTCCTAACTCCTTTGCCTATGGTTTTACCATCATTAATGATCTCACTACCCTCTTCAGAGAATATAACTCTACACTTATTATCTACTATTTGACTAATGCTAAGCAAATTAAATCCTAATTTATCTACATGCTCAACATTTCTAATAGTGAGGGAGTTTTGAGTGATCGTACCTTTGCCTATAATGTTGCCCTTAAATTTGCTACCAAAAGTGATATTACCTCCGTTGTATGCCTTGTATGATGAGAATAAACTTCGGTTACCCGTCATATGGTTAGTGCATCCACTATCCTTGACCCATTCGTCAGGTTCCAAGTCAATTCCCAAGCATATCTATTGCAAAAGACAAACATTCGAACATTTGGTCCCCAATATCTCATGGGTCCAAAGTGGTTAGCATTAAACATCCCATGCATTACTTGCATGTGGTTGGGATGTTGAAATGGAAGGCAAATTTCCCATGGCAAGTAACTTTGTAGTTGACAGTCATTCCAAGTTACGGGATAGTTACTTGGAAAACTTTGTCTTCTAGAGTTACATCTCGGTAGAGGAGTTCTTGACCGAGGTTTGGGAGTGTTTGTTTTTCTAGGTGGAGGAGTCTTAGACCTAGTGGGTTTTACAAATCCAGGTCTGGGGTTTGACATAGGTTTGTAAAATTTTTTGACTTCCTCTATACTAGCAATAGAGACCTTTGTACAATTTACAATTATGTGAGTTGGTTTAGGACCTGATTTGTTTTTGAAATTTGACTCAGTTCTGTCTCCAGTGCTAGACGGTACCACGGTTCCGTTAAGTTTAATGGTACCGTTGGTACCTTTAGTGGTGCCGTCTGGGGATTTGACAAAATTCGTAGTTTTGACAGATTTTACTTGATTTGTTTTATCTGTCGAAGCATTTTCTGTTTCCTTTTTGAACCTAGTGATTCTAATTGTATTTTCCTTGAGTTTCTCATTTTCTGCTTGAAGATTTATGCATGACTCACAATCTATGTCTAATTCTTTATTTGTTTCAAGTCCTTTGACTTGTTCCATTAGTCCTAAAATTTCTACTTCAAGTTCATGCAATTTTGATTTTAGTGATTTGTTTCTACTTCGCATTTTTGAAACAATTTTGCATAGATTATAATGTTCGTCATTTAGTATGTTATCATCTATTGACGAGTTGTCATCTATAAAATCAGGGTAGTCGTAACGTACCTCATTTGAAGTATGAGCCATTAGACATGTTTCGTCCTTGGGCTTCTTTTCTTCATCATCACCGCTATCACTCCAGGAGCCTCCTATGAGAGCTCGTTGGTTGTTGGATTTCGGTGGTTTGGGACATTCTCCTATGAGGTGATTAGGATCTCCGCACCTAAAGCATTTCCTATCACTTGTCCCTTTCTTTTCAACATGGTTCTTTTGTGATGTCTTCTTCTCATCACGAGGTTGCCTAACGAACCTACCTCTTCTCCTAAAGAACTTTTGAAAGTCCCTAACCGCTAATGCATATTCCTCATCTTCACTATCGGAACTTGAGCATTCCTCATCACTAGACTCCTTATTGGCTTTCAATGCTAGAGATCTAACTCTCTCGCTTTTGCCTTTGACTATGTCGGAGTCCTTCTTGATTATCATCTCGTGAACTTTCAAGTTTCCTATAAGTTCATCGAGTGACAACATCGCCAAGTCCTTTGACTCTTCTATGGCGGTAACCTTTGCTCTCCATTTAGGATGTAGAGCCCTAAGAAACTTCCTAACATAATTCTTGCTAGAGTAACCTTTATCAAGAGCTTTAAGACTAGTAATAATAGTATTGAATCTAGCAAAAGCATTATCTATTGACTCATCTTCCGTAATGGAAAATGGTTCATATTGTTGAACAAGAAGATCTATCTTGTTCTCTTTGACTTGGTTATTACCTTGGTGAGTGACTAACAAAGTTTTCCAAATATCTTTTGCCGTATTACACATGAAAATTCTTTCAAATTCCTTTTTAGGCAAAGCATTATAAATCATCATTTTAGTCTCATTACTTTTGGCTAATTTCCTTTTAAGTTCATCACTTTGTTTATCATAAGAAACTATTTCATCCTTTTTAGTTTCCGGATTTATTTGAATAGGTTGAAAGTCACCCTCGGTAATAACATGCCAAAGATCAATGTCTTTTGATTTCACATACGTTTCGAATCTTGTTTTCCAATAAATAAAACAATCTGTTTCGAAAAGTGGTGGTCTTTGCATAGATCGCCCTTCTAGATATTGGTCGGAATCCATTGATCGATTCAAGTTTTAAAATACAATATACTTTAAAATCTTGACTGACGTGGCTCCTGATACCAATTGTGGGAAACTAGAAGAGGGGTTGAATAGTTTACCGGTTTAAAGTTCTTTTAAAAATCTTGTTTTAAAAGTTAGCTATTGGAAACTTTGATTCGAACTCTATGTGTAATCAATCAACACCAATATGAACTATACACTAGACTAACTAATATAAAATAATGAAAGTAAAGAGTATAGTTGGAAAGATCAAACCGAGACAGAGGATTTATAGTGGTTCGGCTACGAAGCTCTTCTTCGCCCTACTCCACTCCCCGAGTACCACACTCGAGAGTTTCAAGCACTATGTCAACAACCTCCCTTCAGGCGGAGAAAACCATACACGTCGCTTATCCTATTACCGACACTAAGCTAAATGTCGAGTGCTAATCTAGCTGTACCAATTACCAAGTCACGTGACCAATCACACAAGCCTAATTGGCTACAAAGATCACACGATCTCTAACGATCCAAGATCAAACTCTCACTTCATCTACTTAAGTAATACTTAGATCCTTGATCACTCACAACAAGGGACCTGGCTTTAATAGATCTTCATATCCTTAAGATCACATGATTTCATCACATATCACTAAAGAGATAATCTTGATGTATCTAGATAACAAGATGTAACAAGTTTACAAAATCTAACAACTACAACTCTTGTATCTTTTATATTGAGTTCTTCCTTGCAATGAAGGAAATAACACCTTGTATCAAATTGATGCTTGTGTTACTCTCTTGCTAATGAAGAGGGATGATACACCTTGTATCATATTGGATACTTGTATTCTCTCTGCTAATGAAGAGGAATGAAGAGGACACTTAAGATTGATTGGATCACTCTTGAACAAAGAAAACTAACCTAAATGACTAAGAAATAAAGTGGAGAGAGTATTCAACTCAGAAGTTTTGTGTGTGTCACGATGCTTGAAATCTGTGCAAGGGTTGGTATTTATAGGCAAAGAAATTGAACGGTTACAGAAAAAATAGTACGGACGGACTCACTAAACATGCCACGGCTCCACTAGATTATGGAACCGTGAGCCGTCCAGACTAGACGCTCCAAATTTTGTCTTTTTGTGAAAACTTATTGGGGGAAGGTTGGAGCTGATTTTGGGGGAAAAATAGCTGTTTGATTTTCAACTTATTTTTACCATTAAAACATTTCTTAATATTGCAAAAATAATTTGTCATGTTATTTTTGAAAAAATGTTTTGTCTTAAAATGTGAACTTC
Source organism: Artemisia tridentata subsp. tridentata (assembly GCA_021014915.2). Lineage (NCBI taxonomy): Eukaryota > Viridiplantae > Streptophyta > Magnoliopsida > Asterales > Asteraceae > Artemisia > Artemisia tridentata. The sequence goes on from CP139506.1 coordinate 355,767,375, forward strand.
AAACACAATTCACTTCTTTGATTATTTGTCAAGTTTGTAATTTGTCTAAGAGTGATTTACATAGAAACCTAGATCTTCGATTAAAACTTGTTTACGTTAATTTTAATACGTAAGTGATTTCACATTTTGTCATCTAAAAACGTGAAGTAATCGAAAGATATATAACGTTTTAAGAAACATTATTTCATCAACAAACCTTTTTAAATCGTGTTATTGTGTGTACTTTGTGACCATTTTACGTACTTTTTTCAATTGAATGGGTAATATGGCATTTTCATGGCTGAAATAGTCGCCAAGACCACACAATGACCGATTTAAAAAGGTTAGTGCCAAATTAAAAAAAAAGTCGCTACATTCATGACAAAAAGTGGCAAGTATGATGCCTTTTTTTGCCATTTTCCTTTTTTTTTTTTGTGTGAATCTATGAAATTGAAACTAAAACTAAGAATTTATATGAATTTTTACGACTATGTCTTCTTAAGACTGTGGATCCCTGCAAGTTTTTATTCCCTTCGTTAATTAATAATAGCTCTATTGGAATAAGGTCTGCGGTTAGTTTTGTGGTAGATTAAAATCATAGAATCTGAATCATAAAATGGTGCTTTGCGTTATCGTTTATATAAGTTGCTTGAGACCATTCAAAGCAGGATAATAGTTATGACTTATTGGTGATACAGCAGTTAGTCATTTTAGCCTACTTAAAGATTAACACATGCCTGTGCAGTAAAGATTAACACCATATTACGAGATCAACCATTTAATTCTATAGGATCGAATCATCATACAGTTTAAAAGGTTCTCGTTAGTCGTTTTATATTTTCAAAGACACAGGGATGAGCCCGTGTGTATACATGGGATAATTGATGATATTGTATTGAATCATCTATAAATTTGTATTGTTACTTAGATATCTTGGGTGATGATATTGTGTTAATGATTATTTTCTAGGTATATTGAATTTGGAACTGATGGAGGGCCAGCTGTAAAGGTTCTTGAACCGAAACTCAACACATTCACTAAATTGATTACCTCAAAAACTGGCATACAACTCTCTGAAATCGATTTAAGGATCTATTTGTCTTCACTTATGTTGTGTGTTCTTCTATAATCAGCTAAATTTTACATTTCTTTTTAGTTAACCTTAAATCTTGTTATGGTTCCATCTTCATTCATTATATAATAATATGTACTAATTTATGCAACTAAAAGTGAGCTTTCTTTTGAATAGACCAAAACTGTAGTTCAGGCCGTGATTATTCTTAAAGCCTTTGGTGGTGTTGGTTTTGTATTTGGTAGCTATGCGGGTGCACTTTTGCTGGTAAATAAACCATATTTTGAAACTTCTTGATATAGCTACAAGCTCTTATTATAAGTTTGCATGGTTTTTACGTGTCCGTAAATCTTTGATCCTTCTACAGGTTCTGCACCAGCTTGTTTTTACACCTGTGTTGTATGATTTCTATAACTATGATGCTCAACACCGAGAATTCGGTCAACTCTTCACTAAATTTACACAGGTTAGACTCTTCTTATCTTTCCCCTTTACTTTGAAGTTAAATGAGTAATTTTATCATTGTATGCCAGAAGAATGGAGACTCAGTGAATTCATTCCCATATACAAGAACAAGGGGGATTTGCAAGTATGTAGCAACTATAGGGGCCTTAAGCTTCTTAGCCACACCATGAAGCTTTGGGAGAGACTTATCGAGAGAAGATTGAGAAGAGAGACGAGGGTGTCTGAGAACCAATTTGGTTTTATGCCCGGGAGATCATCGATTGAGGCTATCCACCTTCTCATAAGTCTCATGGAGAAGTATAGAGAAAGTCAAAAGGACTTGCATATGGCGTTCCTTGACCTCGAAAAGGCATATGATAGTGTGCCTCGAGAGTTAATTTGGAGAACTCTAATTGATAAAGGAACCCCAAAGAGGTACATCAGAGTCATTAAATATATGTATGATGGGGCTAAGACCCGTGTACGGACCACAGTGGGGATCTTAAAGTTTTTCTCTGTGGAAGTGGGACTCCACCAAGGATCGGCCATTAGCCCGTACCTCTTCGCACTGATTCTTGATGAGTTATCTCGAGGGATTCAAGACGGCATACCGTGGAGCATGATCTTCGCTGATGACATTGTGGTGGTGGCAGAATCGGCGGAAAGGTTAAACAACAGACTTGAGCACTGGAGGGAAGCCCTAGAGGACAATGGTCTTCGAGTGAGCAGAGAGAAGACGGAGTATAAGAGATGTGATTTTGGGAGGATCGAGTTAGGCCACCACGAAGATAAGGATATCCATATCGGTGACCGGATCCTTCCACCAAGGAGTCTTTTAGATATCTGGGATCGATGATTCAAAAATCAGGGAGGATAGATGAGGACGTTACCCACCGGATTAGAGCTGGGTGGGCGAGATGGAGAGCGGCGTCGGGAGTCCTTTGTGACAGAAACGTCCCATTAAAGCTAAAGGGTAAATTTTATAAGGTGGCGATTAGACCGGCTATGTTATACGGGTCTGAGTGCTGGCCTATCTCCAAAGCCCATGCTGACAAGGTCGAGGTGGCGGAACTGAGAATGCTAAGGTGGACATGCGGTAAGACCTTGATGGACATGATCCCGAACGGAGTTTTCAGAGCTAAGCTTGAGTTCGAGTCTATTATCTCAAAGATGAGAGAAGGAAGGCTCAAGTGGTTCGGTCATGTAAAGAGGAGGCCACAATCAGCACCCGTAAGAAGAGTCAAAGCGCTAGTGGTGGACGGGGTGAGAAGGAGGGGTAGACCCAAACTCAGATGGGAGGATAGACTTAAGCTCGACATGAAGGAGCTGCTCTTGTCCGAGGACATGACCTCAGATAGGAAGGCGTGGAAAGATAGAATTAGGTTATGCGGGTAGCTCAGGCTAGGTGTGTTGGGTTTCTTTGCCTTAGCTTTAGGCCCCGTGCGTTGCCCGGCTTTGCTTTGTTTAGGTGCTTTGCCTTAGCTTTAGGCCCCGTGCGTTGCCCTGCTTTGCTTTGCTTTGTTTGGTTGCTTTGCCTTAGCTCTAGGCCCCGTGCGTTGCCCTGCTGTGCTTTGTCTTGTCTCCTTAGGTTTGCCTGCTTTGCCTGGTACTTTGCTCTGTGCTTTTTTTGCTTTTGGTCCTTATCTGTTTTTTGTGTTTACGTTTTTTGTGTTGCTTGTTTTGCCAGCTCTTTTGCTTTCTTGTTGTCTGCAATGCTTTTCTCGGTTGCTCTCCTCCCCTTGCCATCTCACGCGCACACTTGCACCTGCCGGAGGTCTCTTTGGAAGCAGCCTCTCTACTCCTAGGTTTACCTTGGGGTAGGGGTAGGGTCTGTCTACAGTCTACCCCCCCCCATACCCTGCCCCGGCGGGATTGGGTTTTTTGTTGTTGTTGTTGTTGTTGTTGTTGTTGTTGTTGTTGTTGTTGTTATGGTTCTACTAGAAATCAAACATTGTCCCTTGTTAAACTATAAATAGAAACACGAAATCACACAGTGCTGAAGACTCAAGCCGATGTAGTTGTTAGAGCCTTAGAGGCGTAAATTTTTACTCGTTTCTTATGAATGAATCTATTTGATCAATTAGGTTGTTTTTCATTATCTCAAACAAAATCAAAGAATTTAGCTAAAAAGGAGAGTTGCCCAACGTCTATTTTCAATGCATACAACTACCAAACCAGTTTGTAAAAAAATGAGATTATTATTGTGATAATATTGTGCATTCTACATATACAAAACAATGTAGAAGATGAACAAAAAGTGTTTGTGGGTCAACCTACTTAGTCCGGACCAAATCAACCCGTTAAAAAAATGACCAATTTTAACCGAACTGCTTTTGACCGGGTTCACTACCTGCCCCATCTTGCCACCTCTAGTATTTATAGTTCTATTTTGAACCAACATATGGAGTGTCTAAAGTCGTCATCCGGTACTCTGAAGTGTTTTTTTCTTCCTATTTTAGGAAGTACCCAGGTCACTTTGCAACAAAACTAGGTCACTTTGCAACAAAACTACATGTAAAGTGATCATAAATCCCTTTTTGCTCTTTTATTTTTGATTGGTTGTTGATGGTTTCAACTTTTGAATGCAGAATATGTCCTTGCTGGGAGCATTGTTATATTTCATAGGGATGAAACACAAGATATCACTCAGGCAATCACGAAAGACTCCTAAGACGAAAACAAACTAGTAACGATTATATTCATTTACTTTTACAAGTACATTAAACTTTCACGGTTCACCGTGAGTCGTAGGCCCTACTCTTTTAATACTTGTTTTATACTTTTGGGGGAGATACATGCTCAACTATTTTCATTTATTTTCATACTCTAAACTCTCACGGATAGCCGTGAGTCATAGCCCCACTTTTACTTTAATACTTGTTTTAAACTACTTGGGGTGAGAAACATGCTTACTTTTATGGATCATTGAAAACAATGCTTTGTTTGTAAAACTATTACCTGCTGGTCTAAGTTCTTTATTATTGCCCACGAATATGTACCGATTATCCCTGCCGAAAAGCACGAGTGATATAAATAGATCTATTGAGGGTGATGATGCGTGGTTTTGCAACCTTACAACAGGTTTTACCTCTCGAGGGATCTCAAGAGGCTTACAACCCCACCAGGCAGTGTACCTGACCGATGTAGTATAGTGTAGTGGTAAGTACGGGGGATTGATCGTTCTCCACAGGGAATAGTGTTCGTTAGGTATGAAAAACTACTCTAATAGGTCTAAGGGTGAGAGAAGATTCTTTTTATGTTTTTATAATTTTATGAAAGCAAGTAAAATCTCGGGTTTTAAGGAGTGAGCGGAATTAGTTGCTAGTCAACTAACCCAAATTACTACGAATGCAAATAAAATAAAATAACAGAAAATGAAAAGGTGGTAAAACTTATATGGAGAGAAATGTGTTTACTTAGATTTTCTTACTCCCTAACTATCTTTTACCGGTTGATTAGCGTGTATTAATTGCGTGGATGACGGGTGTATTCCTTAATACCAATCGTGGGGTGGCGTACGTACTTCCCCAACTCTACAAGCTCCTACTTCACTCCTATGTCGAGCCGGCTAGGAAGCTCCTAACATGGGATCACTAGAATTCGCTTGTGCATTAAATACAACCATAAAAACCTTAGTACGCATTGGTTCATGCTTCTTAAGACGTTCAAGCAAGTTACCGAATAGGAGGTTAGCCAGTTTTCTTAAGCCTAACATAGATAAACAATCATCCAATACAACTAATAACACACTAATAACCAATAATCAATAGCTAGGTTTCATTAGATCTAAGCAAACACAAAGAAAACCTAGCCTAGCATGTTAAACAAAAGACAAGAACAAGATAGAATCAAACAACACATAGACATATTGAATGATTAATTGATAACTTATCTTCAATGTAACATGGAAGATCTCAAGGCAAAAAGCCTTGAAAAAGTTGCTAAAATCGTCCCAGGGTTTTTCACACACAAAGTTCCACACAAGTTCAACCCTAATGACAAAAAATTGCAAAACTATATATAGACTTTCAGATCTGACGGCGTCACGTTATGGAGTGTGACGCCGTCACCTCGCCGCTTTTAGGGTTCCCGGATGGCCTTCTTGACGCCGTCCCTCTTTAGCTCTCCAAAATCCGTTCTGGCTTATCAAGGCTTGACGCCGTCAGAATTAGGCGTGACGCCGTCCCTCTTTAAATTAAGTCGTGACGACCTTGATCACTCCAAAGGGTGACGCCGTCAGAATTCCCATGCAAATTTCTCTGGATTATCATGAGTAATTTTCATATCCACCACTTTTGCCAAGCCATGACGCCGTCAAGAACAAATCCTGACGCCGTCAAAGGTACTTTCCAGCACAATTTTTAGACTTTGCCGTTTTCTTCACTTTTATGCTCCAAAAACGTCCAAAATGCTTCCTTTTCCAGATTTCTTCTCCAAAGTACCTAAAATGACAAAAGGAACGATTTAGGGCAATATTTGATCAAATAAATACGATTTAGGGCTTAAATGACCCCTTAAAAGCGGTACACTTTTCGCTTCATCAAATACCCTTACACTTGAGATTTGCTTGTCCTCAAGCAAATGCGCTTTTATTCTAATCAAAATACAAGTTAGGGGTCATTTAATGCTAATATAAAAGTAATTACAACAAATATTCGTTCCACTTTAATCATAATAAGCACGGAGATTACAAACTAGCACCTCACAAGTAGTGTTTAGATACTCACATCTCTCAGGTGTCATCAAAATAAATCTCATAAATGAAAACGGATAATATCTCTCACTACCTGTCATAGCAAATAGATTACCATAGGCTTGGGCAAGGATCAAAAACCTACTCCACTAGGCGTAAGCACCTAAGATAAACTATCAAAGAGGGCTTTTAAATGGGTTATAACGTTAGGTGTAGGGATATGATAAACACGGATTTGTTGGATAAGGGATATTTTACTGGTGGCGAGTTAAAGATCTTGATTAATTACATGTACTATACAATGTTGCTAAGCCAAGACTCGACTCAATCTTAAGCTAAAAACAAAATAACAAAAACATAAAACAAATATAAAATGAAAAGGGATGGTAGTCCATATGTTTTTTCTATTTTTCTTTTTCTCATCTTGATTTTTCGATTTTTTTTTTTTTTTTTTTTTGCATACATTTTTGCCCTACCATCCAAAATAATACATCATAGGGGCGTTGCATTCCCCTTACACTTGAACTTTTACATAACTTTACAAATAACTATTCTAATGACTCGAATTAAGATAATTAAAACACTTGGAGTACTTTTAAAATTATTTAGCACATATGGGGGTAATAAATGATGTTCTTCCCCATTACTCCATTACACTAGTACTTTACCCATGAGTCCCAATCGTCCCAAAACAATATGTACAAGGATATTACTCGACTTAGCAACCATGTAATCAACTAGATAATTAACTTGGGTTTAAACAAATGTTGTCACAATAATGCACTAAAAATGAGTGCATATAAGGTAGGCTAAGGCGATTTGGGTGTACATTTTAGTGGGGTGTAAACAAATTCTTCCTTTAAGTAAAATGCTTAAAGGTCAAAACGAAAAGATAGGCTCTAAGGGGTGTACTAGGGGTATCATGTACTAAAAATGAGTACAACGCAAAGGGTGTGGGAGAATTACTTGACCAATGTAGCCAACGTAATTATAACAAAAATACAGGTGTAAAACAATGGGTTAATCCTAATGCCTCTTATCATGTAGTAAATCTAACTACACGAATGTAGTCTCACTTGTGGCCTCGGAATGGTCCTAACGCAAGTTCTAGAATCTAAGTGCTACCGGTACACACATCATAGCATAAATGCTTTTCCTACCAATTCTAGGGGCGAACCTCACATATTTGGGGGTGGAAAATTTTTTAGTGGTACGGTTTTTGTGCTAGTCATATAACTCCTATCCATGAGACGCTCATTAAGATCAAAGTTTCACTCCTAAGTGTTGTAAAAAATTTTAAATTTGGCACTAAAATTGCCCTAACAGGTATTTATCTCAGTTTTATTACACATCTACTATTAAACAAACAAAAATCAAGCGTAATAGCATTCTCTAATCGTACTTTTACCCCCCCCCCCCCTTACACTTAAGATGGACATTGTCCCCAATGTTCAAATAACAAGATGTAAAAGTAAAAAGGTAAAAGAATGAAATCAAATACTCCCCTGATTCGCTCGGTGGATAATGTGGTAACACGGTTAGATCTTCTTCCAAGGTAATGTTGAAGCTCCATGACTAATGCATCGCCATAAGCTTGATCCAACAAACATTTCCTTGTCCAAAATAACCTGTTAAACCTGAGAAAACAAACACGAAAACCTGCATAACATCGGCGGGATAAACTCTATATATAAGAATATAATGCTTGTGGAATGATAATTTTGCAGATTCCTGGAGATTATAAGTTAGAGATTTAATAAAAACTTTTTATGAAAACAAAACTTTCAAAAATTTTCAGAAAATTAAACCTGACGCCGTCAGGTTGTAAACCCTGACGCCGTCAGAAATGATCTGACAGAATTCTCATGTTACGTTTCCGGAAAAATTTTGGAAAAACCTATACCTTACTTCCTGGAATTCCTGCAAAACATCATTATGACTCGATACAAGCATTTGACTCAAACAAATACTAATATGTATGTTAATTTATTATTATTATGATTCATGTTCATTTGTGTTCTAATAAACCGATTTAGATTTCCCTTACACTTATCTTTTGCAAAATACCTTTATATGTAGTTAAGACGAAGTTAAAAACAAGATAAAGCATTTTCACAAATTAGTTTTGAACATGAATCAATAATAATAAAATTCAAACACACATACGGAAACAAATAAAATCAAACAAACAAATAAATAAACACACAAAGCAAATAAAACTTGGGTTGCCTCCCAAGAAGCGCTTTTCTTTATTAACGAGTCTTGTAGCTAGACTCAAAGTCACGTACGTTACGTGATTCCATCATTGGTCACGGTTCCTAGGCCATCCTCATGTCCGGTTCTATACTCCGGTCCTAATTTCAAACAATCCTTATAGAAACCGGATATCCTTCCCATAACATAGTCTACTCCTTTATTTCTATCCTCATCATTCCTATAGTAGACCGCTTGCTTAAGCTCCTTCTCAACATTTGACAAGTGTTGGAATTGTTCTATCTTATATGGCATTTGGTAGTTTACCTCATCGGTCTCATTCTTAAATCTAACTATCCCTAAGGAAGGTTCATAAGTCATTCTAGAGACCTCAACAAATGGTTTTCCAAAAACCACTTGAGTTAAGGATGCATCGACTATTGGGCGGATATCTTCTACAATTACAAAGTCGGTGACATAGGTGAAATTTCCTACATAAACCGGTAATCGCTTAACTCTTCCCGTGAAGTTACTCATCCAACCCTTGTCAGGGAACATCCTATACCCAAGTTGATTTTTCATTATCAAGTTGTAGTGGGCTCTAGTCATGATGTTTATGGGTGATCTAAGGTCGATGTAAGCTTTCCACACATGCAAATGTCCGATGTTGCATGGTATGTTGAGATTAGAAGGATCGCCTATTTTTATAATTGGTCTACCTAGGAAGTATGGTGTCTCGGGGTCATCGAATAAGTCTGTATGATATGCGTGCTCTTCCTTAGTGGGTAACCTATTGAAGTAGTCCTCATCATTATCTACTTCTTCAATCTCACTTTTCCCTACTTCCTTATCAACCTCGACTTTCTCAACCTCATCCTCAGGTTCACTATTATCCTCATTCCTATCAATTGGTTTGATAGTGACAACGTTGACGAAGTGGACGTGTTTGGATGAAGAGGGGTCTTTTACTTGGGGTCCGCTATTTGTGTTCCTAGCGTCCTTATGTGGAGGTGATAGCACTTGGTTATTGAGGGCTTTCAATAAGTTGTCAATTTTATTGGTCATCTCCGTTTGTTGTTGATTGAATTCGGATTCAAACTTAGCTATCCGAGCTTCTTGAGATGCCATAAATTGGGACATCAATCCTTTAAAGTTATTGGTACTACCATAATTGTTGGAAGGATTGTTATTGAAAGTACGGTTCGAGTTGGAACCGCTTGATTGGAAACGATTAGGTGGGTTGGAAGAATTGGTTTGTTGTGCGTTTTGGTTTTGTTTCCACCTAAGGTTCGGGTGATTTTTTCCATGAGGGGTTGTATGTATCACCGTAGGGGTTTGGCTCGGGTTTGAAAGTGTACCACTTGTCTCCCGCTCTGTCGGTACGCGAGGATGCGTAGTCCGCAAAAGCTTGTTCGGGGAGTTCCATGCAATCACGAGTGTCGTGGGGACCACTACATAATTCACATGAAGAAGTGATTTTGTTCACTTGGCTTGAAGGTTTAGGAGCCTCGTAGGATTTCATGAGAAACTTGACTTGGTCTTCAAGTTCTATGATCCTACGGTCGGAAGTGCTTGAATTATTCGAAGGCAAAGATATTGCCTTGACCGTTTTATTCAAATCACGAGGATCACTCCAACTTTCATTGTCATAAAGAGCAAGATCTTCTAGGAGAGCCCATGATTGTTCCGCACTTAGATCACGTAGCTTACCACCGGCCGATTGGTCAATGATTTGCCTTGTGGAGAGATTGATATGGTCATAGAAGATTTGGACTTGGAGCCAAAGTTCTATGCCATGGTGAGGGACTTTTTGGAGTAAGTCCTTGAATCGAGTCCATGCCTCGTAGAGGGTTTCGCCTTGACGTTGTTGGAACATCAAGATATCATTCCTTAGCTTGGTAGTTCTTCCCGGTGGGAAAAACTGAGCAAGGAAACGAGTGGTGAGATCATCCCAAGAGGTGATGGATCCTGCGGGTTGACGTTCTAGCCACTGACTAGCTTGGTCCCGCAAAGAGAATTGAAAGAGACGTAGTCGGGTCGTCTCTCGAGTGGCAACATCAAGGTCTATAGAATCAACGATTTTGAGAAAGTCCTTGAGATGTTGGTTAGGATCTTCAGAACGAAGTCCATGGAATGCGCATCCGCTTTGCACCAACCGGATGGTGTCGGATCGCAAGGGTGTGACATTGGCTCCTTGAGTGAGCTCAATGGTGTTTCGATAGCCATGGTGGCTAGGACGGGAGTACTCTCCTAAAGTACGGGCTCTAGGAGGTGGTGGTTGTTGCGGTGGGTTGTTGGGATCGAGGATATTACCACCTTCCATGATGTCGGATGGTAATGGTTACGAACAAAGAAACGAAGAAAAAAGATAGACTAAAGAAAACCTAGAAAAATAAAATAAAAATCTCACTAGAAAGGAATCTAGTGAGTAGACCTATAAAATAAAAATTCAACCTAAACAATAACTATTCCCCGGCAACGGCGCCAAAAACTTGATGCGTGGTTTTGCAACCTTAAAACAGGTTTTACCTCTCGAGGGATCTCAAGAGGCTTACAACCCCACCAGGCAGTGTACCTGACCGATGTAGTATAGTGTAGTGGTAAGTACGGGGGATTGATCGTTCTCCACAGGGAATAGTGTTCGTTAGGTATGAAAAACTACTCTAATAGGTCTAAGGGTGAGAGAAGATTCTTTTTATGTTTTTATAATTTTATGAAAGCAAGTAAAATCTCGGGTTTTAAGGAGTGAGCGGAATTAGTTGCTAGTCAACTAACCCAAATTACTACGAATGCAAATAAAATAAAATAACAGAAAATGAAAAGGTGGTAAAACTTATATGGAGAGAAATGTGTTTACTTAGATTTCCTTACTCCCTAACTATCTTTTACCGGTTGATTAGCGTGTATTAATTGCGTGGATGACGGGTGTATTCCTTAATACCAATCGTGGGGTGGCGTACGTACTTCCCCAACTCTACAAGCTCCTACTTCACTCCTATGTCGAGCCGGCTAGGAAGCTCCTAACATGGGATCACTAGAATTCGCTTGTGCATTAAATACAACCATAAAAACCTTAGTACGCATTGGTTCATGCTTCTTAAGACGTTCAAGCAAGTTACCGAATAGGAGGTTAGCCAGTTTTCTTAAGCCTAACATAGATAAACAATCATCCAATACAACTAATAACACACTAATAACCAATAATCAATAGCTAGGTTTCATTAGATCTAAGCAAACACAAAGAAAACCTAGCCTAGCATGTTAAACAAAAGACAAGAACAAGATAGAATCAAACAACACATAGACATATTGAATGATTAATTGATAACTTATCTTCAATGTAACATGGAAGATCTCAAGGTAAAAAGCCTTGAAAAAGCTGCTAAAATCGTCCTAGGGTTTTTCACACACAAAGTTCCACACAAGTTCCACCCTAATGACAAAAAAATTGCAAAACTATATATAGACTTTCAGATCTGACGGCGTCACGTTATGGAGTGTGACGCCGTCACCTCGCCGCTTTTAGGGTTCCCGGATGGCCTTCTTGACGCCGTCCCTCTTTAGCTCTCCAAAATCCGTTATGGCTTATCAAGGCTTGACGCCGTCAGAATTAGGCGTGACGCCGTCCCTCTTTAAATTAAGTCGTGACGACCTTGATCACTCCAAAGGGTGACGCCGTCAGAATTCCCATGCAAATTTCTCTGGCTTATCATGAGTAATTTTCATATCCACCACTTTTGCCAAGCCATGACGCCGTCAAGAACAAATCCTGACGCCGTCAAAGGTACTTTCCAGCACAATTTTGAGACTTTGCCGTTTTCTTCACTTTTATGCTCCAAAAACGTCCAAAATGCTTCCTTTTCCAGATTTCTTCTCCAAAGTACCTAAAATGACAAAAGAAACGATTTAGGGCAATATTTGATCAAATAAATACGATTTAGGGCTTAAATGACCCCTTAAAAGCGGTACACTTTTCGCTTCATCAGGTGACACCTCCATCTGTGTTGAGATTCAACAGTCCAGATTGGACAAGCGGATGTATACCATATCGAATTACAAGTAACTAGAATTAGCACACTTGCCGGGTATTGATAACATGAGCACATTTCATGCAAATTATAACATGAACTCATTTCATGCACACTGTCGTAGCTTCGGTGACATGAAACTTAGTGCAGCGTAGTAGCCTTTTGTATAACGTTATGCACATTATAATGTTAACTCGTAAACTTAATGATCCAACTTTACTGCTTTATGTAAACCTATGAACTCACTAACCTTTTTGTTGACACTTTAGCATGTTTTCTCTGGTGTTTAGCTGTTTACTATATGATGATGCAAGGCAGTGCGTGGCATGGGCATAAACACACTTTTGGAGTGTACACATAACACTCATGACCAGGGATTTTGTACTATGGGACAACTAATAACAACAATGGGCCTTGTTTTCCGCATTTTCAATTATGTAAAACTTATGTTTTATTAAATAAAGTTTTTTAAAACGAATTTCATAAATTCGTTCTCTATTTCTTATGTTATGATCCAGTTAAGTAACACCCAGATGTTAATTCCGCTGCATTCTGATTTTGGGGGTGTTACAAAGTATGTAATGATATTTGTAAAGTCTCATGGGTCATCGAGGTCGGGAGTATATCCTTTAGTGAAATTTGTTTTGTATTTGTGTTGTTTTGCTAAGGCTAAGGCTTTGGCTAATGGTCTCGGCTTAGGAAGCCTTGAGGCCTTAGCCGTGGCCTTGCCGTGGCTTTGGTCTCGGCTACCCTGGCCTTGAGACCTCAGCCGTGGCTGTGGTCTCGGCCTAAGGTGTAACACCCCCTAATTTATGATATAGCAGCGGAAAAGTATTTGGGGTATTACGGTGAGGATCGAAGTCATAATCACAGAAAACGGCTCGAAAGATGCGTTTTGAAAGTTATTTGTCATTCAAATAATACTTTTGATACAAAGGTGAAATATCTGATTTATAAATCCTATGAAAGGGTGTGATAATTTGAAAAGAATGACATATTTGATTTTTACACCATTTAATCTATCAGAGTTATAATGTCCGCTCCGTGTCTTGTCCTGCTCCGTTAATTACCTGAGATAAACATGCTTAAAAGTGTCAATACAAAGGTTGGTGAGTTCATATAGTTTAATAGAAAACAATTTATTTCCATAAATTCAAGTGACGTACAGTGGTGAACAGTGATAATGGCAAATAAATACTAGTACGAATAAACAGTTGATTTCAATAATACTGAGAGTGAGGTGATAATTGTAATAAGTGCTAATAGTGATGAAACAAGTAGTGAGTTATTCATTTACTTTACGTTGAGTGATATCCAACGTAACCGCATAAGTGATTTATTTACCTTACGTTGAGTGATATCCAACGTAACCGCATAATCTATTCATTTGCTTTACGTTGAGTGATATTCAACGTAACCGCATAAGTGATTTATTTACCTTACGTTGAGTGATATTCAACGTAACCGCATAAGTTATTCATTTGCTTTACGTTGAGTGATATTCAACGTAACTGCATAAGTTATTCATTTGCTTTACGTTGAGTGATATTCAACATAACCACATAAGTTATTTATTTACCTTACGTTGAGTGATATTCAACGTAACCGCATAAGTTATTCATTTGCTTTACGTTGAGTGATATTCAACATAACCGCATAAGTGATTTATTTACCTTATGTTGAGTGATATTCAACGTAACCGCATAAGTTATTCATTTGCTTTACGTTGAGTGATATTCAACGTAACCGCATAAGTTATTTGTTAAGAGTTTATAGTTCTTGTGTAAACGAGAGTAAGAATTGTATTTCAATAAGTGAATAAAGTGTGCCATAAATCATGTACTACGTTTAAAGTAACCAAGTAAGAGTTGTAAGTAACCAAGCATATATCTCCCCCAAAGAGTAAATCAAAACGTGTAAAGTAGGGTTTATAATTCTGAGTAAATTGTGAGAGTTTTCAGAGTACTTGTAAAAGTAATAAAATATAATTGAGCATGTATCTCCCCCAAACAGTATTTATAACACAAGTATAAAAACGGGGCTATGACTCACCTTGAGCGTATCTGACAAGGTGGAATTATGAAATCAAGTAATATTATGGGAACGGCTTCAACACGTGACCTGAATATAAGGAAAGTCTGAGTATTTGACATAAAACGAATAACGAGTGTGAAAAACGAGAAATCTTATAACGATTTGATCGGTGATTTGAGTGTGATATGCTTAAAATGTTGAAAGTTCAAAAATAATATTATTCATAATATTATCTTATTCTTATGTCTTTGAAACCAATAATATCGTTTCCTCGAAAGTGGTGAAACGAAACGGGAAGTTAAATCGTTTAAAACCCTTTATATATAACTATAACGAACGTTAAATATTAAGTAAATAAAATATAAAAAAATGCACATGACGTGACTGGGATTTGTAAAATGAAATAGAGAAATAAAAATGTCCAATTATATTCTGTTGGTCCTTGCAATTTTACTATTTTTACACTTTACACCCTAACAGCGTTAGCGTTGCACCGTTAGTCCTTAATTATGTATAAGTTGCATTTATAGTCCACTACATGTCCAAAATAACTTTATGAGCTTGGAATATGATAAAATATCAATTTATACCCTAATGTTTCTGTTTTGGCAGTTTCAGTCCAAGTTTTTAAGGGTTGGCAGTTTTAGTCCCTCAAAGTGTAACTAGTTTGCATTTGTAGTCCAAACGTCCAAAAATTATGGGGAAAAATTATACGAAATTTTCTGGAGCTTATTGAAGCTTATTAAAACTTGTTTCAACAGCTTATTTGCAAAAAGAGCTTATTTTTCACTTAATGGGCCTTTAACGAGCTAATTAAAGGCCCGTTAACGTTTAACGATTCGTGAGCTTTGAGACAAGTTGGGCTTATCCCTAGGCTCATTTTTAATGTCCTATTTTCATATCAAAAGAGATTTTAGGTCCAGCTTATGTGGTTTGCTTAAAAAGAGCTTATTGGGCTTTTAATCCAATTTGAAAAATAATAAACTGTTTTGAAAATGGTGTTGGTCACTTTACTTTGGCCAATTTCAAGGGGTCAAACGAGCTTATCATTACAAAGTATAAATACGAAACTTGTAGCTTGTAGCAAGGAGAAAGAGGTTGTGTAAAAATAATGGGTTGTTGTTAAATCGAATTGGGTTTTATAAGGCCATTTAGGTGGTCGCTCGGAACAGTCTTTAAGTGGTAAAAGACTTGGAAAAATTTCAGATTTTGTGTTTTCATGCGTGTGAGGTATGATTAGAATGGATGTCGAATGGGTATGTAAACATGATATAAACGTGATGAGAGTGTCTTTCGTGATTCCTAGGCCTTCCACAAAGGAGGCAAATCACTTTTTGTGTTCTATATATTCACGAGATACGTAAAAATAAATACAAAACAAGTACGTTCGAAAAGAATTAATATGTGTTGCATGGAATATCAAAATGTTATGAAATCAAAATGATATAAAATGACTTACAACACTTCTAGGGTTGTGAAGGAACTTGTAGAGATGACTAGAACCAAAGAAATAATTCCCAAGCTTGCTAAATCAATATATACGTTATATATATAACCCTTAATCTTTTGAATGAGCTTCCCAAAGGAGATGGTGATTACTTCTGGTCCTTTGTAGCTCCCCTACTGATAAAAAAGGATTTAGAAATGTATCAAGGAGTTGAGGGTGATAGGTGGTGAAGGTGAAATGGGTTATACGTATAATATGTATACGTATGAAGTTTTATGGAAATTTTTATCACTCACAACTTGCATGAACTATTCATGGCAGAGATATGTTGGGATATTGATGAGATTCTACTGCCATTGAGACTTTAAGAGCCATGTGAAGGTGAAAGAAGCAAAGTGGGAATTGCTTTGCTTATACATATGTCGACTAGGAGTATATATATGTACAAAAATTGGTTTTAACATGTAACCTTGTGATCTTGGGTGTTAAATACTCTTTCTAACTTACAAATGATTAAACACTAACATTAGAATGGGGTGGAAACAAGTTCAGGTCAAAACGGATTATTTTGTGAAAATGCATATATGTCGACTAGGTGCTCAAAGGCCAATCACTTTGGTCTCTTAAAACGTATCAAATGTTGACATTGGGAGCTAGAACTTTGCATCCTATTTCTTTGGTGGGAGGAAAAATAGGAGGTGCAATAATACGTACATGTCATGTTTAAAAATTGGAAGAAAACGAGGGCGTTTGGAGTGCTCCTGGGTCGACTGAAAATGTAATAAAAATAGAAGTTGGGCTTTTGGGTGGGCTGGTGAACAGTAACCGGATGGGAATGTTGGGCTGGTATTTATTAGTCCATTTGGTGATTATTTTGTGTATATTTTGATCCCGTGGTTCGCGTGTGAGCTCGTCCCGTTATTTGGTAATTTATGTGATAACGTTTTTGCGTTAAAATAATATAATAAAGAGAATTTTAAATTTTCCCGTAAAAATGGTGATTAAAAATAGTGACGGAGATTAATATATAATTAATCGTTGTTAATTACAGTGAATATTTACAGTTTGCTACATAAGGCCTTTAGGCCGTTTGGTTTGGCTTAGCCGTGTGACAAAGTGTATAGCCGTGCGGCTATATAGGGCTGTTAAGATTTCGAAAAAAATAGCCTTCGTTATGCATTTTCTGGACCCGTGATCCTGAGCTTCTGAATAAAATGTCGTTCCGGACAACTTTTGTGTTTTAACTTTTTGATGAATCGGACAAGAAGTGCCTCGTAAATCGTGTTCTTTTATTCTGTCACAGAAAGTTTTTCCAGCTTTCAGTTTTGGTTTTGGTAACTTCATTTGGCCGTATCTTTTGACTCGTGTACTCGTTTTGGGTGATTCAAATTGCTACGTTTTCATTTTAACCTTGTATACAACAATATATTAATTACCAAGTCTATATGTGGTTGGTTTTGCGGCAAAATTGTACATAATGAAACCCTATAACTCCTATGTATAATTGAAAACCGTTAAAAACTAAAAGGTAATAAAAAAATACATTTAATATTGTTATTTACGTGATTTCAATGCTAATGCGAAAAATGTGCTGGTTAGGCGGAATGAAATAATAAAGGGAATGAATGAACAATATAATGAAATGACCGTTAATTGAATGTCACTACTACTCCATTTTCATGTACTTTTCATGTTAGTACAAAATGAGCTATCTTCACATATCGTTTGATATGTTGAAAAGAATAGTAAATGAATGAAATATGACGAATGTCATATACCATTTCAAAATGTAATGAAACAAAATATAGGGCAAATGTGGAATGAATATAACGGTTTTTGGTTCTTGACATGGCGAAATGAATCAAGTAATAAATGGGTGTTTGGTTTGAGGGTATGAGTATGAAAGAATGTCTTTCATTCCTAATAATATTGTTTGGTTAATGAGTTTTACTTTTGAAAATAAGTACTACCTATCGAACTCTCAAAACTAGCCATTTTCTAAACCCATTTGACCAGTTTCTAAACCTATACTTATTTTCATAATCATAATCATTCCCCCACAAACCAAAAACCCCCATATCATTTATTCCAAAACTTAAAACAAACAACAATTAATTTTCACTCCATGATTTCATACTTTACGACTTTGATTCCAACCTACCAAACACTTGATATTCAAAATAACAAGCCGTTTGGTTTGGGCCTTTGGATTGGTTTTATATCTGACAAGACTTAAAACAAGTGGTTGTTTGATTATTCAAGTCTAAGATTTACGATTCATTTAAAAAAAGTTGCACTATTTCAATCCATAAATCCAACTTATCAACTAACTGGGAGATTAACGGAAGACTCGGTTTAAAAGCATTATCTACGTCTATTTATTGATTTATTTCTCCTTATCCGTCTACTTATCAACTAACTGGGAGATTAACGGACTTTCATATCTTATAATCCTTTTTATTTATTTATTTATCATAGATCTAATTTAAATGACTGTTAGTTAGTTAATTGCTTTAGTTATTAGTGTAATAGATCTAGTTTTTTTTGTAATATGATGATTGTTTAGTTTTGTTTTAATTGTTTTTTAGATGATTATTTATGTTGTGCCAAAATTGCACAACTGGCGCGTAGTAGATCTAGTTTGTAGCGAGACTTAGGGTGTGTTTGGCGAAGCTAGTTGTAGTTGTACTGTTGTAGCTTACTTTAAAGCTACTTAAAAGGAGTTTTTTTGTGTGTGGTAGGAATGTGTAGGAGGTTATAGTTAAGCTTATGTCAATGGTCTTGTATCTGATGGTATGTTATGCGAGAATGTCCTATCTGTCTAGGACATTTGAGTTAGTTGACTTTGAAAAATAGGCTTATATTTTGTAAAAAATAAACTTAAGCATATAAGTTTGTGTGCTAAACACGCTCTTATATCGCTAATGTTTGATATGGTGGTAGATCTAGTTTGTAGCGGTACTCATTTGTTAATTTATGTTTGATATGCTTTGTTTCTTCAGTGTTTCTACTTACTACAGTTGATTGGCCAACAATGTTGGGTGGTTGGCTTTTTTCATCATCGCGTTGTTGCAAAAATGCAGTATGACCACGTTGTAGATTTAGTTTGTATTGATGTATAGCTTGCTGTTTGGTTAATTAGTTTAATTATTCAGAGGACTTATGTTAAATACGCATATGTTCTTTTATGTATATGGATTTTCCTACTAAGTTTGAGCTGTGATGCATCATAAGAGATGAAAGTAGAGATTTAGACATTTATGTGAGGTATCACGGTGAGTTGGTGATTGAATTTTTGAACCATCATGTCACGAACAAACCATACGTCTTTCAAAAGTGCAAAAAATACACATAAATAAGACGTTTTGACAGGTAGCGGATGTTGATCCCTAGGACACTTGTGAGTTTGACATAGATAAGAAGTTTCGTCTGTAGTCTCACATTAGCTTATGTCAAGTTTAGGAGAGAGAATTTTGAGCTAAATATATGGATTGAAGCCTAATGTAGTTTTGCCCTTTGTGTTGTACAATGGGTAGCTTCTCTTTGCTTCTAATTTAAATTGTACGGTTTATTAATTACCTATATCCCTACTCTGATCTCTTGATTTGTTTTCCCAGATTTACATTAAACCTTAGTTTGCTTGTTAATTAATTTGCCATTGAAAGCTTCTTATGTTCAATATAGGGGATACAAATTTCAACCATGCTATTTGATTTATAAGTGCTAACTAGCGATTTATGTTACAAAAACGTCTAAAAACACTAGTTTGCGAGAACTTGTCATTCTAAGGTAACTTGTGAAAATTTTGAATGCAAGATTAATTGCCGACTTGCATTGCGTGTTTCCAAAGGTTAGTGCGGAGTATATATATATATATATATATATATATATTTGCTTATGTTGGGAAGTAGGTTTTCCTTTTGTTGAGAAGCCAGATACATTTATTCAGAAAAGCCACTCGCTCTGTTTATACTTATGCTAATTTAAAATCCCTAGTGAACTGGAATCTTAATGTTTCTTTAAGTGAAGAAAATGCATGGATGTTCTAAATTTTGACATTATAAGTGGTCATCATCAGTATACAACTTCTAAGGATGCTTGACTTTTTCAGTAACTATTAATGCAAAAAAGAAGAGTTAATTTTGCATGAAAGGGCAATTTTCAACAATGTCAAATGTGATGCTCGTCTTTGCACTTGCATCTTCATACTATGTAACAAAACCACTCATTCTTGCAAATAACTGTATTTAGTTTTTGGTTCTTATTGTCAATTGTTATTATTATTGTTATAATTATTGTTATTACTATTACTATTACCTTTATCTATTGCCTATTGCCTATTGCCTGTTACCTATTTTTTTTGTGGTGAAACTATGAACTTGAAACTAAAATCAGAATTTATGTGCAATTTTCTACCAACTATGTCTTCTTAAGACTGGTGGATCCCTGCAAGTTTTTTATTCCCTTCGGTTAATTAATATAGCTCTACTGGAATAAGGGTCTGCGGTTAGTTTTGCTGGTAGATTAAATCATAGAATCGGAAATCATAAGAATGGTGCTTTGCTTTATCGTTTATATAAGTTGCTTGATGACCATTCAAAGCAGGATAATAGTTAATGACTTGTTGGTGATAGTCATTTTAGCCCACTTAAAGATTAACACATGTCTGTGCAGTAAAGATTAACACCATATTAAGAGATCAACCATTTAATTCTATAGGATCGAATCATCATACAGTTTAAAAGGTTCTCGTTAGTCGTTTTATATTTTCAAAGACACAGGGATGAGCCCGTGTGTATACATGGGATAATTGCTGATATTGTATTGAATCATCTATAAATTTGTATTGTTACTTAGAGATCTTGGGTGTTGATATTGTGTTAATGATTATTTTCTAGGTATATTGAATTTGGAACTGATGGAGGGCCAGCTGTAAAGGTTCTTGAACCGAAACTTAACACATTCACTAAATTGATTACCTCAAAAACTGGCATACAACTCTCTAAAATCGATGTAAGGATCTCTTTGTCTTCACTTATGTTGTGTGTTCTTCTATAATCAGCTAAATTTTACATTTCTTTTTAGTTAACCTTAAATCTTGTTATGGTTCCATCTTCATTCGTTATATAATAATATGTACTAATTTATGCAACTAAAAGTGAGCCTTCTTTTGAACAGACCAAAACTGTAGTTCAGGCCGTGATTATTCTTAAAGCCTTTGGTGGTGGTTTCGTATTTGGTAGCTATGCGGGTGCATTTTTGCTTGTAATTAAACCATATTTTGAAACTTCTTGATATAGCTACAAGCTCTTATTATAAGTTCGCATGGTTTTTACGTGTCTGTAAATCTTTGATCCTTCTACAGGTTCTGCACCAGCTTGTTTTAACACCTGTGTTGTATGATTTCTATAACTATGATGCTCAACACCCAGAATTCAGTCAACTTTTCACTAAATTTACACAGGTTAGACTTTTCTTATCTTTCCCCTTTACTTTGAAGTTAAATGAGTAATTTTATCATTGTACTTATGGTTCTACTGGAAATCAAACATTGTCCCTTGTTAAACTATAAATAGAAACACGAAAGCACACAATGCTGAAGACTCAAGCCGATGTAGTTGTTAGAGCCTTAGAGGCGTAAATTTTTACTCGTTTCTTATAAACGAATCTATTTGATCAATTAGGTTGTTTTTCATTATCTCAAACAAAATCAAAGAATTTAGCTAAAAAGGAGAGTTGCCCAACGTCTATTTTCAATGCATACAACTACCAAACCAGTTTTTAAAAAAACGAGATTATTATTGTGATAATATTGTGCATTCTACATATACAAAACAATGTAGAAGATGAACAAAAAGTGTTTGTGGGTCAACCTACCCAGTCCGGACCAAATCAACCTGTATAAAAAATGACCAATTTTAACCGAACTGCTTTTGACCGGGTTCACTACCTGCCCCATCTTGCCACCTCTAGTATTTATAGTTCTATTTTAAACCGACATATGGAGTGTCTAAAGTCGTCATCTGGTACTCTGAAGTGTTTTTTTTCTTCCTATTTTAGCAAGTACCCAGGTCACTTTGCAACAAAACTACATGTAAAGTGATCATAAATCCCTTTTTTCTCTTTTATTTTTGATTGGTTGTTGATGGTTTCAACTTTTGAATGCAGAATATGTCCTTGCTGGGAGCATTGTTATATTTCATAGGGATGAAACACAAGATATCACTCAGTCAATCACGAAAGACTCCCAAGACGAAAACAAACTAGTAACGATTATATTGATTAGCGTCAAGTGCTTAGCATAGACGACACCCTATCCGCAAGACACACAAACTGTGGTAAAAAAACACCTTCATGTTTGACTATCCAAACAATCATTTGTATTAAATTCATTGGGCTTGCTTCATAAACATCATAGGACTAGTCGGGGTTCATTATTTGACATTCAAATTTCTCAACCCCCTAAATATTAGGGTGATTCATTGCTGTATCAAGATGAATATTTATTTTGCTCTTTAGTTTTCTGCTATTTTCTGATTCTGGTCATTCAAAAAAATTATACTTGCAAATTATGAGTTGAAATTGGTACCTCTGGAGATAACTAAAAAAGACACTACAGTGACATGTACACTTTGCGTGAAATATTCATTGCTGGGATCATGCGCGCTTGGAATGAACCATCAAAGATGAAAATATATTGGAATACAAAGTTTTTGAACCGCGAATGATAGTTCATTGGTATCACCAGTGACATTGTGTTCTACATACTCATATTAGCAAGACAGTGAGACCACATATGAAATTGACATCTATAGACTAAGATTGTGGCTAGGCTCTTACAACGGTTTCAGGTCTTATGTAAAAAGATTCCGAGTGAAATTTGTTCTACTATTGCAAGGACATCATGTCATCTATAGTGCGATGGTAGATTGTAAGGGGCTTTTACATATACACAAACACACCATATTCACATGGTCAAATGATTTTGGAAAACCACACAATATACACGCATCTAAAGTTCCTTTTAACTTTTCTTAGAAGCATGATATCGACAACATGAATCATTACTAACCCACAAGTTTATGCAAATCGTCACTGTGTCCAAACAGGCACACAATAGATGCCAGGACCCTGGACACACGATTAAGGTGGTTAAACCTTGTGACTTTGTGTGTATGATATGTTGTGTTAATATGATTAAGTGCGCAGAATTCACTCAACCAAACTTAGAAGGTTGTGTATGTTATGGAAATGGAATTGTTATGTTTGTTAGTTAGCAATGAACACATAAAGATTATCACCAAACGATTCAATATTATTAATGATAATAATACGCGTGATCTTGAAATATCACTAGGGTTACAACCTTGAATCTTATGTTTTTCTAACTTATGATATTCTTGTGTTTGTTCTTATCTAACAGTTATGAGTTCTTGTAATAACACATATGCATGGACACATATAATATCGAGTCTAAGATCTTCTTTTATAGTCCAAGAAGATCTTTACACATTGCTTAAAGTCTAGCCGACTTACTTGTTAACTTATCCTTAGAGTGTCAGTACATAAGATACAACATGTATCTATGTACACAACTTGTTAACTAAACACATGGGGTAAGATATTATCTACCGTATATTGTTGACTTTAGTACACAAATATCTTTTCAATACTTATCCATTTAGCAGTCTCAACTCAACAGTATCAACTAGCAGTCTCTTCTTTGTACCAGCAGTTGGAACGGTTAGTTATAACTTGAGCAGTCCTAAGATTTACATCAGCAGTTGGAACTGTTAGAGAATTCTTCTCAGCAGTTGGAACTGTTAATACTTGTAATTCTTGAAACTTAATCTTCAGAACATTTAATTCCCAACACTAGACTATACTTCTCATTACAATCCTCTAGACTCAAGGGCCTCTTATAACACATTTGATTGGCAATGCATCCCAATATGAAGCCATAAGCTTTAACTAAATAATCTCGGTCCATATTTTCTTAACCGTTCTCATCACACGCGACTCAACTTCCTCTCCTTATTACACACATCATCATAACTTGTAAGTCCGGTCTCGCCCTCCATTTCAAACTAATGTATGAGTAAACAAACATTTCTATGGTCTGGCCGAATTGCAGACGCAGTCTTTACAACTTTGAAAGTGCAAGCGCAGTCTTTGTAAATAACTTTATCATGCAATTACAATCCATGATATAAGAACAAACGAACGTTAAAAGTACATAAACAGTTCTTTCCATTGACGATAATTGCTAATTAAAATTCTCAACAGAGACTACAAGGACGGTTTTCGCCTACATTTAAGTAAGAGCAAATTTGGAGAGTAGCCCGGGTGCCCAAGCGCACTCCTTTTTCTAGACCAATTTTTTTTTCCCCAAATAGACCAGGGCGACTTTGAAATTGGGCAACCACCTTAATATCATGACACGTGTCCATTTTTATAAGTACACAAAGAACAAGTGTGTAAGCTATGTGCAAGACTTGTTGGCTAGGTGTACTTTGTGCGACTACTGTTCTGTCAGGACGACTTGTACCTTGGGCGACATAAATTTTGTCATTTAGTGAAAAACAATTTGTTATTTTTTCACTAAAAAAGTGAAAGTATTGGACTTTAATGAAAGCCTGTGAGCATTAGGGTTGTACAACACCACCGGCAGGGCAGAAACCTATACAAAACGCCGTCGCCGGTAACGTCCCTTATTATTTCATTTCTGCTAACGATTTGGGCCTAGGTGTGTAAAAGTGTGAATAAATGGGTGGGTTTTGGTCGGAATCATGTTATAAACATGATTTAAGGATCCAATCATACCCAGAAACACGTTTGGTTTGATTTTGGAAATTAGGGTTCATGCGTACGATTTGGGATTTTTTGATTTAGAGTGTTTTAATCCAATTAAGTTAGTGGGTTTTGGTCGGAATCATGTTATAAACATGATTTAAGGATCCAATCATACCCAGAAGCACGTTTGGTTTGATTTTGGAAATTAGGGTTCATGCGTACGATTTAGGATTTTTTGATTTAGAGTGTTTTAATCCAATTAAGTTAGTGGGATAGTGTTAGAATGCAGTGTGAATCTTATTGCAACCCTTGAAACACAAAATGAATCAAAATCAAAGTTTATTGCAACCCTGCTCTTTTTTTTTCGGGCCCGCGCTTTTTTTGCGCCTCTCGCCTAGGCCACATTTTGGGTCTTTGCGCCTTGAATTCGCCGTCGCTTTTGACAACTATGAAATGAGGTACAATGCTAAAAAACATAGGGTAAATGAATCCTAAAATCGCTAACAAAATGCACCTCATCAGATCAGTGTTAGCTGACCGGCTAGAAAGGATAACTGTTGAACGATTTTAATTGCATCGTTTCAGTTTCGAAATCCTCGATGACATGATTGTGAACTGGAACCAGAATTGGAGTATGAAGTGTTGGATTTTTTCCAGTTATATGTTAGAAAATGTTTTAGACTGCATTGTTTTAATTTGATGGTACATTTGAAATCATTGATCACATGATTGCAAGCCAGAATTAGAATTGGAGCATAACCTGTTTGGAATGTTTTGTTGATAACATGATAGAAAGGAGAACTGTTGAGTGTTAAAATTTTAAAATTAAAGGGTGCATTTCGAATCCATGACTGCGAACCCGTTCACAATCTGTAAGAGAGTCTAAAAGGCACATTTCCAGGCTCTCAGACTGCAGAGCTTAGTTGCTGGAGACCACCTATTTTGATTGTGTTGGGGCGAGTTTAGTGTTTGATCAATGAAATTAGGATTTGTAAATATGTTTGAAGTTTTGAACAGCTTAACTTTGATTAGGAATTGGTTTAAAGGCGTATGTGTGTTTTTGACTGATCTTGATTCTTGGTTGGGTTAGAGATTTAGTTTGGAATAGTTTATAGTTTAATCAATGAAAATTAGCATTTGAAATAAACAAAATTGGTCAGCCAATTGCGATACGAGTTTTATGATTATGAGTTCTGAAATGTATGTTGATGTGTTGCCTTGATCTAATTTATCTTCGTTATAAGTGTGGTAATTTGGTTTGACTTTGTAAGTTTGTATGCTTGTTTTTGACTGATGCTGTGGTTGTCGTAGATTTAAAAAAATGGGAGAGAAGAAAAAGAGTGCTACGCTTTTCATTAGACTAGTTTCAGCAGCAGGGACTGGTTTCTTCTATGTCAAGAAGAAGAACCCAAGGAAGATACAGACTAAGCTCGAATTCCGAAAGTACGATCCTCGTGTCAACCGTCACGTCCTCTTCACTGAAGCCAAGATGAAATGATTTGTTTGACAGAAAGTGTTATGTTGGTAACTTTCAGTTAACCACCTTTTATATCACCTGTCTTACGATTAGGGGTTTTCTGCTATCAATAACGAGAACTATGCTTTGTATTTAAACTCGTTTTCTAATATATTGCTAGTTGCTTTCGTTGAAGACGACAATGATAATTACAGTTTACTGGGAATTTTAGTTATCCAATGAAAGGGTTACTGCTGAATTGCTTACTTTGTGTTATTGATTCCTTTTAGATTTTACGGCTACTAGAGTTGTCTCATTATACTGCTAGACTTCTAGTTACTATGTGTGTTCTGCTCTGAGGTATTGGAACACTCACTAGGTTGTACAAGTAGCACTAGTTTTTAGACTGTCCTGTTATTGTACTTGTAGTTGAAGGTTTATACTTGATATGCATTAGAGAAAGAAGAAGACATTCATTATTTGAAGTGATATGTGTGTGATTGATAAAATAATTTTATTATAAAGTGTAAGTTAAAAGATTATACAACTACACTTATCACTTAATCTACTTTGTTCTAGTTTTTTACTGGCAAACTATAGAACTTTGTATTCCCAAAACACACAACAAACATAAGTTGTTACAACTTTTACAAGCCAAATCACGACAAATAAAAATGAAAAAGAAGCATTCTTCGCTCATTTCCACCAATCAATGTTGCAGCGAAATATAAAAACAAGAAAAACACTCTCAAAACCAAATGCTATCAAACACAAATTGCCGATCCTAAATGATCAACCACTCTACAAAACAATTACTCTCAGGTCTTTGTCTTCAGTTCCAATATGTGAATAAGGGACCACAAGATATCCACCCGATGCATGCTTTTGTTATTCTCTCCCTGTATACGGGAAAGAAACACCATATTAGTGAGATTAGATGTATGTTTGTTTCAGGTAGTAGTGGCAACCTTGACCAATTATCTATTAAAGGGTCGATTTAGGGTGTCACGTCTCTAACGGGTCAAAACAGGAAACGTGGCAAAACTCATCGGTAGTGTTTTAAATGTATACAACCACATAACTTGTCTAAGAAAAACTTATATTGTTACAATATTAATCATGCATAAAAGTTGAAAGCATGGCCCGACATGTTTTGACCTAAGCCCATTTCTACCTGTTACTAACTCGCCCAAATTGTGACCTCTAGATTCAGGAAATACTAGAATGGATACTTGATGATTAATTTGCTCTAAAGCTATACCTCAACAACAAAACAAATCAAGTTTTTGTCACCACAGGCTTCTGTTGCACCCTTTAAAATCGTCAAACCCAAGCTCCTGATTGCTTCAGTGATCTCGAAAAAGTGGACATATTCGTCACACATCATCTGTGCATATCCAGATCTAAATGTTAGCAAAAGTCAAACATATGTCAGGTTCTCTTGTGTTACTATTCATTTATATTACCTCCACCAACATTTGCCCATCAATGCCAACATTTTCCACAATTATTGGACATACTTTTATTTGATTTCCTACTTTTCCATTGCCCAGCTTGAACCTTGTATGCCTGTTTCTTTCCCAAGCAACTGCAGAATAGAGTATTTTTCAGAATCGACTACTGTACTTATTTATTGAATTGTTTGGTCCGGTCTGGTTCAGGCCCGATGAAGAGCCTTACACCAGTTAACATTAAACATATAAAAAACAATGTATAAGAAGCTAAGCCATACCTTGAACTCGGCACATTTATCCATTTTAGCAGCATGCTTTGTGACAGTTTGCATAAAAAGCATATGCCTGATTGTTCGTTCCAAAAGCGAATCAATACTACACTGTGGCACAAAATCACTTCTTTCAACTCAAAATCTTAATAAAGAACCATAAACAATAGTACTCTTAAAACTATAGTTACCTTTGATCCATTAGGAACAAGCTGCCTTAGTTCCTTAAGACGATCTTGGATCAGTTGTCTATCTCTTGGTCGAGGCTTGCGACTTTCACCAGGTCTAGCTCGTTTTTTTCCAACCTTAGGTGGTTCTCGGGACCTATCTAACTGCTCGCTACATTTACTAACACCTGCTGATGAGAAGCCTTGTAAAGATCGCTCATTTGAGTAACAAGTCACTGGTTGACCAAATGACATTGACCTTTTATCATCACTATCGCTACAACAAACCCTCGCTACAACTGCTTCCAAGAGATTTTCAGAGCCAGATACTTGTGTCAAGACACTGCTACTCGTTTCTTCCGGGATCCCGTCAACTTTTAGGGTCTCGGTTGTTGCTTTCTCCCAATCAAAATTGTATGGCTGCTTACAAAAAGCCGTTCCTAACGCTTCATACAACTCACACCCAGATGGAAACACGAAAGACTCGTTAGTTTCAGTTCCTACATCATGATGGTAGTTGGAGTTAATTTGATCATTTCCTGGCATGAACAAGTCACGATTTTGCTCATTGCAGAGTGTAGATTGGATGAAATCTGATATTGGGTTTTCTCTTTCTTGATGATTGTTGATCAGTTCAACTGTCGTCCGTGTATCCGACCTTGTTGACACATCTGTCTGGAAAAAAGGATTACTAGTAAGATCTTATGCCAGTATTATCTTAAATGCGATGTTGTGGGAGAGAAAGAAAGATACCACACAAGGAGAACAGTCTGTAGACGACATTAATGAATTTTGAAGCTCGAAAAAGATCTCTCTGATATTGTTCACCAGCTTCAAATCCTCAGAGACCTGCATGTTTCGTATACTGCAATTAAAAGCCTTGGAACAGAAAAGTTTTTCAAAAAATACCTCCTTACCATGGTCATCACATGAAAATTGCACGAAAACCGGAAGCATTTTAGTGACATTAGTAGATGCAAGGTAGCATCATGAAACCAAATGGCTGCGAATGCAATCAAACATCATCAAAGCAAGCATTATAAGCACAAATAGTTATGCTGCAAATGCCGTCCTCGGCTGCAAATCTAACAGTTATCAAAGCAAGCATTATTAACATCATCATAACTCTTTTGCAAGCACATACAAAATGTAGCGCAGGCATGTTACGAAAAGGGTGTTTGCCTTAGCTTATTTTCCTGGTTTCAAAGAATAACACATTAAGTAGGCAACATTGACAACACAGTATAGTCGTTTGTTACAGACCCGATTCTTTATCGGGTATAGTGACAAAGCATTTGAAAATTCTAGCAATATATTGAAGTGGTTGTGGTTTCGGTGAATCAATAATGGGTGACTTTGACGACTTGGTTTTGCACAGAATAAAACAATTAAGATTTAAAATGACAGATCAAATGGACCAAAGAGTAACGCGCTAAAAATAAATAATATATATACTTCAAACATTTTTGCACTTCAATAGGTAACTCGGCTGCTCATGTTAAAAATATATATGGTTGTTGGTGAACGTGTGAGTACGTATACTACAAAAGCATATGCTGTCACACAAACAACTAAATTATTTCAGTATACTAAGACAACATCACATTATACACCTACGTCCAATATACTATGAATAGAAAACAAAAACAGATGCTAAACCCTCTTAAAAGCAACATTCCAGGTGCAGCGATGATTCAGAAACATCTTAAAATATAAGCTCACAAAATGAAGCAATATTTTATTTATTGTAAGCAAAAAGGAGGCAAAATCAAATAATAAATGCATTTATGTAATTAAGTGAAACCCTTACTGTATTGACACTACTGGTCACAGCTTGTCGTTTTGAACCACGCCCTTTCTTCTTCACCTCCTTTACTTCATCAATATCTAGATACCCTTGATTATTTGAAAAAAAAATAACATATTTTCTTATGCCATTGAAATCACATTTGACCAAAGTCTTCAAGGTAATTCACCTCCTATTTGTTCCACTGGCATTATGTAGCACTTATCCTTCAATTAACAGTCAAATTGCACTTCTGATAGTTCTGCCTTTTGGACTACCATGCCTTTACCATGACTTACCACTACGCAAGGTCATGAATGCCATAGTGTAGTGGCATCTGAATAACACATCAGAGTTCGTGTCGTCCCATAATCAATAGAAATTAGCTTTAGTAGTTCTTACAGTTAGTTTAATGACTGACTCGACGGTTCATCATCCCGAGCCAAAACTATCAATAGCATCAGTTCCACGGATTGTTATCCCGTCCAACTTTTTGAATTGGAGCTGTTGACGAAGTCGTGATTCCCAGCTTCCTATTTTTTGGGACCTATGATCTTAGCGTAATTTAAACAATTTAGCAAATCGTCCTGAACAAATAAGATGCGAATATAGCGTGATGAGGTTGGAAAACTACACCTGGAAAATCATGTTTGATTCGCATTTGGGTCCTTTAGGCACAACCATAGTTGTTGGTTCCATTTTACATGCAGCTAACCCTGCCGCTCCCCGTCGCGACACTTTTTCATTTTCAACATCCTATAATCTGCAAGATGATAACATAGAGTGAATTTGTAAATCAATACGACGGGCCATTTTTCTCTGTGTTAAATGTACTAAGTGGGTGGTTCACCACGCACACATTTAGCACATGAGACAATATTTATAGTATGTGAATCCAAGTGTATAAACTATAAGTATACAGAACATTAGCACCAAATGAACACATTACAAATTATGACACACAAAAAAAAAAAAAAAAAAAAAAAAAAAAAAAAAAAAAAAGTTCAATTCAATTAAATAAAACAATGTTTACCCAGAAATTTCATCGAACACATAATACGCAACAATAAAAACTGCAGATTTCAAATATATTAAATTAAACTAAGGACTTCTAAAAAAAAATAGATATTTGGGTACTTACTTTAAGCCGAAAGATGACAAAAAAAAGAGAAATCCGATCAATATGTTAGCCCGAAAGAAAGAAACAAACAATTAACATACATCAGCAAATTAACAAAATAAAAAACCAACAAAAACCCACCGCTTGCTTATGGATCTGGAAATTTATGGCTGCACCTTCAAAAGCCTCCCAGATCTGGAAAATTGTGTCTCTGTGTGTGTATTTAACAGAGTATTCTAGATAGCGGGTGAAACGGGATATGGCCACAATCACAACACCGGACCAAAGCAACATGATAAGAATGTTACGGGAAAAAAAAAAATCTATGAAGAAGATAGAACCCTAATTAACCAAAAATAAATCATAGTGAAGCATAAAGAGTAAAAAAACACTTACATATGACCTTCTGCTGATTAGAATTATCAGCACTTGAATTTGTAGTGGTTTGGGAATTTGGGTATTTTTTGGATTTTGATCGTCAATAAAGAATATGTGTTTTCTGAGATGATACCTGATTTTGTGTGTGGGAAAATGACTTGAAGATTCTAGCAAATGTTAGATACCAAGTGTATTAATACTTATATTTTTTTTTTGTTGCCTGGAACCGACTTCATTTTGGAGGGAAAAGGGACGCTACAGTTGACGCAATAGTAACACAACCAATGTGTGTATGCCATATACCATGCTACATTTGACAAAATAGTTACACAACCAATGCATATTAGCCATGTGTGTGAGCTTATTTGGGAGGGGAGCAACCTTCCGCCTTTTAGTATAATACGAGTATGTGAACCCGCGCGTTGCGGCGGGCTTTTTGGCTTTTGATTTTTGGGTACATCACCATAAGAAAACTATATATTGAATTGAAGGTCTAGGAACACAATCTATTAGTTGTAGGACAAAAAAAAAAAAAAAAAAAAAACATTCGGTTGTTTTCCTGCAGCATACCGAATAAGCAATTAGATCTATGAAATTTCAGCAAAGTCTAGAAATAAGAAAGTGATCCAAAAATCTATGCATAACAAAAACATAATGACCTCAATTATTAATATCAGACATCATGTGATCTGTGTCCACTGAATATACAATCCAAGAGTTGTTACAGAGCTGGGTGAGGAAAAGCATTGTTATATCTTCACTAAAATGTACATTTTCCCTTTATGGAAAAGCATTGTAAAGGAAGCTTTGTGCTGAGCCTCAACACTTTTGAATGATAAACACATATTTTTGAAAGCTGCAAACAGAATGAGTGTGGATGCATCTTGCTGTCTTGATGAAATACTTTTGAAAAAATCAAATGCTCTATACCCAAAATAATGCAGGCGCCCATAAGACTTTCCATTTCATGAATCATGATTTCCATCAATAGATCATCATTATGAATCATTCAAAATTACCTGGAAATGGGAAGTGCGAAGACATCAATGTTTATGCCAAAACAATGAAACCATAATCTTCTCAAACTCATCCTTGTGAATCATTTCAGGCAACTCCTCCAACTCGCTTAAATAGATCAGTTGCTTCTGGCCTTAATAACAGAGCTCGATAGTTTCAGTTCTTTCTCTATGAATGAACCATCCAATCCATGGTTATATCATTTTCCTAAAAGAATAACCTTTCAAGCTGCTGAAGACGGGAGTTTTGAATTGGCGAACACCAATCCCACTCCCACTGTAAGAGGGGTCCGGTCTTTGGACTCTCTCGAGTGCATAAAATCGTCCTGCATATTTGTTCCTGAACATCTGATATAAGATCAATATAATACAATTTCACCTTCAATAGAGCTATACGTTTTTCATTGATCATACCTTATTAAAGAGATGATATCAGACATAATCGCCGGAACTGTTATAAAAGAAGTCACACTATACTTTTCAATAGCTTCTAGAGCTGACTTAGCTTCGAATTTGGGCATCAAGACATGACATGCTCCTACCATAAGCATGGCTAAAGCCGAAGATAATCCACCGACATGACCTAATGGAGCAGTATGCAAATACACCTATATTTAAAGATTGAAGCATGAATAAACTGATATCTATCACAATAAGTTAAAGGGAAAAGAAAGTAGAATTGTACATCATCCTCACTGTAACCAATAGCAGCGATCTTGGCTAAAGACTGTACAACCAAAGCTGAATGGCTTAACATGACACCCTTTGGCTTCCCAGTAGTCCCTACAAACAGAATACAGTTGAAATCGGTCTGTTCTTGCAAGACATAAAGAAAAAACAATATCTAGAAAAGAGTAACAGTACCTGAAGTGAAGCATAGTATTGCTGTTCCGGTAGAATTTGAAGAATAGTTAAATGATTGGGGTCTCGGAGAAGGGCTTTTAAGCATATTGGTTGTAAATACTGTTAAAAAAGAAGTATCATATCATGCAAAGCGCTATTAATATAATTATTATTTGAAGTTTTTCTACGTTCAAGTGTTCAACTATGATTATTATGTTACTTGCTGTTTTGTTCTTTAGAGCTATATATATCATCGGTGTGCATGACAACATGCCATCTTAGAGAAGGGATAGAATGAGCTTGGAAATCTGAATGCCAGTTTTCTCTGTTTTTGTCAGTCACTAACATGATTGGTTTCACATCTTTCATTGCTAATAGAGCCTCCTCCAAGCTCTAAAATGTAAAATATGTACTGCAGTTAGGTAAAAATATATTTAAAAGCTAAAAACAACTGATAGAGCCTAGTGATTTTTGCTTACCCATCGGTAGTTGAGGGTTGCAGCTATTGCTCCAACAAATGTGATGGCTAATAACCACTCCAAATACAGATCACTGAAACATTTATGAGTATATAAGCAACAATAAACTCCTGTAATCATCTAAGACTGTTCATACCAACTTTGTGGATTTAATAGCGTCGTGCTCAGTGCCTGCTGTGTGAGTTTATCTTAGCTTATTCAATAAATAAGCTTATGAGCTTACTTAGGAGGTGGGGGGTGGGGGTTGATAAGCTATAACAACTAAAAAACACCCTCTACTTAGTTATATACTTATAGATATCACACATGTATTACAACATTTCTTTGTAACCCAACAAACTACCTACGTGTGCCCTCTGTTGTATTCTAACTTAAACAGATGATCACTATATCAAGTCATTCCGCATCTCTTCGCAATAATTTAATATGCGCACGTGCTATTCTAACTATAATCACTCTACAACGATACACTGAAACTTTATACAATGTAACACTAAAATTAGATCTATATAACAAAATGTAACAACCTCGGCCGCTTTCGAAGGATTCATCGACTCTTTCAGAATTATAATTTCTTCAACAGGTCCTTCCACTTACTCGCCTTCCTTCTCTCCACTCCAGCTATTCGATACCGAACAACGCGATCGATCACGTCTCAAACCGCAATTCTTAAGCCTAAAATTATTCATATATGGAGTATCCACATTACTTTCCTTGTGACGAACAGATCACATTTACTTATTTAATTATCAGACTGTGACAGATTCAGGCATTGCATACTCCTAATTAAAAGTCTGGGTCTCGTCACTTGTGACAGAAAAAACAGCTAGAACAACTACGGAGCGTTTACTATTTAGTAATCAACTTATATGTTTCACACAATACCACGCCTTTCAGGCTATTTATAAGCAAATGAACATCCCAAATAATAGGTCACACGAACCATCTCAAACCTCAAAACTCTTATCCTTCTCTATAACGACCTACACGTGGCCTCTATTAACCGCCACCATGATCTAAACTTTGCTAAATAACCTTGGCAAGCCGACCATACACTGCGTTACT
This sequence comes from Artemisia tridentata subsp. tridentata, assembly GCA_021014915.2. Classification (NCBI taxonomy): domain Eukaryota; kingdom Viridiplantae; phylum Streptophyta; class Magnoliopsida; order Asterales; family Asteraceae; genus Artemisia; species Artemisia tridentata. The sequence goes on from CP139506.1 coordinate 355,802,091, forward strand.
TAACACTACTACGCATCTCTCCAGACTTGTACAATTATTATTATAACAATTCCAAATTGCCACCAAAGAAGTTATAAGTATAGATGATGTAACAATCATATTCACAACTGATGAACTGACAGAACTTTGACATAAAAATACTAAATCAAAATAAATCAAAATACCCATAAAAATTAAAAAGTTTAAGATACTGAAAAAGATGAAGAAACCATTACCCGGTCAAAGAGCCGTTCCTATTTGTACTTCATCCTTTCTTTGTAATCCATGAACCCCTCTCAAAACAGGCCGAACCTGCAATTAAACAAAAACCCATGGATAAAAAATACAGACCTTTTTGTAAAAAAAATTATCTGGAATTCGATTTGTTTTTGTTTTTGTGTTTTTTTTTTTTTTTTTTTTTTTTTTTTTTTTGTAATTCATGGATCTCATTCGAAATAGTTGGAACCTACAACTAAACAGAAACCCATGAATAAAAGTGCAAAATTATTAAGAAAAAATACCTGCTCTTTGGGGGTTCGATTGATGATGGTTTTTGAAGATGGATGTGGTTTTGGGGATTCGTTTGATGTAACAAAACAACTTAGATTAGCAACATCTACATCAAACATATATGAAAATGTGTGTGGGTGTAGTTTGGTATGAAGAAGCTTCATGAAGAAACTGGGTTAGGATAAAATGTACGATGAACCATATGGTGCACACCAATATAACGGAGCTACAGTGGACGAAACAGTTGAGTTACGGTTGCTACAGTTGACAAAACAGTTGTATAACGGGACGAGGCTGTACAGTACATGAGGTTGTATTATTTTCATGGCCAATGGAATAGAAACACTTGGGCCTCTATATAAACCCAACCAATAAGGAAGCAACAGCAAGGTGTACCACATTTGTTTTATTTTTTTCTTGAACGGGGTATGTTTTTGCAAAGAGCATGTTTCCCACATATAGTATATAGGATTATATAATATAATAAGCATATGTATAGTATCAGCAGGAAAGAGTTGAATTAAATGAAGCTATTGTATTGACTAGCTAGTAAGTGAAATCCTTGAGATTACTGTACAAGCCGAATAGTGAATATTGGCGAAGGTTTTTGACTTCACACCATGAGTTGAAAACAGATTCATGTTTATCTGTTCCAGAAAACGCAAGTTGTATTCCAACACTACAATCCACTTCTCCGCCTCTGTTCTTACAGGAATTTGTTCTGATTGCACAGCCCTGATTGTCGGGACATACAAAGTTCGTTTTACCCGAACATGAAGAGCACCCGTCTCTCTTCCAGTATAAGTTTTGTAGCCTACCCTTCTGAAATTCTAGAACCTATGACCAAAAATAACAAAAATATGTTAATGAATGCATATATGTTACAGTAAATTACATACATAGTTTAAGAAGCGCCCTATTAGTCAACAGATACGACATACTCTTTATTTCGAACAAAGGATAATATATTGTAGTGATTACTCGAGACAAGGTGGTAACTTTTGTGGTGAACATTAGTTTTGGTAAAAGATTACGGAGTACTACCAGTGTAAAGCTGTTCAATATAAGTACCATTTGCAACGAAAGCAGGAATAGACCTTGCAGCATATTTTCTACCAGCAAATGCCACCATGTGTCCACCATAAGAATCCTGGCATGTCAAAATGAGTGATATGAAAACTAATCTATAATTAATGAATACATGGTTTTGATTAGGGGTATGACAAACTGCTATGCCTCAAACTGTAATAGGTTAATTAGTGGCATGCATTGATCACATCAGCCTAAAGTCCACAATCATACATGTTTTGCTGTTTTTGGTGTGTGAATGAAAGGTGGTGTATCATGAACATAAAGGCCGCTGCATGTTCAGTGCGTCTGTGTGTGTATTGTGCCAGATTAATGGTTGTATACTTGTATTAGCTGCTTCTATACTATACCACTTGTATGTCTGCTCTATTGTTCAACCTTACCTCCTATTGTTGTCTTGGGTGTGCGGGTGTATGCCCTTGGCAGCAATGGCTTAACTGTGTAATAAGCTTGGTGGTTAATATATAGTTTCCAAACATAGTGAAAAAGGGGCTTTTGTTTGTAACAAATGTGAAAAGTAGGCCCTTAGAAAACATGTTCTTGTCATGTTTAAGGGTGTAAACGAGCAACGTTGGCTGAGTTCGACTTGGTAAAAACTCCAAACGAGCCGAGATTATACGAGCTCAAGCAGTTTTAAAGGACATTCTATAAATGAGCTTGAACTAGGATCACTAGTATAAACAAGCATTAAACTTATGTAATTATGTGCGTATTCTTCGTATGAGTACAATGGTACATGTAGTTATGCATATTTATTTATAAATAAACAAGCTTAATGTTTAATAAACGAGTTCGGTCCTAGTGTAGTCAACAAGCTGAGATCAAGTCGAGTTTTAGTTCGGTTAGACTTGTCATAAAAACAAGCCGAGCCCAATCTTGTAAAATATGCCATGAGACGACCTCGAGCTAAAAGCATAAGGCTTGAAATGAGCTCGAGCATTAATATTTAAACAAGCAGAACTCGAGCTTTGGCAAGCTCGGACTTGATTCTGCTTGTTTCCACCACTTCATACTAATATTGTTGATGTCATTTTTGTTAGATTTTAATAAAATTAACCAGCACTATTCATAATGTGAAAGTATAAAGAAAAACAATATTGGCAGAGAAGGTTTTTTTTATCAGTTGATTAAAACAGCAATCTATTATCTCAATCAGTGAACATTATATATAATCATCTAACTGCCTACTTTGAATACTATACTTAGATTAGATGACCAAATGCATACAAACGCCGCTGTCTTGCACAAAATTTTTGCTCTCATGAGTAATGTCCCTATGAGGGAAGATTAAATATTCTAATTACTATTTAGGAGCTAACGCTTGAAAGGATCTCACTCTCCTCAACATTGATCTCAGAACTTCTTTCTGATCTTGGTGAATGAGATGTTTCTTCTTTTCCTGCTGCCAAATTCAGTCGCAAAGCGCGGCCCTCAACCTCCTATTCACCAAAAAGAACAGAAAAATTAAGGAAACATAGTAGCAATTACTATATTAAATTGACACCTTGAAAAAGTTGGATAATAACAGGTAGTTTTTAGTGCTAATTGAAATGGGCCGGGTCGAATTGACCAAAAAAAACATATTTTATCCATATCTTATAGATATCTTATTGATATGGGTCAAGTTAATAATTAACTTGTTATAAACTATTATGTGAACATATAATATACAGTAAGTATTAAGAAAAAAAGACGATTTGTTACGTAGTTTACTCCTCTTATACACTAAAAAAGAGCACCTGACTTTTGACACCATTTAACATGTTCCATTTATATATAAACTATCTGATTTGACCAGTTTCAAATCCAGGCTTGAACCTTACCATCCCATTCATGGCATTAAGCGCGGACTCGGCAGCTTCCGGAGAGCTAAAAGTGACAAATCCAAAGCCTCGAGACCTACCCGAGTGTTTCTCATAGATGACCTTAGCGCTCAATAGACCAGGCTGGTCTGCAAAAGCGTCTTTAAGCTTTTCTGAAGTTATGATCCAACTAAGGTTACCTGCATAGATCTTGTGTGGGCTTTCAATAAACTCTTTGTTACTTCTTCTAATCTTTGGGCCCATTACTTCCCTTTCACCTCCTCTTGGCACCTCAGGGAAGTTTACCTTCACGGTTCTGCCACCAATTTGCTGCACATTATTATTACCACAATCAGGGGTGTTTGGCATTGCAATTTCAACTCATAGATAATGAGGCGCTGTTTGGCATTGCGGTTTCAAGTCATAGATCACGAGTTCTAGTATTTGGGTATAGTGATACTAATCAATTTAGGAGTGGCTGCAACAAAACTGATTCTAATTATCTGACTATTTTAGGGGTCAATTTAAATGTAAATTTTTATAGAAATAACTATAACTTGTCAAACATTCAACAAGTAATTATCTGATTATCACAATTTCAACTTCATGTTATATTCACATGTTATATTTACGATTTTTATCAAATGTTGATGATGAAAATAAAGTCATAGAAGGAAGGAAGCACTTACAGATCCATTAAACATTCTAATGGCTTCTTTAGCTTCTTGAACACTTGCCATTGTAATAAACGCAAATCCCCTGCTCCTATCGGTAACTCGATCATAAACAATCTGATCCAACACAGACACAAAAGTACAGTTAGTACATCAAATAGTCCTCAAAATCGTTAATTCTACTTTCATATTTTACACTTCAAATACTCTACTAATTAGATGCAGCATGTCACAAACTTAAAACCATAAGCTATACAGTCACTTGGTATGTGTCAGCGACTAGATTCACTAATCACTATTGATCACTAATAAACTATTTAACAACTAACTCTATATCTAGCAACTCTTCCATATAAAATAATAAGACATTAATTCTGATAACAAAAACTATTAAAGACATTTCACAATCTAGTAAAATGCTTTTTCACTTTTACCCTTCACACAATACTAGCAGTTACGGAGTAATCGTTTAAAAAAGCTATATGAAACGTTTTTGCATTCGAATAACATTTTGATGAATAAAGATTAGTGAAATGTTGACACGGAAAAAGTACAAAGTCTTAAATTACTCTAGGGGACGTGTTTCCATTAGCTTAATTTGTCGCATTATGAGCTTATTTGAATTTGAAAAGCTCATAAGCTCACTTTTTCCGAATTATAACCTTATTAAGTTAACCTTTATTAACTTAACTAAACCACGCAATCCTCTACAAAAGCACACAAATGTCATTCTAACTCAATTTATCACAATGCCAATATCCAAATTAACTTGCCTCAACAGAATTAACAACCCCACACTCTCCAAACACTTGCGACAACTCCGCAGAAGTTATCGCATACGGCAAGTTCCCAACGTATAATTTCCCTGCTTCAGGTGACTCAGCTTCCATTTCTTCTTCTTCTTCTTCATCATAATCACTTTCAAATTCTGTTTCTTCTTCTCCTTCTTCCTCAATTTCAGCTAATTCTGCTTCTGGGTTATCTTCAGTTTCATTATATGGTTCAGGAGATGATTTTAGAATTGGGTAAAATTTGAAGTAGTTGGGTTTGGAAATGAGGGTTTTGTGAAGGGTTTTAGGGAGTGAGATTAAAGGGGTTTGTGAGTGAAGGGGTTTGGAAGATGGGTTTGGATTTGAAGGTTTTGTAATGGAGATTAGTGATGATGATGAGAGTGATGACATTTTTGAATTTGGAGTGAAACAGAGGAGAGGAGATAAGGTGGTTGTTATTGGTTGGGATTTGTTTATTTTGGAATAAGAATTTTTAACAAGTATGCAAAATAATTACAAGTTTGTAAGAAGTTTAAGCACGAGTTATAAATCGTTGTCGTTACGGTAGCTTTTACTCTACAATATTTTATAACACAAAACAAAACAAAAAAACACATTCTTTAATAATATTTCTATAACACACAACTAAAAAACTTTGCTCACCTCTTTTTCATACTAAAAAGGTAAAAAATAAAAAATATGGATAAGGCTCGTTAACCCAATAAGATTGGCACGTATAACACAAAACAGGGTGCAACTATGAGGCCGTTATAAGACCATGGGCCATCGCGCCTATAACATGACACCTATAAGCCACAGCACCTTGCCCTCCTAAATTGTTAAACTATTAGAGGGGAGGGAGTGGTTAGACTTTGCCAAATGATACCAAACGAGTTTGGTTCTTGTGTCTCGGGTACGACCTCATCATCTTCACGATTGTTAAAAATACCAAGTTGGTCCAAATCCATCGACCTTGACATGTTGTAGAGTTGTGGATTCATCGGAAGATTGCCCATAAACATTGGATGTGAAGACGCGGGTTGTGGCACATAATATTGATTCGGGGATGGTTGCGAAAATTGATTTGGGGATAGTTGAGATGGTTGAGAAAATTGATTTGGGGAAAGTTGAGAATAGAATTGATTTGGAGATGGTTGAGAAAGTTGATTTGGAAGAAAATTTTGTGGTTGCGGATAACCCGATCGACTAGGTTGCGATCGGGTTTGTTTGGGGTTAGCCATTTTTTTTTTACTTCCTTGAATCTATAGTTGATTTGGAAGAAAATTGTATGTATGTAGTTGTTTTGGGAAGAAAATTGTATGTGAAATGGTAGAAAATGGTATGTATATATAAGTAAAAAATAAGGGAATTTTTTTTTTTTTTTTTTTTTTTTTTTTACATTAATGGCCAACGGTCCATTTTTAAAATATTTGACCGTTTATGCATTGTTTTCTCAACATTTCCAATCGGCAAAAGATACCGAAAATCCCATTTGCCCATTTTTGCCGAACACTCGCGGCGGTGTTGCCGAAGAACGCCGAACATCACCGAATGCTAACTGAAGGGCACTCCCTCCCCTCTTAGAGCATGTTTGACAAAACTAGGTGTAGTCCGGTTACTTTTAAGTTGATAGCTCCAAAGTGATAAGGGTGTTGGCAATGCCACACCCATTCTCTCTCTCATCACTCACCCATATTTTTGTTGGCAGCACATCACGTGCCTCACCACATCATTTACTCTCTCTATCTGTCAAAATAATCAATGCCCCAACGTTCAAAATTTTCCTCTCCCGTGCGTGACAATCTCACGCAAGATGATCCCGTCCCGTGATTTTTTTTGTAAGCAGCGATGTTCCCGTACCTCACCAGTCCCGTCTGATGCTTTCACACGGGCGTTGCCAACACCCTCAACTATAAAAGTGTTTTATACTCCCAACAGTTATTTTTTGTTAGTGGGCAACGTAATCAATGTTAATATTCCAACAATTCTACTCAAGTTTTTTTTTTTTGTTTTTTTTTTTTTTTTTTTGGCAAACATGCGAGTGAGACACAAAATAGTTTACGTATTTATTTATTTATTTATTTATTTATTTTGAAAGGCCAAAATAGTTTACGTATTAAGTCGATATATTTATAAGAATACATTCATGTTTTGTATCGTAACAGTTAACTAAAAAAATGTCTTTTTCGACTTTTACAAAAGTTTTAGAGCACTTATTTTATTGGTTAGTTACAAGTAAAAGTTAATTTTATATTATAAAATGACTTTACAATAAAAGATCTCAGCTCTCAAGTTGTATATTTTATAATCATAAAGACCACTTGTTACAACCAACTATAGAGCACAGAGACATGTACCTAACAATCATAATGTGCAGATCTAACCATCATCTGTTAAACAAAATGGTTTGCAACATCATATTAAAATTTCCAGTATATAGCTCAATTAAAACATGTTACATAAAACATCAAAACATAATACATTGCATTTCCCAAATGTTTGCAGGTAAAAAAACACACGATGCATAACTCGAATACACACATGATACAGATCTTAAAAACACGCAGGTTTTTAATTTATTTAGTTCAAACAAGAAGTAAAATATGCGATGGAGCAAACACGTCTGAAAGAGACGTTTGTTGGCCCATCATATGATATGCGTTAAGGCTATATCTCTAAACAATTCCCAACCGCTACAAACTATATTTGTGGGGGCAATTGAGGTTAGAGACACAAGCTTAACGCAAAAGCCAAGGATGATTTGCCTAGCCAAACACAGTCGAATTACCCTGACTCGTTTGACCAACACATATTGGGGCCAGATGTGCGAACACATCATGACCCCAAGTGCCTGTTATACTGCTAGGTTGCAGCGGCTCTCACCACCGGCAGCCGCTGCAACCCACTTGTTGCCCATGCCAAAACCGTTGATGGCATTGCCTGATGGCGTCATCATGTCTGGAATAGACATAAGATTCCCAATCGGAAAGTGATTGAGGTCTCCCATGCAGAACATGCTTGTCACCTCTGATCCTGACCTGTAGGACCTGCCACCGTTTATTTCATAATCCGACTGCAAAACCTCAGACCTTTGAGAGCCTGTTTGATGATCACTCAGTTTGGAATTCAGATTTCCCTTTTTAGCATTTTCCATTTCTTTCGTGTTTAAGAAACGCCCCCCACACCCTCGTGGCCTGCGTTTTGCATGGAGATGGCGTGACAGGTGCAGATATGGCTGTGTATATCGACCAAATGAATATCAATTTTTTTGAAAGTGGGAGTCTTTGAAAGGTAAAAAGGTCAGATCACGTTATCAACATACCTTACGGCTTTTTGAGACCTTTTTAGCCATTTCTGCCTTGGCACGTGATCGCCTGCGTCTGATTATTCCGTGATACTGCTTTGCGTTCACATATATAGGTCCATCATCAGTGCTCAAGTTCAAAGGCAACATAACCCGACCCTGAATCATTACAAAGATACCATCAAAAAAGAGCCAGGTTAAAAAGTGCAACAAACAAAAATGTAAAAAGCGGGTTACATTTGACTGATATTAGATTAGTTATGATCATTGCTAATTATATTTAATTAATTTCAATTTACCAAAACGTAGAATACTCGCTCAATAATCAAGAAAAACAGACGATTTTTTAACCATCGTGCTTGTATTGATAATGCAAACTAAAAATATGTGTTTCCAACGCATTTTTTCCCCTTTTTCTATAAATAAATAGCGATGTTAATTATGATTACGAAAAACAACATTGAAAGAATAATAATCTAAATATAAATGTTTAAAAAATGAATTACTAGGATGTATGCTGTAAAAGTAGACATTTTGTGACGTGCAGGACCTGCCTGACCCATTTGGCCCGTTCCCCTTTGAATTGACCCATTTAAGATAAAACACAACTCAGATTGACTCATTTATAAGTAAATGGGTCGAAGTTTCCATCATTAAGTTTAACATTGTACTTGCTAAAATAAAACACTAGCATGTTACATTTCCTTGCAAAGTAACAGTCTGCCTAAAACGGCTACTTGTGTTTTTCATTTTAGCATGTACATTGGCTACTTTGCACCAAAATACAAGTAAATAGTTTAGCTCAAAGAGAGAACACACCGCAATTTGAGGTCCATAAGCAGCAGAGAGCACACCATAATATTGATCCCCGTAAGGATACTTGCCACATATCTTTTGTAATCCATCAAAAGCCAGATAAATATATTAGTACCAATTACAACGATTATGATCAAAATCAACTAAAAAACATAATTATTATTACCAAAGCCGGCTGACCGCACCCGATCTCAAGATGACCTCCAAACTCCTGTGGAGCAGATTGCATAGTAAAAGCAGTCTGAAATTGCATTGACTTTTGCCCGTTTAGCGAACTCTTGGAGTCACCTGAATCAATTTAAAGTTCGAGTAAATTTTCCTAACAAGGTTTATGGTATTCTTTTAATACGGACTTCTTAGATACAAACACAACAGATTTCATGCCAAAAATCTAACCGTTTAACTTAAATAGCCTTAAACATGTAACACTAAGTTCCGATATCAGATATTGCATGTTTATCCTTACTATGTCCTAAAACAATGTCATAACATCAGAACCTTGATCTGGGGATATTTGGCATTGCAGTTTCAGAGTGATGATGTGATATGGAAGCATCATAATCAAATAATCAGCTTTAACAAAGCGGGTTGCAAGAGATAGTTTTGAGTGTGTTTGTAATGAATTGTTGTTCGAGTGTTTTGCAGATTGTGATTCTTTAAGGATTAACATGTAATATGAGTCTTACATAATCAGATAATGAGAATCACATATATCCAGCTACTCCCAAACTGACCCCTAAATAATCAGATAGTCAGTTTCGCCAAATTAACACTAGATACTTATTATCCGCCACTTAAAAAACACCATATAATCAGATAATCAGTACAAAAATCAATAACATAAACATATTAACAGTTTACACCAAAGCATGGTTTCCTGCATAACACATATAAACCAAAACTCAAAGTTATAACTTCAAACTTTACCAGGAAATATATTGAAATGAGTCATATTCCCTTTCGCCGTCTCATGATCCATAGCACAAGGAGACGGTTTAGGAGCAATAGCAATGAGTTGCTCACCACAGTTTCCCATATTCGAACCCTTCATTCGACCCACAGACTCATCAAAAGTGGAACGAGTCACAAGTCCACTCCACCAAGGACCTGAACGACATGACAATGAACCTGCCTTATTCGAACTAATCCCATCACCATTTTCCTTATAGTACACAGAATTCATCCTTATAACAATCTTTCTTTTCTTACCAAATAACAAACTGAACACCACCTACAAGTCCAAATAGTAATTCACAACCATTAGATATTTAGATTCCCACTATAAATAAACTAAGATAAAGAGTGTGCACAACTACAGGAGCTACTTGCACTATATTAAAATCTTTCCATCAATATACAAACTAAGATTAAATTTTGACTGCAACCCAATTGAGCTAAAGCAAAACCAATATGAATCAACACATAAAGATGGCAAGATCATGATTCTTGATATGATAAGAAAGATACAGTTATAAAAAGTCAAAGGAGTATATTCAGTTGGTATCCTATAAGATGGTGACAATAACAAGAGAAAACATGTAACATAGTAACATATACCTAGTAGATAAATATGAAGTGAGTTTAATGTTTGAATTCTAAACTGAATAACTAGTTGACAAGTGCCATGTTGATTGATGAAAGAGAAATGAAGAGACAAAGAAAGAGACTAGTGAAGGAAATAAAATGAATGGAGAGTTAATAGAGAAAGAGTCGTTGTGGCTAATGACATATAGCCTTTATCTATTCACTCTACACTTAATTTATGCTTTTTCACATTTGATCACTTATTAAGTACTATAGATTATTTGATAAGCATTTTTTTTTCCCATTTTTTAGAGTTATAAATTATCAACATTTGATTGAATATATGAAAAATATTGAATTATACTCCCTTTATCCAAACTCATTGAACATGCTACTATCTTAAGTTGTTCCAGCTTATTTGTCAACTATTTGATCAAAGTTTGCCAAAACCGCTTCTAAAAAAATCAAATGTAACACTTAAATAAGTAATTAAAAATAAAATGGTCATTTTACAAAAGGACATTATGTTATACTCCCATATTTTCTTAGATAGTAGTAGTATCTTTTGTGTGAGCTGATATGTATTTTGGGACAATGAAGACAAATCGAGTCAATAATTTTTTACTCCTTCCGTCACAAATTAATTGTTCACCGAAAAAAACACACAGTTTAAGACAAATATAATCATTGTTTTTTTTCTTCTTTTTTTGCAGAATAAAGTTTTATCTTTAACTAATTAATTAGTGGTTCTTTTAAAGTTTGTAAATAACCTCAAGTGATAAGTAGTATAATTAACTTGATCAAAATTCTTTTATCTATTTTTAGCTAATTAAATTGAGACAACTAAAAATACATGAAAAATAAATTTGGAACAGAAATGTATTACGGAGTATTTACCAATTAAACATAGCTATCTTCTAAGAAAGGTACTTACTTTATAAATTCAAACAATGGTCATTAAATGCTACTTAAAATAGTAATACTAGTAAAATAATGTCTTATAAGAATATAAATTACTATACTAATCTGACATAGTAAGTTAAAAGAGGGTTTTAATATTGGGACTTGGGAATTGTTAAATTAGTACTTAATAATTCAACCACCAATAAAGCTACAGCAATAATAGGTTTGGTCAAATATGGATTCTTTAAACCAAGAGTAGTGGGCGTTGAATGAGCTTTTCGTTGCTTTTTCAATGGCTGTTGGATCACCCCCAACCACCGTTGAAGCCCATTGAATCTGTTTAAAATCAACGCCCGTTGATCCAACAACGGTCGTTGAAGTTTGCATGTTTAATTTTTTATTTATTTTTATTCTTTAAAATGTTATTTAAATAATAAAAATATTCCGTTAACAATGTTCATTGAAATTAAAAAACATTCCGTTAACTAAAAAAAAAAAAAAAAAACATTCCATTAAAACAAAAAAAACAAAAACATACAATTTATTCAAATTAAAAAAACAAAACAAAAAAACAAACAACCTAAAAATTAAAAATATTTATTCCAACGTGGTGCTTTGCGATTGACCAGCTCGCGAGGTGCTTGAATTCAACCCCGTTGTGTCTCTCCTTCCACAGGGCCTTCGCGTCCTCCAGCTGATCATCCTCCTCATCCAGCTCGTTGGCAGACTCACGATAACAGTAGATTTTTTTTATTTTTTATTTTTTATTTTTAAGTAATTTATTTCTAATTTTTTATCTTTAACGGTGAAATTTGTATTTTTTAGTGTCAAATAATAATAAAAAAACTATGTTAAATAATTAAAAAAAAAATCATTACACCCATAGCTTTAACGCCCCAACCCACTACCCCTATTTTGTAAAAAACTTTCATTATGACACATGTGACACTTGTCGCAATTTGCCCCCACCCACACCCAAACCACTACTCTTGGTCTTATAAACTTTAATAAAACGAGATGTGCGTCGAACCGCCGCGTTGCGGCGGGGCGACGAAGTGTTTGGTATGTTTGTCGGTTGTTCTGCTGTGTTATACAATGAATCTTGGCCCTTCAATTTTTACTACCTAAGTCAAACAACATATACAAATAGAAGTAATCGGAATGGTGGTTGCAGTTCTTAACATTTTCACAAGGCGTATTTTTCGGGCCCCGTTCTCCGCTTCTTGCACATTCCACACGGATGCGACATAACCAATGTAATCTGTAAATGGCAGTTGTATAATTAGAACAGGTATGAGCACCATATAAGGAAAGTGGTTAGACACATCTGTGGCAAACAAAAAAAAATTGACTGATCACAACAGCTTATTATACTAATGTTTATTTGATAACCTGATTCAGCCGAAAGTAAGACGATGTCTGCACCTGCGAACGGCCAGCATTAGGAAAACAAATAGAAGGTTCTGCAGCAGCCACAAAAACATGTACAGAATACATATCAGAAAACATCATAAACACTAAACGCCTAAAGATACATGAACAGAAAGAAACTCACAGCACGGCGCCTTAGTAGCAGCCACTTGACTGACGGATAGAACATCTAATTAGAACAGGTATGAGCACCATAAATTGGCAAGCACACAACAGTAAATTAATATAGAAATCATCCATGATCTTAATTATATAGAACTATTCTAGCAGATGAATGAACATCGAAGATCTCAAATCATAGTTGCATAAGTAAGGTTCATTAGCAAGGAATAAAGAAATGATAGATAAGATATACTGTTAACATTTGTTTGTTTATTTCTGCCACTTTTAAAAGCTTCAGTTCAATAATGTTTAATGCTTTGAAAAAGGGAAGGTAGAATAAATTAGTCTATAATATGTGGCTGGTAAGTTTGGATACCTGTCAAGAATCTGGCATTTGTAAAAAAGTCTGTGAGCATAAGTACGAAACCTGCAAAACAGTAATGTCCAATTATGGGTGAGTAGATGTCGGTAGTGTGCATTATAGATATGGGCATTTTGTTTTTTTTTTGCTTTTAGAAGACAATCTCGTGACTGTCTGTCTTGGATTTGGTTTTCCTATTTAAGATAGCTGAAATGGACATTTGTTTTAGGAAAACCAAGAAAAGAAAATGTCTAGGCATCCTAAGTGTGATCAGCTAAGAGTTGAGGCCAATTCTAATAGTTGGTCTGACATATTAGTTTTGTATTGTCGTCAAGCTAGTATCGAGGATGTTCATATGGCACAGCAACTGAGTGTGATTTGTGATAGGTTGGCTGGTGTTAACCGTGACAGGCTTACTTTTATTCAAGAGCTTGAAGGTGTTGGAAATACTCATGCTCAGAAGACAGCAGAGTATCTAAGAGAAGTGATAGTAAAAGATGAACAGAAACTCATGCAGATGCGGTTAATAGCAGCTGAATTTGGGCTAAATGCGCGTAACAATGATGTGTTTATTATGAAACTTCAGGGTGTAATGCGTTTCTAAGTGTGTGGCTGCAATTGGAGGATGTTTTATGGTTAATGGTAGTCGATTGTAAGATATGTGTTTCAATAAAGGCTAGTTTCTATGTGAAGGAAATTTATGTTGATTGTAAGATATTTCAGTAAATAAAATTCAGAATTTAAGTCAAGTGATAGTGTGGTACTTACGTTTTTGTTTTTAATCCAAATAGGTTGCTAAGAACACAGGAATCCATACAGTTTGTAATTCCGTGGAACGCATAAATTTCCTGAGCATTAAAACATATAACATATTACGAAAAGCAACTGAATGTGAAGGGTTGATAGTGAAGAAAAAAATATTTGGATTATTTCTGCTTAGTTATGGCATTACCTGTAGGCTAATTCATGATGTTGGTACAGCGCCTGTCAATATTAGCAAATGAAGAATATCTGATTTTGTTTATTTGCGCATATTAAAAGTTGACACATGATATCTACGATGGTAAGTTTATTTATGCATATTTGTAGATGGAGTTTTACAGAAAGTTTTGATCAATAACATGGTTTGATTAAAAAAGGTACATGGGAAGGAGAAGAGGATGGTGCGAAAAAGTGATTTGGTTCAAAGCACTTATCACAGCACTCTCTTGTAATTGCCATCTATCTTTTATAATCGCATCATATTTGTGTTTAAAACATTTTGTGTAGTGACAGGCATAAATATGCACGAAAAAAAGTAAGTATTGTAGAGACAGTATATTAAATGTTAGTATCAAGAATGAAACAATACCAAATAGTCTTCAATTGCTAATATTGACAGGCGTTGTATAACATGAATGGGTATTGTAGCATCTGAATGCAATCGGTGTAATTGAATGCTTTTCTTACCAACAGCTGACAGTTGCATATGATCGTCTGTAGTACCGGCGGCAACGTCTAGGAGTAAAGTTTAGATCGTTTAGATCAGTTGCAGTGTACATAGAACACTTCAGTTTTGTCTTGTAAAAGTCTGCATATTAACATGCAATCAATATGTGGTGTACCAGATGTACATATTAGAAGCTGACACGCGAAATCAGTGAGTCTGGTAAAGGTTAAGTACCTGAATTGGAGTGCCTGCGAACTGGTTTCTATCAGCACAATATTAGCGCTGTCCAAGTATGGTTCTTGCAGTCAAACGGTAAGTTATGCGGGTAGAAATTTTATGGTTTAAACAATATCGTTTGAGAAATGGTGGCAGGAGTAGAGGATGCACTTTGAAAGTGTGGATTGTAGTTAGGAGGTGGCAGCAGGAGTAGATAACTGTGCATGTTTGTCATAAAAAGGCAGCAGCAGTAGATAACTGTGCATCAATCACTGGTATTAAGAAAAGGAAAATAAGTTTAGTGTCATAGCAGTAATGGTTAGAATGTTTAAGACATAAAAATGGTACAGATGCAACATATCTTGGATCAGCAGGTGCAGTTGAGTATGTGGCTATATCTTCTGGTCTTAGTAAGGCTCAGATATGTACATATATAATCAGCATTAACTGCACGTTGTGGCTGCAACTCAAAGTATGGTTGCCCTGCCAACGAACATGCAGCTGGGAAAATGGAGATGTACAAAGTTATCATCATTGCCTAAAGAATGTGGCTGCAAACGATTGAGAAACAGGATTATAGTTAGAAGATGCAGTAGGAGCAGGGTCAGTTTTAATCGTGAAAAAAGCAACAAACATTACTTAACCTGTGCGTTGGCAGTTAACATCAGCTCTGTGTGCTCTGACTGGTTGCCTAGCAATCGTTACAGGATTTGTAACTTTTTGAGAAATGGCAGCAGGAGTAGATAACTGTGCATCATTAACTGGTATAAAAAAAAGGAAAATAAGTTAAGTGCGGCAGCAGTAACGGTTAGAATGTTTAAGGAGATTATCCATGCGAACAACAATTGTATTTTAAATTTATCATAGTGATCTAAGTAACACTTATCTTTTGGTCGTAGGCAATAAAATATACTGAGAATGTGAGTATGAATACTTTGACAGGACAAAAATAGTAACAAAATATCAATGATGGATGCAGACACCATGCAAAACCGGCAGCAGTTATGTTCGGTGTCGGTACATCCATCACTGATATTCTGTATATTTTTGATCTTCAGCTTCTTTTTATGACCCTGTAACTTGAATAGAAGTGAAAAAGGAATGCAGGCAGCTGGTTTGAGACTTTGTACAGGTCGTTTTGTCGTTTCAAATATCTTTGCACAATTGGGTGTACCATAGGATTTTAGAATAATTGTCTATGCTGAAATGAATAGACAGTTTTTACTATAGGAGCATATAATTACTAAATATACATTGGATCATGAAATGGTACAAATGTAATATACCTTGGATCAGCAGGCGTAGTTGAGCAAGGTGCTATATGTTCTGATCTCAGTAAGGCTCAGATATGTACATATATAATCAGCATTAAATGCATGTTGTGGCTGCAACTAAAAGTGTGGTTGCCCTGCCAACGAACATGTAGCTGGGAAAATGGAGGCGTACAAAGTTATCATCATCGCCTAAAGAATGTGGCTGCAAACCATTGAGAAAAAGGGATTTTAGAAAGTCAGAAAAAAGAAGAACCTAAAATAGAGCAATGCAATAATGAGAATGGCTATGCGAACCTGAAGAACAGGAATTGAATGCGGCTATCATGGGAATACGGGGATGGTTCAGAACTCATCAAGTCCATTGGGTGACAATATTCTCTTATATATAATGGAGCGTCGAGTTTTGCTACAGTTTTTGTAGCAGTGTTGGGCTCGCGTCTCTTCTTTTAGCCTTTCCCAGACCGCTAATAATGTGGCACCCAGCTCATTTATTCATTCAAAAATTTAGTTAAATTTTCTAAATCCCCTTACAGTTCCATTTGTTGTTTCACCTTCCTTTGTGCAACTGCTTGCACCAAGCGAGCTGCTAGGTTGTTGAAAGAACAAAAGGAACTGTATGGGAATTTAGAATGAGTAACTATGTTTAAGTTCCAGACATTGTTTTGTCTTATCAACTGACAGTTTAATTGCGAGGCATTTGATAAAAAAAAAAGAATTTTACCATAAGAAACAAAGGGCATCTATTACTTCTTTTTTTTTGGTGATAGTAAAAGCTGATGTCATGTGCATCCGAAAGTTAACCTGTTGTCGTGTATCGACAACTGGAGCTGGAGAATAGATGCTGATTAGTAGTATGGGTCAATTATCGAAGAGAGATGGGAAACAAAAGAGGATAGTGCATAGAAGTAATTTGTGCCAAAGTATATGGCACACTATCCTCTCAGGTTTCCCACCTTTCTTCAAGAACTGTAAACATATGACATGTATTGTTAGCATCAGGAAAAAAAAAAAGTACCAAATAATCTTTGTTTCTTATGTTTAGTTTTTTTTTTTTTTTTTAATCGACATATAGGTGGAAAATCTTATCTCCACCTCAAACCCCTTTTGTTATTCAAATAGTCTTTAGACAATAGTCTGCACCAGACATATTGATAGACGATTAAAATACCAAAAGGAATTCGAGGTGAAGGTCAGATTAATGATCCTGGGTGTATTCATGTGTTGCGCGTAGCAGTGCTGTTGAATACATGACCTGTTACAGATATTGATAGATGAAAAAATATGGGTAAAATGTATATAAAGTTACGATTGATGGGCAGCAAATGGTTACTTTTAGATAAATCAATCCAATATACCTCAGATCAGGAGTCGCAGTCGAGCGAAGTGCCACACATTTTCGATGTCAGTAAGGCTCAGATATGTACGTTTGTAATCAGCTTGTAATGTACGCTGTGGCTGCAACTAATACCGTAGTTGCCCTGCCAACGAACGCACAGCTGGGAAAATGGGAATGCACAAAGTTATCATCATCGCCTAAACACCGTGGCTGCAAACCATTCAGAAAAATGCATTTTAGAAAGGCACAAAAAACAATAACCTGTAATGAGGAAAAATTAGCGGTGAAAGCAAGAGATCAGGGGAAATATTTTCTTTACCTGGCAAAGGGCGGATACAAAAGGTTTATGTTATGTGCCAGTAAAAACTAACATTTTTTTTTGCATAGGCGGACGTGTAGTGACACAATTTGTTCTGGCCAAGAATATGGTTCAAGTCTGAAAGAAAGATGGGAAACGGAAGAGGATGGTGCGAAGAAGAAATTTGGATCAAACTACTTATCGCAGCATTCTCTTCCGCTTCTCATCCTTCTTTTTGAATTGAAGTA
Source organism: Artemisia tridentata subsp. tridentata (assembly GCA_021014915.2). NCBI lineage: Eukaryota > Viridiplantae > Streptophyta > Magnoliopsida > Asterales > Asteraceae > Artemisia > Artemisia tridentata. The sequence goes on from CP139506.1 coordinate 355,820,157, forward strand.
TATTTTTGACCAGAAGCATTTGTGCCACCACAATTATGAATATGCAAAAAAAAACAATGTATGGTTGCCGCGTAAGTTCAATTGCCAATATCTGGAAATAGACAAAGATGGCATATTAGTAGTTGTTACTATTCCTGGAGCGAAAAGCGATGGTAAACCATAATGAATATTAACTGTTGTTTTTTTTCTTAACTTAATAAAGGATATTAGCAATCGATTGATGGATAGTAAATGGTTACCGTTAGATAAATCAATCGAACATACCTCAGATCAGGGGCCACAGTTGAGTGAGGACCCAGACGTTTTGACGTCAGCAAGGCTCAGATATGCACGTTTGCAATCAGCATGAATTGTGCATTGTGGCTGCAATTGATAGCGTGGTTGCCCTGCCAACGAATGCACAGCTGGAAAAATGGGAATGTGCAAAGGTATCATCATCGCCTAAATACCGTAGCTGCAAACCATTGACAAAAAGGCATTTTAGAAAGACAGAAAAAGGAATAACTTCTATCGAAGAAAAATTACTGTTCGAAGCAAGACATAGGAGGAACCGTACAGTGTTGGAGTCAGTGTTGGGCTGTAGGCTTGTTTTTTTCCCCTTACGTGTGTTTTGGGTTTTTTTTTACTCTGTGCGAGATATGCATTCCTCTGATAAAAATTCATGGCCAACAATAGGGCTGAATTTTAGAAGATCAGTGAGAAGCGAAAAAGCATAGTGTAAAGAAGTAATCTGCACCAAATCATTTCTAAGACTATACTATATCGCTTCGCATTCATCTTCGAAAATTGCACTCAATTATCAGTGACCGTGTTTTGTTATATATAACATGTATTAAATAGATGCACACTTTTTTTTTGGCACATATCTTTGTTATTAATTCTTCTAGTAAAAAGTATATATATATATATATATATATATATATATATATATATATATATATATATATATATATATATATATATATATATATATATATATATATATATATATATAGTGTTAGTGTAAAGCTTTTAATAGAATAATGAATAACAAAGATATGCACCCAAAAAAAAGTGTGTATGTATTTATGTATTTTACATGTTATATATATATATATATATTTATATATATACATAGTGCATTCTATTATGAATTGAAACTGGGGCAAAGAAAAGTTTATATCAGCATGTAAACCATAGAGAACAGGCATGTAGATGGAGCAGGTAACCTGAAGAATAGAAAAAGGTGATCAAAGTATGTACATGAATACAGTAAATATAAAAACAGGTTGTGAAATTTAACCAGTCCTTAACTTCTGGTCATCGCCATATGCAAGAAGAGAAACCTGAAGAATAAAAAAATATAAATAAGTTATGTATATGAAGACAATGACTACGCAAAGAGTTAAAAACTATGAATGGTGAGTGTAAATACCATGTAAATACAGTGGTAGTTGAAAGGAGCCAATTATACGCAGCGACACAGTTAAGTGTAAAAAAATTGTCCGGTACAAAAAACAACAACAAAGTATCAATGATGGATGTATACACCATACGAAATTGGGTGTAGCTGCATATATGCAGTAACCGTGACTGGCTGCCATACATCCATCACTGATATTCTGTCTATTTTTTTTACAATATTTAGTCTTACATTATCTGACTTCGATCTGTAGATAAATTCAGAATTCGATATCATTGGATTGATATTAAAAACTGATTGCAAGAAGTAAATATACCTGGGACAGGTGCAAATCTAAAAGATTGGCTTACCAAGAGCTGCATAGTAACTTCTTTAACCAGAGTGACAGATTCATGACAGGCTATCACAACCAATAAGCAATAAAAACATTTTGGCTCAGATCTGTGAAGAAGCTATGAGTTTTATATCATTGGATTGATATTAATAAGCGGTTGCAAGAAATAAACACACCTGGCACGGTTGCAAATCTAAAAGTCTGCCCTGCCAAGTGCCAGGGATTCATTTCTTAAATCAGACTCACAGACTCATCACAGCCTATCGTACAAACATCTATTTGTGTTCATTATTTGATATGAAAATCACAAAATTCCTACAGTAGTCGTAAAAAGTTTACTACCAATAAGTGACAAACTCAAACATTTTAGCTCAGATCTGTGAAGAAATTATGAGTTTTATATCATCGAATTGATATTAATAAGCGATCGGAAGAAATAAATACACCTGGCACGGTTGCAAATCTGAAAGTTTGCCCTGCCAAGTGCCAGGGATTCAGTTCTTAAATCAGACTCACAGACTCATCACAGCCTATTACGCAAACATCCATGCGTGGTAATTATTTCGTATGAAAATCATAACATTTCTACAGCAGCTGGAAAAAGTTTACAAAGAACATCTGCACAACTACTAAGAGAACCACAGGGAAGAGACACATATAAATCTCCAGTCCATTCTATCATTTGTTAGTGATTGGAAAAAGGCTAAAAGAAGTGATGGAATAAACGAAAGGGAAAAATCGGGAGCTCATAACCCAAAAGTGAGCCCAACACTGGTACAACAATTGTAACAAAAGTCTACGCACACTAAACACACGGCATGGCTGCAACCACAATCTTAGTTACCTTGCCAAGCAACATGTGTTCAGAGAATGTAAGCTGCGAAAATTATCCCAGCCGTTGCACAGAGACAGCTGAAAAGAGGTGGTGGCTGCAAAATAAGACCGGTTGCTTAGCTATTGTTTACAGTATGCCGTCCGGTAATTGCCTTGCCACCACCTGATTATATAATAGCTGAACTAAGCTGAACGTGTTTGTGAAACGGGTCCAGATGCATAGTTAGCATTCATACCATGATATTCAAGAACTGTGCCGCGAACACCTCTGTAAGGCAACTGTGGCACCAACAGAGAAGAAAAAGGCAAATTAGTAAACTGAATCGCGAGGAAAAAATATGAAACGTTGGTTACACCACTTGATATGGCACTCATATCTGCCATTTCAACTAATAACAGCTATAGATGACATATCAAGTGAGCTAACAAATGCATCACAATATGAAGATAATATTTTTTAGCGACACAAAACATCCAAAGGTCTAAACCATAAGCCACAAAAAACAGCTATAGATCTAAAATTCTAACATTAGACCTAAAAATGGATCAAACAACCAGATAAGCAAAAGGCGAACAAATAAGGCCAAAAAAAAACACCAAGCACCACAAAAGGCAGCCACATAAGGGAAAGTTCAGCAAATAAGGTACGACAAAGCAAAAGACGGCTAAAAAAAGCGGCAATATCAGACCTTAAAAGGGATAGACAATATAGATCCAAATCATAAGCCATAAAGAAACAAAATACAGGCAGATCACGCAAAAAGAAGCAGCCACATAAGTAAGAGATGAACATAAGCAAAAGACATCTAAAAGAGTAGGTATCATAACCGATCCGTACGCAAGACCACAAAAAAAAAACCGCAGCCGATCCGTAAGTACATAAACAAACGATGAACAAATAACCTACAACAAAAAAAACAGCAACTACCACAAAGAAGAGGGACATAAGCAAAAGAAATCTAAATGACCATAACCGATCCGTAAGTAAACAATACCAGTAAGCAAGCGCGCATAAGCAAACGGTGAACAAATAACCTATCACAAAAAAAAAAAAAAAAAAAAAAAAAAAAAAAACAGTAACTACCACAAAGAACAGGCACATAAGCAAAAGGAATCTAAAAGACCATAACCGATCCGCAAGTAAACAACACTTAAAAGGAGTAGACAATATAGATCCAAATCATAAGCCATAAAGAAACAAAATACCGGCAGCTTACGCAAAAAAAAACAGCTACATAAGTAAAAGATGAACATAAGCAAAAGACATCTAAAAGAGTAGGTATCATAACCGATCCGGACGCAAGGACCATAAAAAAAAACCCTAACCGATCCGTAAGTAACAGCAACTACCACAAAGAAGAGGGACATAAGCAAAAGAAATCTAAAAGAACATAACCGATCCATAAGTAAACAACACCGGTAAGCAAGCACACATAAAGAAACGATGAACAAATAACCTATTACAGGAAAAAAAATAGTAACTACCACAAAGAACAGGCACATAAGCAAAAAAAATCTAAAAGACGATAACCGATCCGCAAGTAAACAACACCGGCAGCCAAGTAGGGTTCCGGTAGAAGGGAGTAGAACGTGCAAGAGCAAATGAGAGGGTAGGTACCCGGATTGGTATCTAAAGAAGCGAGGGAACAAACGCAAGGTCAAAAGCGGGAGCCCACAGCCCAAAACCGAGCCCAACACTGCTACAACAACTGTAGCAAAAGTCGACGCTAAATTATATATAGGGTAATGTCAAAAATAATTTTTGTAATGTTTGATTTCAAACGAAAATGTAAAATCATATTCTGAATTTTTTTCAAAATGTGATAGAACTTACTTCATAATGCATTTAAGCTGGAAAAATAATTAATCAGGTTTCTAAATAAACATGTAACTTCGTGCATCATTTGTTTTCCCTTATTCATTTTTTTTTTTTGTTAACTTCTATACTGTAGTTTTTAAAAATCTTTTAGACCAAATATCCGTACAATCCAAAATATTATTGGTGAAAAGGCCCAAAGGATTCTTGAATCTTCATCAATCATATGGCCCTTACCCATTCGGGTAATATGATTTCATATCTTTCTTCATATAGACATAACTCATATCTTTCTTCATATAGACATAACTCGTGCAAGTTGCCAAACGCTCAATATTTATATAGATTCAAAAGTATAAGTTACAAAAAAGCTAGCCTTTGGGCCATTTTGGTTAAACGTAATAAATTGATGAAAGAATGTAATCGACATATAATGGAATGAACTTAGTAACTGAATGAGTCATTACTGTTCCGTTGACCTATTTGATTCCTGTGTTGGAATGGAATAAAGCATTTACGCATGTTGTTTGGTACAATGCAATAAACGTTGAAAATAAATGAAATATGAAAAAATGTGATTTCATGTCGTAATGGAATGAAGAAAAACTAGCGTAGTTTTTGGTAGGTTGTATTCAAAGTGGGAATGGAAATGATCATTACGATGGAATGAAACAATCTTGTTTGTTTACAATTATAGAATGTAATGATTCATTACAAGTAATGACTCATTACACACAAAAAAACTACCATTCTGATTCCTTAGAGGTCCCTTACTTTTTTTCATTACATCTTGTAATGGAATTAAAATTACATAAAAGTTCATCATTAACTAACACATTAAATACACTTCCAACCATCAAGGGGGTATTTCAGTCTTTTTCTTATTGATTCCATTTGGTCATATTATACCAACCAAATATGATTAATAACAGTAATGAATCATTACATTACATCATTTATTCCATTACGTTGTTTATTCCATTCATTTTACATTTTATTCCCCGTAGAGGGTGACTATGTAATGAAATTGGTGGTTACATATGTAATGGAATGAACCAATGAATAAGACATTCCATTACAAAACTCAAAACAGACAACATTTTTTCATTCCATCGTAATGATTTATCCCATTACAACTTCGATTCATACATACCAAATACTACGTTAATTTGCTTATATATTGTTGCTATTAATAGATGAGTACACATGATGAAATAAGTTTCAACTGTTTTACAAGAATTTAAAAAGTGATCACCTTAAATTTCTTAAATCTCATGTTTCTTTTGAGCTACAAATGTTTTTTATATCGTGAATCACTGGTAGGTTAGTTCTCTAAACAAGCATATGATATGAGTTTGTGACCCAAATGTCGTATCAACGATACATCACTCTCTTTTCTTTACCACTTCCTCACATATATCGTGCCTCTTTTGATTACATCGTGATTGTACATCACGTTTACATCATTTTAAACAATAAGAACAAAAAACATATCCCACACGCACAATGATGGGCATGTGTGTTAGTTTATTGACATAAATTAATAGACGTATGTTAGGATCGAACTCGAGACCACGGGATTGCACACTTTACGTATGAAGAATTAATGATTAATAATTTAATATAAAAGGTTATATTTAATTATTAATTACACAAAACATATAACGACCGTTAGTAATTAACGATAATTGACTAACGACCATTAACTAATAAAAGGAAAGAGTTATAGTAGGAATTAAAGGTCAAGAGGCTTCTAGAATATCTCTTGGGTTATGGCCGATCGGTGGAGGGATTAGGTTTCCTAATCCTACACCAACTTGTCTTCCAAGTTTTCTAAATCTATAAATAGAGGGCCTAGGGTCATTGTTTTGTATCTCTTGTACACATACAATACCTAAACTCTTTTCCTCTCCTCTCTTGGTTTGGTTCGACCGATCCCAAAAACTCTTAGGGGTGATCGGTTTTTGTTTTTCATAAACAAAAACGTTTTGTGTTTTCATTAACTAGCATTAACGTTAATTTGGTATTAGTACGTATGTACAAGAACGTGGTACAAACATACTGTTGTTTGTATCTTGGATTGAATTATAAAACGGTAAGGGACAATTCTTATAATCCATATAAACCCTATTTAGGGTTCTTGTTCTTAATTGATTCTTGTTTTGCTAGAATCTAAAAGGTACACACCACTTTTATGCTTCAGTTAATTAATTATGAGTATTTGATCTTTATGCTTCCGTTGCGTGTTCTTGATGTTTATTTGGTTAATTATATAATTGTTATGTTACTTAAATTCCAACAGTGGCATCATGAGCCAGGTTAATACTGTGTAATTAATTACTGAAACACATAAAAAATTGAATCCTTGATTGATTATTGCATGCTTTAAGGTTTCTAGGTTTTAATTTTTGAAACCCTAAAATTTTTTACTGTTCATCGCTATTGTTCATCCGGTTACTGTTCATCCGAAAAAAAAATAGGTTTTGTAAAAATTCTTTTTTTCGTCTCGATTGGGTTGGTGTTCAGTGTACCGCTCCGTGGGTACAAGATCGAAAAGAATGCATTGGATGGTGTAGAAACCCTAGGTTGCATGCAATATTTTTTATGTGTTTAATTCATGAATAATTGTTATGTGTCATGGAATTGTATGCGTATCTTTGGAAACTTGATTAATTGTTAATAAGTTGATGTGGATCCATGATGAACGTGCATGTTTGATCATGGATCATATGAATATTATGAAGTAATCGTTACGTGTTTATTTGTTTTACATGCTAATCGTGCTATAATTAATTAGGGTTTATTAGTAATTAAAACTTGTTTGACATGTTAGTTAACTAATAAATTTATTAATTATAAAATTTGGGAAGACCAAATTTATTGTTTATCAACTTTGTGTGTTCATTGTATATTTTTATTTTAAAACTTACATTACTAATTGTTGGTACGTGGTCCATTGGATACCTAGCTCGAAAACCAATGGGAGTTTTACATTAAAGATATACATGTCAGTTGATTTATTTAGCATGTTCATTATTCTTGTCGTTTATTTTTATTAATTGCTTATTTGTTTATATATTGTTGGACATGATTGTAAGAAAAGGGTAATTTTAGAATAGAAAATAAATTGGACTAAATAATGGTGAAATTGGATTTGTTTTTAAGAGTTAAATTTACATCGTTTAATTGAGTGATGATTCTTGTACCAAATAGTAAGAAAGGCTCACACAATTTTGACAAACTGTGTGAGTGGTTTAAGGAGGGTACGCATTAAATTGTGACCTAAAAGAAACGGGTACTTAATTAGCCGTATGCTAAACCTTAGCTTCTCCGCCACTTTGTGCGTCAAATTGGAGCTACCTAGTACGACTATTCTTATATACAAAATCATCTTAAGGGTGAATTGACATTTAGTTCCACGCACCACTTTGTGGTAATTATCCGAAACACTAAGTCTTTTGACTTATGCAAAAGTACGATATAGTGGACGATAATTAAAGGTAATTATTTGATTGGTGAACCCAGTACCTCAATCAAAACTTTGTTAATTTAATCTTAGTGAAATTGGTTAATAAAAAGTCTTTATTAAAACCTATGTTATGAAGTTGTATGCATGCTTCTTCATATATAATTTTTGGTTATACACATCAAAACTAGTACCATTAAAATTTAAGTTTATGCCATCTAATTAAAAGAACACTTCAAGTTGCAATTTACGTCATGTGAGAGCTTGGCTAGATTGTAATGGAAAAGTAAATCTTCATGTTGTGTGAGAGCTCAACTGGACACATTTGCAGTTCTTTAAATTAGACAACTTAATTGAGTTAGTTAGTGAGACCTATGACTCAAGGCATAAGATGGGGATAAAACATGCTTACATTGCAACTTGGTTTGGCAATTGTAAAGCCCATAATGATCTAGGAATTGAAAAATGTTTGCCAATTATTGTTCGACAATTACCTTGTTGAATACTTTCATTACTAGCAGATCAACTGATGTAATGGAACTATGTCAATTAGGATCCTAGCTTTAAGAAAATTCTATGGTTTATATGAATATTAACCAACGGGTATTTAATTTTCTTAAAGATTTTATTATCGAAAATACTAAAATTGAATTTTGTAAATTCATTTAAATGTATTAATTCAAAATTAAACCGTAAACATAAGTTATTCTTTTATTGATAAATTGATCTACACCCGTAGGGTTTTTGGCTAGAGTCAACTTTATTAAAAGAATAAACCCAGTCTCCTTTGCATAAGAGAAGCGTGAGACTTAATCCTATTCCTTTTCATGAATGAGAAAGATATGATAGGAAAATTTGAATTGTCTAAATTCTAAATACATAACTCATAGCAAACTTTAATAGTTAAGAGAATTGCACATTTTCTGAGTTATTAAATTAGAAGCTACACTGATTACCAAAAAAATGGTAAAAGACAAACTATCATAATTTATCTAGTTGTTGTGCTTTGACCATTTAAAAGTGCTACATACCATTGTAGGGATGGTAAACCTATTAAGGAAGAAATTGCATGCCCAAATTTTCAAGTTAATAGCATTGATGGATAGTCCATCATTTACAAAGTAGAATACACTCTTTCAATACCTAAGTAATTGTTATGTATGGGCCTTCAAAGATGTAGGAAAGTAAATAACACACTATTTTCTTTCACTGGTTAATGAAACACTTACAATGTTGTTAAATTTAGTGGGAGCATTGTGTTCTTATTACTGAATAAGGAATTATTGTAATGATTTCTAATTTAGTGGGAGCTACAAGCTTTGTCATCTTGGTAGTAATCTACATTATCTCTAGAATGTTTCAAGATAATTACTTTCCAAATGTAGACACTCATGCTTTTAAGATAGACATGTACGTTTCCTTACTAGACATTGTCGTCCTACATCTACATGTTATGCTAATATCAATGACACGATCATATTGTTCTCATAAACAAACGCATGTCATGTTGTTTATCTGCTACATGATGTTGTTCCATGCACAAGTAGGAGAAATCTTAATTAAGTGCAAGAAACAATACATAGGAATATGATTTAAAGGATTCTCTTGACTGCAAGGTAAGAGACTAACGTTCTAATATGACTTATACACATCTAATCCAAGAAACACTTGGTGTTGCAATTTATGTTATGTGAGAGCTTAGCTAGATTGCAACAAGGTAAATCTTCATGATTACGTGAGACCGTACATGGATAAATTTACATTTTCGAAATTAGACACTTATTAGAATATGTGTCAATATGATAACAAAGATTACTTCAATTGAATGTTTATGTATTCTTGGAATGACATAAATAGATGAAGTAATCTAATACTACTTAAATTTGAAATTTGTGTATTCTTGGAATGACTGTGACAAATGGTAATTTTCACGTTGTTAATTAATATTATATGAGTATTAATTATTTTTAAGCTAAGCATTTCTATGCGCATTTGCATGTTTCTGAGTATTTTTGAGCATTTTCGGGAGCTGTCCCAGCATACTGTAGCTTACAGTCACTGCAGAAAAGTTTATTTTTGTCAGTAAAGTTAAATTATCACATTTCTGATAGTTACTGACAAGTATTATAATTTACTGAGAGCTTTCTCGCATTTTCTGAAAAACAACCGCACGCGCGTACCGACAGCCCAGTACATATGGTAAAGGTCAAATAAATATGTTTTTGAGTCAGTAATGACATTTTATTATATTTCTGACGAAAACGTGGTTAAAAACTTCATTTTACGTTATCGTGTCCAAAAACGTCAAACCGGGACTTTACGGTAACTTTTTAACTTAAACCGACACACTATACACCAAAGCGGGATCAAAAATATTTCCCCTCCTCCTAAATAAGGCCATATCCGGCCATATACACTCACAAAAACCCACATGGGATAATTGAACACCTATCCTTAAATGTAATCTTAAAATACTACTTATGGTTACTACTTTTGAGATTTCTTGGATCTTATCACTAAATACTTCCTAAAATAACAAAGATCATCTCCTTATTACTACCTCATTTCTACGCCACTAGCACACACATATCTTCACATTACAAAAAATTTCTCTACAAAGTTCAAGATCACAAAGGATTTGCTTAAGGTTTTGGGTAATTTGGAGTTAGATTTGGGTTAAACTAGCAAGGTTTTTGGTGTTCTTGTTCTCATATCCCACGTACCACACTTAAAGCATTGTAAGGATTCAAAAAACTTTTCTAAATTTATAAATCTCTTGTTCATATGGTGTATAGTGATGTTTAAAAGTGTTAAATGTGTATGTTTTGATAATATGAGTAAAGCTAGGGTTTGATCTTCTATTTGTTGTGCTCGATATTTTATGATGAATATGAGTTAATTAGTAGATTTCTTGCTTGTGTGGTAAATATTGTTGCATATGGTGCTAGTTTGAGGATACAAACATTAGTTATGGTTTTTACACAAATTTAAGAACTATATTGAAATTTTGAGCTTATGTATAGATCGGCTAGCATTAAAAATAAAAGATTATTGGGGTTTTGAAAAACATAAAATTTTGGCTCAAATGGTGAAATGGTGAAAAAATATAGTGAAGTACTTATTTAGTTTGGCTTATTTAATAAGTTATAAGTTACTAAAGATAATTAGTAAAAAGGGTGAAAATAAGTTGAGATGCAATAATTGGTTCGAATGAATAGTAGCATGGTCAAAGTTTGACTTTTGACTTAAGAGCTTAATTATAAGAGCTTATTGATAAGTAAAAAGTATATTTGGTAACTAATAATTACTAATAAGTAACAAATAAATACAAATTGGACTAAAAGGCTTTTTGGGCCAAAAGCCCACGATTTTACTGTTGGGCCGAAGCCCATGGACAACTTTGAAAGTTTGACTTTTTGACCAAACGGATGTATTGAACGAGTAAAATGATTTCTAATAACGTGTCGATATATACGTTATAACTAAAAATGTGTTTTGGGTCAAAAATGGTAATTGGGCTTATTTTGAGAGTTTCGGCCCAATTTACAAATAAAAATGATAAATTTGATTTTTGGAATATTTTCCGACTCGCCGTAGTTAATAATGTTTAACGACGCGATAAATATAACGATAACTATTTTGGACTTGTTTTGAGACGCTTAGTCTCCGAAAGGGTAAAAATTGACATTCTTACTAAAATGATATTGAGATTGACTTTTGTTGATTTTTTGAAGAAATATTGACTTCGTGTCGAAATTTAGTGATAATACTTAAAAGTGAAGATAACGAACAAAATAACTACGAATATATATATTCACGACACTTGACGTATATGTCATTAAAAGTATTTTGCACTTGTAACTAATTAGCGAAGTAATTGAGTAAAGTTTGCAACACGTGAGATAAATGGAAACATTGTATAAACGAATGGGTCATGCCCAAATTTTTTAAAAATCCAACACTTAGCATATTTTGAGAAATCCACTACTTAAGTAAACTTTATGGAATTACTTAACAAAACTTGTTTTCTTATAGTGAAAATAATAAACGATGTTTCTAAACATAATGATTTTCACTAACTATATTTTAGTAACCAATCTTCAAAACGTATTTAATTAATCTTAACAATTGAATATATGAGAAATGAATTTATAAAGTATATATGTATATATATATATGTAAAGTATGAGTAAATACATATATATGTAACGGTTGCACGTTAAGTTGCGAATACTAGCACGGATGTTCCGTTACGTATTCCCACCATGCACTTTCACCATGAGCTACCCCCAAAGAGTTATAAAAATAAATCGTTTCGAAATATACTTTACCACACAGCAAGCAAGAAATACACGAGCACAGGTCAAACGTAAAACTTTTCAAATAAAGTAAAGACTTGAACCACGAACGTTTTGCTAAGACTTATCGTACTAATTTAGGGTGCTGATCGGCGCGGTTGCATTATTTTGATTGATTGCTGAATTGCTGTATTTGAAAGGTGAGTTTATAGCCCCACATTTTTATACGATTTTTGATTTATAAGCTTGGGGTGAGAAACATGCAAAATTATTTTCATGGACCAGAAATGAAATTTCTTTTAAGATCACACTAGTATGCAGAAACCTAAGTTTGCTGAATCTCATTTTGTGCCCACTATCATCTACCGTTAATTCCTGTTGGGAAGCCGTTTGTTATAAATAGATCTATTGGGAGTGACGTCCCCGTTCGGTTGGCTCGGCATAGCCAAGGCGAACGTATACCAAGTCGGGTTTTTGGCCGAGTGTCTGGGGATTAACACTCGCGGGCAACCTTTATTAATTTGCTAACGCTAGTCGTGCTGCATTGTCTTAGTTTCGGTAGGATGAGGCTTAGTGTTTGCATAACGGATAGTGTGTATCTGCTGAATTGTATTTATGATATTGCTATTGGTCCATATGTGCTATTTACTTAAACCTATGAACTCACCAGCGTTAGCTGACTTTTAGCATGTTTTTCTCAGGAAACTGAGGTGCGTTTAGCCGGGAGCAGTGCATGGCATCGGTCACAATAAATGATGGAAATGTTTTTAAATGCGTTTAATCTGACAACTGGACCTTTTGTTTAAATGGGCTTCATTTTCATCTGAAATGGTTTTTATGTATCGCTACATGACTTGACTTATGTAATATATTTTAAAACGGATTTTTAATCCGTTCACTATATCTTGTGTGATGTTTATCAACCTCGTAGCACCCCAAATTGTATGCTTCCGCGAATAATGTGATTTTGGGGGTGTTACAATGACATAAACCAATGAAGTAATAAATTAACTTGAAATTACTAATGAAACCAAGAGGTGGTGTTCATGATTACTTTAGTTAAACATGTTTATGTTTATAAACATGAAGTCTTTTAACTGTTGCAAGACTTATAATAAAGTAAGACGTTAACTTGTTATGTTTTTTAATTAAGACATATACAAGAAGTCATTGAGTTGATCAATGATTTATAATGTATAGTGTAATTATAACAGTTTATGTTTTCTTGTAGAAACATGGACATGAAGTGACTTTGTCAAAAGTACTTGTTTTATAAAGCATGCAATTGGCTAGGAAATTCTATTATATCATTAAAATGACTTAGTTGGTAAATAGATAAGTCAAAAGATACATGGTTATCTTAAATATTATTAGATTGTCTCACAATATTAATTCTAATGAAATACCACATGTTTATGTTCAGTTAGAAAAATCAAACTCTTGTTATATTGTTAGATTCAAGATAACTATATTTTCTTTTATTTCAAAAGTTATCAAGGTTAGAAAATTGAGTATGGATTTAATATACTCAATAAGACTCCAACTTAGAAGATTAATAGGACACCATTTTGTTATGGAATGTGATGAATCACATCAAGTCTTAAAATGAAGTTATGAATTTGTTAAACTACTTATGAGTATGTTATTAATAAACTAATGTCAGAAACTGTCATTGTGTTTTGTAATGTCCCAAAAGAGAATATTGTATTGTTGCTCTACTTGCTAAGTATTTATAGATGGTTTTTTAATTACTAAAAGCAAGTGGGAGTTTTTTAATTACTAAAATATCATGATGAGGCAAGACATGTAAATGTTAATCTCAAGATGATGGAATTCTCATTCATAGATCCGCAAGAATATCTCAGATATTTGATTAATATGCTGTGGATCATGAGTTACAGGATTATGGTAAACCTGATAATCATTATGATGCATTACCAAATATTGAATTGGGTAAATTACTCATACTATGAATGTAAAGATGTTGTTCATGAAGATAATCAATTTTTTAGAAACTTGGTTTATCTTAGTTGTAAATAGTTAGACTATAGAATGAATATGAGTTTCTTCAAAGATTTTAAATCGTTGTGTAGAAATCATATGGACAATATTGTACACATATTTAATGCATGTCTTATAACAATATTATTAATCACACTTAAGCAATTAACTGTGATTGAATATTCTTTCCTAAACACAATACATATATAAAGATTATGATTGTCATATTTAATGAAATTGAAAAAAGAACATTAAAACTCTTTCTTGAGAGATTACTTGTGCGAGGACGGTAAGTAATCAAAAGGAGTTTATGAATTCAAATAATCTTTGGAAGTGTACAAAGTGCAATAATCCATGAATGGATAAATGCATGCATCTAAGAGATTATTCTTAGGTTTAATTATTAAATCCAAGTTTTGATTTGTAATTGAAATAAGATAATTCCTAAGTATTCCTGAAAGCTAGTGGGAGTATTGTGTTAATTTCATAAATCATATATGTTGTATAACATATAGGAAGTAACATTCCATATAAGTAAAGTGTTAAATCTTAGTCTGGAATGAAACTTCACTTGAAAGATTTAGAAAATAAGACATACAACCTTGAAACAAATGTTTATTATTATTAAACATGTGCGGTAAATGAATATAATAGAACATGATATATCATTTAGAAAGTTTTAAATGGATATGTAGAACATGAACAAAATCTAAGTCTGACTCAAGGATTTTTCATGTACATCATGTTATTGTTGTATCATGCTTGAATGCAAGATGATTTGACAACATTGATATCTAATTGAAAGTTATTAGATAACTTGTGTAATGAATATTCTAAATAGAATATGTTTGGACTTAGAATGACATCCTCAGCCTGGAATTGCTCCCAGATTCTATGGATGAACAATATGTCAATCGTTGTGCAAATTGTCCTAGTTGTCAAACTTGAAGTTTGGAAGGCATAAAACATTACACAATAGATATTAAAGTTTACGGAGTTATAGTTGCATTATACATTAAAGAATTAGAATACTTTAAACTTTAAAAATGTTTGAAAGTTTGATTATCATAAATTGGTGGTTGAGGTTGTCACACACTTTATGAAATATTATGTGGAAATATCAAATTATTTGAATGCACACATATAAGAGCTTCACTAGTTGAATTCTTGAAATAAGTATTCTCAAAATTCCGATAGATCAAAGTTCATTGATTTATGCCTTGTCAACAAGTATGATTACCATGACTTAAGACATAATTCATCAAATAGAATTTTCATGCATTAATCTATTTAGTATTTGGATAATGGATGTTAAACAATTATTATTTATAATGAATTAAAATACTTGGTATATTTATTTTCATTTATAATATATTGTATCATATATTTGCATGTTTAAATCTATGAAGAACTTATGTTATTCTAAATTGTCCGTTGTTAATTAATGATATGAGAATATTATTAAACTAAGACAAATCTGAGTATTGGTAGAAGATACTTGAAAGTATATTGATGCGTAGATATACCAAATTCACATGATATTCAATGCATTGAATATATGACTTATCCCAAACTACATGATTGTACTTTATGGATCTTGTCATTAAGTAAATCATGAATAGTTATTCTCAGACTTGAGATACCAGAAAACTTTCATGGATGTAGTGCATTTCTGTAATTCAATTTAACGCTATACGTAACTGGTAGTCATAAGGATTGTTTTCAGGAGTGTTGCAAAGTTCATGGGTTTTGCTTGTAGTCAATAAAGAATTTGTTCATTCAAATTCGTTTTGGAGTTTAATACTGTTGGGCCCCTCGTAGGGTTGACAAGATGTTTGTAAGGCCTTACCCAAGATCTATCTTAAATACGTTCAGATGATTTAGTTAATTATATAATTGTTATGTTACTTAAATTCAAACAATGCGACCATGTGTGTACCAGTGCTTGATGTTAAGCAACATCGGACAAAGTGATATGGACTTTGACTCGTGACCATGGTTGCGACATATGCCCATGTTAATATTGCCATGAACCGCACCTTATGTAGTTATGATTTAGTGGTGTAATTCGCACACAATAACATTATTTATGTGTGATAAAACATTGTCATAAAATCTATTATGTGGTTAACATTGGACTGCTTCTAAAGTGATAATCTATTACTTCAATTTAAATTTATACCTTTTTTTTTAACAGCAAATCGTAGCATATATATAACAAAAAAAATACTAGTAAGAAGCTAGAATTACATAAGTGATTTTAATCAATCGTCCAACTACTAAACTTTCCCCCTCTAAACTTAATCCAAGAAAAAAAAAAAACAAACGAGTGTTATCTAAAATGTCACATTTCCTCATAGATTAAGAGTTAAAGATGACACTATTTCTATAACGCCATATCACCTATAAAAAAACCACGGAAATGACAAAAATACGTTGCTTCTTCGCTAAAGATCTAGATACGAGCCACAAGCTCAACAACTCTCGCCAATCATTGTTTTATTAGTATTTATTAATAATGCATTTAGTATAAATATAAATATAAATATATATATATATTTTATGCATCACAAATTCACAATAAGTCAACTACGTTTATACAAGAAAAACCTGAAAGTCAATCACATGTGTATAACACAAACAAACTCAACATCATTTCTAGGGTTGACATTTGCTCAAAAAAAAAATCTAGGGTTGACATTTCTAATTTAATACTATATCCTAAATATAATATTTTATGTCTATCAACTTTACATATATTGCTACTTCTACGTTAAACATTTAACCCTATATTAATCATTTCATACACGAAATACTTACGCACAATTTCGCAACTATAATTATTTTCGCTGCTACGTGCAAATACTCGTCTAGTTACAATAAATGCATTTTACAAACATAATATGGCACCAATGATGTATGTTACAATTCTTCATAATTAAATCTCGTAAAATAGTTGTTAACAAAAATTATATAAAAGTATCATAATGATTTTTTTTGAACGACAAGATAATATTAAAAATAAAAGCTACTAGCAAGGCGCTAGAAGCCAAAGAGCACATACAAATCTAGAAATAAAACAAATGACACATTCTAGATACTTCTCGAGGCTTTAACTGCGAGTGCTATAAAAAGGATGAAAAAACTCTTGCCATTACGGAGAACCAAGACAAGAGAAAAATCCCTACCGACGGAGGCCGATCCACCGGTTTTTACTCTGAAGTGTTTTTGATACAGCCCCAAACAAGCCCCGGAGAAAGAAAAATACCCACACTAAAAGGCATAAAAATAAAATGACTCAAAATGCCTAGAGAAGCCCAAAATACCGCGTCGGAGAAAGCCAGGTGCCGGCGAAAAGCAAACCGTATCAACGCACATTGTAGCTCGCAAGCAGCAAAGGACATTTCATCCAAGAACCCCAATCAAATTTAGAAATACATCGGTTAGAACACCAAGTATATGACAAACGAACAATCTCATCAAAAAGAAGATCCAAGCGAGGTTGAGTATTCCCAAACAATACCCGGTTGCGAAACTTCCAAATAACCCACCACATGACATAACAAACTGTAATAACCCGTAATTTTCTAGACGTATTTCTATACAAGATTATCCCTGTTTTTCATATATGAACTTTCTTGAACTCATTTGGTTTAAAAACGTGAAGTTATCTCGCGAAACGTGGAAATTATACACAACGCGTACTGGCGCAACCGACGATTTGATATGATTATTTTATCATTTGTGAGAAACGAGACGTATGAATAATCGTTTTTATTGGAAAAATTATTCTGAGCGCAATGGCAAAATTCTCGTGTCTTGAATCCGCGGTTTACTAGCCTAAATGAGCCTCGAATCTCACTTCGTGAAAGATTGTAAAATTTCTAGAAATGGTACTTATGGAATTTTACACCCCGCCGCCCCTAAACTTTTGTTATTGTAGTTTGGTCCCTAGGGTTTTACACAACATTTGGCTTGCCTATATAAACCCAATTATAACCATTTTAGGGTTATGGTTCATCTCTTTTTCCGGCAGCCCCCTTGTTCCGGTTACCCATCCGGCCACCCCTCTCCACCACCACTGCCGCCGCCATTTCTCCTCATATCCACCATCAAACACCACTACAACACCCCGTCTACCCCCCCCCCCCCCTATTGAAGCCTACGCGCATACACGCGCCACCACAACTCGTCTTTTCTTGATCTCGCCGTGTTTAACCGAAGGTAGGTATAGATCGAGTTGGAAACTCGATCTAAACACCAAGACACCAATTGTGGTGAATCAGTGTGGATTAAAAAGAGTTATAAATAATGTTTTAAATCCTAAAAACAAGAGTAAACGTTGTGGTATCATCAATAAATCGAGTTGAGTTGTGTTCGTGTTTTGATGCCGTGAGCATAAGCTCACGGCCGAAGCTTGTTGTTGGCTTATTCGAGCTCACTCTTGGTTTACTAGTGGCTTATTCGAGTTTAGTAATATTCTTTGTTAGTTTGGTTATTGTGGATCCGATTTGGGTCGAAACCCACTTGAGGGTTATAAGTTGATTATAGATTTTGGTTGTGGTTTATGGATTTTCTTGGGTTTGATTATACATTGGGTCTGCTGTTGTCGACAGATTCGAAGCCGAGACCTCCCATGGTCTCGGCATGGTGAGATTAATATTGCTCTTGGTTATAGTTTGCGTCGTGATATTAAATTTGGGTACCGTGATTTTATTTGGTCCGTTTGATTTTTTCCTGTCGACAAAGGGTTCGAGCCGAGACCCCTTGGTCTCGGCGTGGTAAGTTTATTTTTATTGTTGTTATTGTGTTAAGGTTGGACATGGATTCAGATTTGAAATAATGTGATGTGGTCGAGCCGTGAATGTTTGGCAGAATAGTGGTTATAGCCTAATGGCTTTGTGGTTTAATTCTTGGACTAAAAAGTTATGTTGTGATGTTGTGAGCGAAGTCGCGTGCTAACCGAGACTTTGTAGTCTCGGCGTGGCCTCGACAAGCCAAAAGATGGGTTAGAATTGTTATTTGGACCGGTGGATATTAATATTGACTTATTGACCCGAGTGTATTAAAAAAAACTCGGATTGTGACTCAGAACGTGTATTGACTCGAGACGTATATAATTTGGAATTGAAAATGGCAAAATAAAGAGTGACATATAATAAGAATAACTTAAATGGAAAATATTAATTAACAAAATTTATGTTGTTATTTAATATTTAGAATAAGATTGTGATTAGAAAAGGAAAAGTAAATAAGTGAACGAAAATGAAAATATGTACGTGTTATTAAGCGTTCCGAGGACATGCTTGTCGGGGAATACCACTTAGATTAATTGCGGGACTTACTATTGAATGATTGGTAGTCGGAATTTCGTGGGAATAAATGGTAACAGTTATTACTTTAACACGTTGATAAACTCATGAATTGTTCGACATGGTAACGTTTCATTAGGGGACGAGCCATGGCGAATTAATGTTTTATTTTATATAACATATATGAATTATAACCTAACGGGATGTTTGGAAAATACCGACGACTACCAATCTATTCACTTGATTTGGGTGTGTTTGATTTGTGTAATTTATTTGGTTTGACCCCGTCGTTTCGTCCTTAGCTCTGTATCATTTTTCTCGTCGATTTCGTTTGTTTACTCTTCTTTGGTGTGCGTGCTCTTGAGCCGTGTCTTTCTTCCGTCACACAAATGATGATACCCAACTTATACTAAAGGCTAAAAGTAGATTATTTTTGGAAATGGAATCGGATTATTTTGGAAAAGGAAATAATTGATTTTGGAAAGGGAAATAGTTAACCTTTGGAGACTTTTACGCTTTTAGTTACCGTGTGGAATATATTTTGAGACGAGTCTTTATATTATTAGGTTGTGCCGTGTGTCATAGTTACCGTTGTGCCTGTATATCTTAGAACCGTCGTGCCGTATGTCTTGAGACTGTTGTGTCTTGCTTCTCGATGCCAGTCATGTCAGTTGTGATCTTTGCATTGCTGTGGCTAAGGTGAGTTCATGGCCCCTACTTTTACTTGTTTTACAACTGTTTTGGGGGAGAATACATGCTCGTTCTTTTTAACTAAACTCAATGCTTTTGAATGCTTTAATGTTGTGATCTACTGGTTTCATGATTTCGGACAATATGTGTGTTTTGATTGCAATATGTGCCTTATTGTGTGAATTCAGTTTGTGTGACTTGGATTGAACGTGTGCAACTGTTTAGTGATGCATTGATAGTATATATTTTGGGAAGTGGCACCCAGTATATATTTTGGGAAGTGGCACCCAGTATGAATTTGGGAAGTGGTACCCAATCTATGTGTGGATCATTTATGCGTGTTTGTAGTCTGAGGTTCAGTTGTTGCTAGTTGTTATGTGCACACTTTTGTATATCCTGCTCACTGTTGTCCTACGCTTCATTATTCACAGCTTCGTGGTTTAATTCACAAACCTATGAACTCACCAGCGTAAGCTGACCTTTTAGCATGTATTTTCAGGTTTATGTGATAGCTTACCTTTGGAGGCGCTTGGCAAGGGGCATGGTCATAGACGACTCTGATAAACATTTGAGACCGCTTTATTTATTTTATGGGCCTATTTCCGCACTACTTTTGAATAATGTAAAATTAACCCTTTTTGTTAATAAATTTTATTCTAAATGATTGAGGTAAAAATCGTTCTTTGTACTTGCATCGTGATACCAATTGAGTAGCACCCTAGTGACATGTATGCTTCCGCTGGACCCGATTTTCGGGGTGTGACAGATTGGCATCAGAGCCCAGGTTATAGAGAACTGGGTTTATTTTCTAAAACCTGGACTATAACCACTTTTATGAAAACTTAACCCTATGACCGCCACGTGCCTGCTGTTGGAGTATGCTCGTGTCATAATGACTAATTATATGGCTATACATATGTGAGCCTATGGGGTCACACACATATACACTGAGGTGCCACTTTATATATCGTGTTTATCGTATTTACGATATATAAATAACCGCAAGTAACTAGGAACCGCTATTGGGCTTCTAATGACTAAGTAATGGACTTATTACATTGGACTTGTAAAACAAATGGGAAGCCCATTTGAGCCCATTAGAAGGCCGGCCTATGGAGTGAAAGAAGGAAGAGATTAGACTTTGATTTGGTAAATAGTTATCCCATGATTTCCTCATAATCATAATAACCAATTACCAAAAACTCTCTCCCTCTCCTCTCTTTAATCTCATGGCAAAAACTAAACACCCTTCTAGGGTTTTGATTTTTTCCATCTCTTCTTTGTATCTTGTTTATTCAAAGAAGACTAGATCGGTTACGGGTTAAAAGGACTAGCATCCATTGGCATACGGTGACGTGTAGTGTGTTTCACACTTAGAGAAGATCAACCTTATTGATATTTTGGGTTTCTTACACAATTCGTGGGTATAGTTGGTGTTGGTGACTCCCGGATCACGCTACAAAGGTATAACATGTTTGTTTAATTTGTTTTCATTACGATTGATCATATGACTCTATGGATCCAATGATTGGTGATGTTTTTCCACTGTGCTTATATTGTTAATTGTTAATTCTATTAAACATCACCTATAGTGGTATCACGAGCCATCATATGATGTCATATGATCATCTAGTATGCATAAAAATGACCAAAAACGCATGTTTTTAATGGATTTAAAGGTATATCTTTAAAAAAGCCCCTAGGGCTCATATTTTCTGAATATGTCAACCTATTTAAGGTCTTAAGATCTGGACTTTTTCATCCCATGGTCATTTGTTATGCATACATCA
Source organism: Artemisia tridentata subsp. tridentata (assembly GCA_021014915.2). Lineage (NCBI taxonomy): Eukaryota > Viridiplantae > Streptophyta > Magnoliopsida > Asterales > Asteraceae > Artemisia > Artemisia tridentata. Next base: position 355,842,100 of record CP139506.1, read on the forward strand.
ATTGTTTACTTGTTCGGTACCTGTAAAATGGCCTAAAAACGCGTTTTTTGATAGATTTATAACCCGATTTTAAATCAGCCCATGAGGCTTAATTTTCTGTGGTAAAATGATGTTAATAAGGTCTTAATATTAGTGGGTTTTGAGTCTATGGCCATTTGACACGCGTACCATTCGAGGTTTTAATTCTTGTTAATTAATTTCTTCGATTCGTTGGCTAACAATTTAATTCTTGTCATTTATTTTGTTATCCATGGCAAATACATGCATATTTGTCCATGGATTTAGCCAACACCTTGTAATGATCATAATTTTTAATGTATTATTATGTGTATATGCAAAGCCGGTGAAAACCTAGACCACTTATGCCTTGTGATGTTGTGATTGTTGGTTATTTTTCATGTTTTTGGGGTTTGCCATTGTTTCGGCACTTTTGTAATGTTATTCTTTTTGGTTTTGCCATTGTTTGGGCATTTTTAAAGTAGATAAGAAGTAGATTAGTTGTAATTTATTTCATATATCATGTAATCAAATGCTTGGAAGCAAATGGCGAAAGATTGAAGAACTTTGGAACAAAAGTTGCTGCTGGACACCTACTGGAAAATTCGATTTCCAGGAGATTGGTAAGGTATTTTGGGCTGAAATGTTTTGTGTAGGTACACAAGACATGGGCCTACAACTTTGTCAACTGGGCCGAAGCATGAGGAGGTCATCTTCCAGGCCGTTTGGGCCTTCAAAGACAGGAAAACTGGGCTGACAAAATCATGTTTTTATGTGCATTATGGGCCTTTACTTGCCCATGATTGTCTTGGGGCAAGTGGGAGCCCTCCGTGTGGTTTGTCCCTAGTTGACCCTTGGTTCTCGTGATGGCTCACGAGACCAAGCATAGGATTTTCATCGGTTGAGGCTTTGCATATTGTGGTTGTGTGTTTGTTTGGTTGTTTTATATATGTTGTGACTATATGTAAAACGAAAAATTGTTTTCTTAAAACTTGAAATGAAACATGAACCATTTTTGAACTAAGTCTTATGATTTAGTTTAACTAAGTTTAAATATGATTTGAAACTTAAAATCAATGTTTTATAAACAACACTTAAACCAGTTGCGATGGTTTGTTTATTTATTTATTGATATTGTCCAAACTAAATAATAATCCACTTAGGATATATATTAGTCTTGAAAATGGACAACTTGACACACATAAATTAAAACAATAATTAGACTTAAGTTAAGAAAAGTTTTTAACTTGTGCTACGAAGAATGAATGCATGCTTCTTTCGTACACATTTTTGATCCACATCAAAACTCTTTACCCGTCAAAATTTAAGTCATGTCGTCCAATTATGAGAACACTTGCAATTACCTTTTGGCTATGGTCAGACCTAGGTCGAATTGTAACCCAAGGTGACTATTCTCCATGCGTCAGACCTAGGATTATTCTCACACGTTTTCAAATTGGATGACTTAATCGTGTTATGCGGTCAGACCCTGACACGAGGCAAAGATGGGACTAAATATGCCAGCTTGACACTAGTTGCTTGTTCATTAGTGCCATGAGTCCTATAAAGATCTAAGAGTTGCACATGTAATGCAATTGGTCGACGTTACCTACCTATTGAATCCACCATTTCTAGCAGATCAACTGCATTAATGGTCGAACCTCAATGAGAATCTTAGCCTTTTCGTAAAATTAATTGTTTTAATATACTTAAACTTGGGTAGTTAATTTTAAAAGGATTAATTATTGAAACTTACTAAAATTTTGAACTTTGTTTGTTTTGTAGATGACAACTCCTAATCAAACCATGAACAACTCGTACATCAGATCAATTCTTGAAAAAGAGAAATTGAATGGTAACAACTTTTTGGACTGGTATCGCAACCTGAGGATTGTCCTCAAGGCTGAACAAAAGTTTTACCATCTGGAAGGACCTTTACCTGAAGCACCTGCTGCTAATGCTACTCTTGTTGTGCGTAACGCCTACACTCGTAGGGTACAAGAGCAACAAGAAGTGGCTTGTCTCATGCTCGCAAGCATGACCCCTGAGCTCCAAAAGAACTTAGAGGACCTTGCAGCATTTGACATGCTGACTGAACTGAAAACCATGTTATAGCAGCAAGCTGAGCAAGAACTGTTTGACACTGTCAAAGCTTTTCATGCTTGCAAGCAGGAAGAGGGCCAATCGGTCAGTAGCTATGTCATGAAAATGAAAGGCTACCTTGACCAAATGGAGCATCTGGGATACCTCATGCCTCAGATCCTTGGAGTGAGCTTGATTCTTACCTCACTGTCGAAGGATTATGACCAGTTTGTGCAGAACTACAACATGCACAGCATGGGCAAGACCATTCCTGAACTGCACAACATGCTTAAACTTGCAGAAAAAAGAATGCCCAAGAAGGCTCCAATGGTCCTAGCTATCAAGCAAGGAAGAATCCAGAAAAATAACAAGCCGAAGGCAAATGGCAAGGGACAAGGTAAGGGCAAGTATAAGCTTGCTTATGCCCCCAAACCTAAGATCCCCCCACCTGCTAAGAAGGAGCATCCGGCAAAGGACTCTCCCTGTCACCATTGTGGAGTGAAGGGGCACTGGAGGCGGAACTGTCCGTCCTACCTGGAAGGGTTGAAGAAGAACAAAGCTAGCGGAGCTAGCACATCAGGTATCTTCACTATAAAACTCTATACTTTTCCTAACAACTCTTGGGTATATGATACTGGTTGTGGTACTCACATTTGTAATAATGTGCAGGGGCTTAGGGGAAGCAGAAAGTTGAAGCAAGGAGCTTTGAACCTGTACATTGGTAATGGCAACCGTGCAGCTGTCGAAGCGATAGGGAGCTTTGATCTCATCCTCCCTAATGGTTTAGTTATTGTTTTAAATAATTGCCATTTTGCAGCTACTATCACTAGAGGTGTTGTTTCACTTTCACGTTTGAAAGATGATGGTTTCATTCATACATTTACGGATTTTGGCATTTCAGTTTCTAAGGATAATGTTTTTTATTTTAATGCTATTCCTCGTGATGGTATTTTTGAAATTGATATGCGTGATTCTATTTCAAACGTTAGTTCTATATATAATGTTAGCAATAAGAAATATAAACATAACTTAGATTCCACTTTTCTATGGCATTGCCGTCTTTGCTACATAAACAAGAAACGCATTACGAAGCTGCAACATGATGGGCTTTTAGAGTCAACCGACCATGAGTCGTTTGATAAATGCATTTCTTGTATATCTGGTAAAATGGCACAAAAGCCCTTCTCCCATGTTGGAGAAAGAGCTAAAGATCTACTTGGACTCATACATACTGATGTATGTGGCCCATTTAGAACAACGTCTAGGGAAGGAGCTAACTACTTCATTACTTTTACTGATGATTTCAGTAGATATGGTTATGTTTACTTGATTAAACATAAACATGAAGCCTTTGAAATGTTCAAAGTCTTTCAAAATGAAGTAGAAAATCAACTAGGCAAGACCATAAAGACACTCCGATCCGATCGAGGAGGTGAATATATAAGTCAAGAGTTTTTAGATCATCTAAAAAGGTGTGGGATCGTCTCACAATTCACTCCTCCATATACACCACAATATAATGGTGTATCTGAAAGGAGAAATCGAACCTTGCTAGACATGGTTCGATCTATGATGAGTCTAACAACATTGCCAACGTTCTTTTGGGGTTATGCTCTAGAGTCTGCTGCACGCATTCTCAATATGGTTCCAACCAAGAAGGTAGACAAGACACCATACGAAATATGGCATGGGAAGGTCCCTAATTTGTCATACTTGAGAGTCTGGGGTTGTGAGGCTCTCGTGAAACGAGACACACCTAAAAAACTTGAGCCCAGAGCTATCAAGTGTATCTTTGTAGGATACCCAAAGGAAACGATGGGTTACTATTTCTACTACCCACCCGAGAACAAAATATTTGTTGCCCGGAATGCTGAGTTTCTTGAGAACCATCTCATTTCACAAGAAGCAAGTGGGAGCAAAGTAGACCTTGATGAAATTCAAGAGGAAGATGCACAACCTTCTGGTAACACTAGTGAGCATCAAAATGAGATTGAACATGAAAATGTTGAACCTCATCAAGATGTTGCTCCCATTCGTAGATCAGCAAGGATACCTCAAGCACCTGAGCTATATGGTTTCTATGTCGATGCTGAGGAACATGAGTTAGGGGATCATGGTGAACCCGCTAACTATCGAGATGCATTATCGAGTCCTGAACACGATAAATGGATCGAAGCTATGAATGTGGAGATGCAATCCATGAAATACAATGATGTCTGGGTCGAAGTCGACCTACCTCCTAACGCTAAAACCGTTGGAAGCAAGTGGCTCTTCAAAAAGAAGACCGACATGGATGGAAATGTACACACCTACAAAGCTCGTCTGGTAGCAAAAGGTTTCACTCAAACCTACGGGGTTGACTATGAAGAAACCTTCTCGCCTGTTGCAGACGTTAAAGCAATTAGGATTCTTATAGCCATAGCAGCGTACTATGACTATGAGATTTGGCAAATGGATGTCAAGACAGCTTTCTTAAACGGCCACCTGAACGAAGACGTTTATATGGTGCAACCCGAGGGCTTCGTGAATCCTAAACATCCAACTAAGGTATGCAAGCTTCAAAGATCCATTTATGGATTAAAGAAAGCATCCAGAAGTTGGAATAAGAGATTTGATGAGGAAATCAAGAAAATTGGTTTCACTCAAAATCTCGATGAGCCATGTGTATACATGAAAACTAGTGGAAGTATAGTCGTGTTCCTAGTCTTATATGTCGATGACATATTACTCATGGGAAACAGCATTCCAATGCTACAAGATGTAAAATCCTGGCTTGGAAGTTGCTTTGCCATGAAAGATCTGGGAGAAGCCGCGTACATACTTGGAGTCAAGATCTACCGGGATAGATCAAAACGATTAATCGGCTTGTGTCAAAGTGCATACATTGACAAAATCCTGAAGCAATTTAGGATGCAAGATTCCAAACGTGGAAGTCTTCCAATGCAACCAAATACAGAATTGAGTAAAGCTCAAGGACCCTCTACTCCTGCTGAGGTAAAGAGGATGAAAGGAATCCCTTATGCTTCGGTTGTGGGATCCATAATGTATGCGGTTAGATGCACTAGACCTGATATAGCATTCTCTCAGAACCTAACGAGTAGATTTCAACAGAATCCTGGAGAATGTCACTGGACGGCTGTTAAGAACATATTAAAGTATCTACGAAATACTAAAGATATGTTTCTTGTTTATGGTGGTGATGTCAAGCGTGAGCTCAGTGTCACTTGTTACACTGACGCAGGCTGGGAGACGGATCGTGATGACACCAAATCCCAAACAGGATATGTTTTCATCATGAACGGAGGTGCTGTTGACTGGAAGAGTGCCAAACAAAGCACTATCGCGATGTCCTCTACAGAAGCTGAATACATAGCTGCTTCAGAAGCTGCAATGGAGGCGATTTGGATACGTAAATTCATTTCTGGACTTGGCATTGTCCCCAGCAATGAACGACCTATGGATATGTATTGTGACAATACAGGTGCCATTATCATAGCCAATGAACCAGGTGTTCAAAAGGGTGCCAAACATTTTCGTCGGAAAGTTCACTACATTCGAGAAGTAATCGAAAGTGGTGATATTCGTCTTCTCAAAGTTCACACAGATGACACCATGGCTGATCGTTTTACTAAACCAATGCCTTGTGCCAAGCATATTGAACATGCTAGGAGCATTGGACTTCGACCAGCTAATAGTCTCATGTAGATCTGTTTTTTAGTATTTGAATAATTGGAATGTTAAACAGTTTATATTTATAATGAATTGATGTACTGGTTATGATCGTTTTCATTCATATCAACTGTGTTCCATATTTGCATGTTTATTCCATGAGTAATTTATTTATTCTAAAATTATCCATTGTCGGTTGACGATACGGGAGTATCATCAAATTAAGACAAATGTGAGCGTGTTGGTGATTTATTTGCCACACTCACATGTTGTTCATTGTGATGAACATTGGATTGACCCAACCTACGAGTATTCACTACATGGATCGTCGTCAATAGTGAATCTCGCAAGAGGTTATGTCTCTTATCCTTAGACTTGAGATGCAAGTAGGTCTTGCATATGTGGAATTTTATTCCTTGATATGGTTAAACGCTGTCCTGAATAAGGTAGTTATAAAAGCCATTATCAGGAGTGATATGAAGCATGTGAATGACACGTGTAGTCAAAACAGGATTTGTTCCTCCACATGTTATGGAGTTAGATACTATTGGGCCCCTCGAAGAATTGAATAGATGTTCGTATGGCCGTACCCAAATGAGATTAAGATGAATCTTAACCCACTTGGTAATCTTGTTCAATATCTATATCGAGAAACATAATACTTGAACTATTAGAATGACATTTGATCCGTGTCTAATATTCAACTTGGTATCTGTAACAAAATGATAGATGACATATAAACCATCTAAAATGAGACGTTTAAGAAACTAACCTCACATATTTCTAGGGGCATTGGCGTGTTGCTAGACGCTAACCATTGCTTGTATAATTACCTGATTATTATGACGTCGCAAGTGGGAGCTGTTGGAGTATGCTCGTGTCATAATGACTAATTATATGGCTAGACATATGTGAGCCTATGGGGTCACACACATATACACTGAGGTGCCACTTTATATATCATGTTTATCGTATTTACGATATATAAATAACCGCAAGTAACTAGGAACCGCTATTGGGCTTCTAATGACTAAGTAATGGACTTATTACATTGGACTTGTAAAATAAATGGGAAGCCCATTTGAGCCCATTAGAAGGCCGGCCTATGGAGTGAAAGAAGGAAGAGATTAGACTTTGATTTGGTAAATAATTATCCCATGATTTCCTCATAATCATAATAACCAATTACCAAAAACTCTCTCCCTTTCCTCTCTTTAATCTCACAGCAAAAACTAAATACCCTTCTAGGGTTTTGATTTTTTCCATCTCTTCTTTGTATCTTGTTTATTCAAAGAAGACTAGATCGGTTACGGGTTAAAAGGACTAGCATCCATTGGCATACGGTGACGTGTAGTGTGTTTCACACTTAGAGAAGATCAACCTTATTGATCTTTTGGGTTTCTTACACAATTCGTGGGTATAGTTGGTGTTGGTGACTCCCGGATCACGCTACAAAGGTATAACATGTTTGTTTAATTTGTTTTCATTACGATTGATCATATGACTCTATGGATCCAATGATTGGTGATGTTTTTCCGCTGTGCTTATATTGTTAATTGTTAATTCTATTAAACATCACCTATACCTGCCTACCAAGCTGATGCCTCACGTGTGATCTTGTTGAGGATATAATTGATGAGACGAGTAATGATATATTAGGTGAGTTGTTCATGATATATTTGACGAGTTGTTTGATCGGATGCTTGATTATATATTGGTTGAGATGTGTGCCTGCCTATTGGATATTTTATATCCGCCTATTTTAGTTGTTCACTATAAGCATTTTCATATGCTTATGCACGCACCGTACCTGTCGCGGAGTTACGCTATTTCCTTGCGTAATCTCATTATTGAATGTCGAGTTTGTACACTTGTCGTGGTTTTGGGAATGATTTTTGATGTAAAGGACATATTACTAGTATAACTAGGCTGAGTATTTCAAAATTCATTGAACCTCGGGTGAATATAGACTGATCACCTATATTCAACCAGAGACAGTGGGACATAGCCTGATCACCTATGTCCGACTCAGAGGTGAATTTTGAAATACTGAGAGTAGTTATAATGGAATTATGTTCGGGTTGGTTTTTGATTTTGGAAATGATAAAGTTTTTCATGTGTACACGGACATGGAATATTACTTCCACACACACAACACACTGGCATCACAACACCGCATGAACCGTAATGCCCCTGGCACCGCTATACTCCTCCGTTCATATGGAATTCTATTTGTCGCCGTCTGGCCGTAATTTGCATCGGGTTAGGTTAGACCCAATTGGCACCGTTTGAATCTGAGTTGCTTATTTATAACTCATCGAGATTGTAATAAGACGTCTGAGCTTATTGGAGCAATTTGATTTGATTTTGGCTACGTTTGGATTTGATTTTGACTACGTTTGGATTCGATATTGCCTATGTTTGGATTGGTGTTGATCCTGATTGAATTTGGATTGTTTGACTTTGTAATTTTGGACGTCATCCTGGATTTGGATTTGTTATTCGGCCTTATTTTGTTGTGGTCTTGTTACAGTCGTCTCTACCCTAAGCCTTGTGCTCAATCAATGTTGTTCAATCGAAGTTGCAATCAATGTTGTACCTTCCGCTTTAAGTATTATGTACATTACTGATTCAACCGACTGATTGCTGATGAAGCGAAAAGTGTACCGCTTTTAGGGGGTCATTTAAGCCCTAAATCGTATTTATTTGATCAAATATTGCCCTAAATCGTTCCTTTTGTCATTTTAGGTACTTTGGAGAAGAAATCTGGAAAAGGAAGCATTTTGGACGTTTTTGGAGCATAAAAGTGAAGAAAACGACAAAGTCTCCAAAGCTGCTGGAAAAGTACACTTGACGGCGTCATGGCTTGGCAAAAGAGGTGGATATGAAAAATACACGTGACGCGCCAGAGAGTTTTACAATGGAAATTCTGACGGCGTCACCCATTAAGGTGATCAAGGCCATCACGGTTTAAGCTAAAGAGAGACGGCGTCAAGCTTTATTCTGACGGCGTCAAGCCTTGATAGGCCAGAGCGGATTTTGGAGCACTAAAGAGGGACGGCGTCAGGAAGACCATCCGGGAACCCTAGACACGGCGAGGTGACGGCGTCAAGATCTATAACGTGACGCCGTCAGCCACTAAGTTCTATATATAGTTTTGCAATTTTTTGTCATTAGTGTGCAACTTTGTGAGGAGAAACCCTAAGACGAATTTCTGCCATTTTTAAGGGTTTTTATACCCTTGGATCTCCCATGTTTAATTGAAGATAAGTAATCGTTTAATCAATCAATATGTCTATGTGTTGTTTGATTATATCTTGTTCTTGTCTTTTGATTAACATGCTAGGCTAGATTTATCTTGTGTTTGCTTAGATCTAATGAAACCTAACTATTGATTATCGGTTATTAGTGTGTTATTAATTTGTATTGGATGATTGTTTATCGATGTTAGGCTTAAGAAAACTGGCTAACTTCCTATACGGTAACTTGCTTGAACGTCTTAAGAAACATGAACCAATGCGTACTAAGGTTTTTATGGTTGTATTTAATGCATGAGCGAATTCTAGTGATCCCATGTTAGGAGCTTCCTAGCCGGCTCGACATAGGAGTGAAGTAGTAGCTTGTAGAGTTGGGGAAGTACGTACGCCACCCCACGATTGGTATTAAGGAATACACCCGTCATCCATGCAATTAATACACACTAATCAACCGGTAAAAGATAGTTAGGGAGTAAGGAAATCTAAGTAAACACATTTCTCCCCATATAAGTTACACGACCTTTTCATTTTCAGTTATTTTATTTTATTTGCATTTGTAGTTACTTGGGTTAGTTGACTAGCAACTAATTCCGCCCACTCCTTCAAACCCTAGATTTTACTTGCTTTCATAAAATATAAAAATACAAAAAGAATCTTCCCTCACCCTTAGACCTATTAGAATAGTTTTTCAATCCTAACGACACTATTCCCCTAGAGAACGATCAATCCCCCGGTACTTGCCACTTCACTATACTACATCGGTCAGGTACACTGCCTGGTGGGGATTGCAAGCCTCTTGAGATCCCTCGAGAGGTAAAACCTGTTGTAAGGTCGCAAAACCACGCATCAATTGCTGGTAGCAATCAACATCTTCCCTCAGAGTTGTACTCTGAACTCGCTAAACTCTCCATTTGGCAGAGATTTCACGCCTAGCAGAAAATTTAAGACCTTAAGGAGTAACCTGAACCGCGTTCCTTGGGACAACCACCTAACTTTTCTCTCGTCCCTCGGGAATACCAGTTACCTTTTCTAACCTCTTATAGGATAATAAAATGTTTTGCCATTAATTTACAAATTGCCTTTGATTTTTTTATATATCCGATAATTTGCAGTCATCCTAAAAAATGTTTTACTCCTATTTCACAAAAAATCAAAATTTTGATCTTACCACCATTTTATAAATGGCGAACTGTTTTCCTGTTACCCCGTAAATTGTTCTACAAATCGTTTAGCAAGACGATTTCCAAAACATTTTGCTGCCTTGCTACGATGTTATGAATCAAGCTAAAAATCAAAATTTTGACTTTACTACAATTTTATAAACGATGAAATTGTTTTCCTATTATCCTATAAGCCGTTTCACAATCATTTCACAAATCATTTTGAAAGTCGATTTGTTGTTTTTGTTACTATATCAGAAGCTAGACCTCAGGAGCGAATCCCGCCCCTCTACCTGAGTAATCGAGTGTGGCAATGGTTGGTGATGAAGCGAAAAGTGTACCGCTTTTAAGGGGTCATTTAAGCCCTAAATCGTATTTATTTGATCAAATATCGCCCTAAATCGTTCCTTTTGTCATTTTAGGTACTTTTGAGGAGAAATCTGGAAAAGGAGGCATTTTGGACGTTTTTGGAGCATAAAAGTGAAGAAAACGGCAAAGTCTCAAAAATCGGCTAAAAGTTACCTTTGACGGCGTCACATTTAACCCCAGACGGCGTCATGCCTTGGCAAGAAAAGATGGACGTGAAATTTACTCATGATAAGCCAGTGAAAATACCATGTGAATTCTGACGGCGTCACGCTTTAACTTGATCAAGGGCGTCACGGCTTAAATCATAAGGGGACGGCGTCACGTTCACGAGCTGACGGCGTCAAGCCTTGATAAGCCAGAATGGATTTTTGAAGAGCTAAAGAGGGACGGCGTCAAGAAGGTCATCCGGGAACCCTAGAAGCGGCGAGGTGACGGCGTCACACTCCATAAGGTGACGCCGTCAGATCCAAAAATCTATATATAGTTTTCTAATTTTTTGTCATAAGGGAGAGCTTAGTGTGTGGAATTTTGGGAGAAAACCCTAAGACGAATTCAGCTTCTTTTTCAAGGCTTTTTGCCTTGAGATCTTCCATGTTACATTGAAGATAAGTTATCAATTAATCATTCAATATGTCTATGTGTTGTTTGATTTTATCTTATTCTTGTCTTTTGATTAACATGTTAGGCTAAATTTATCTTGTGTTTGCTTAGATCTAATGAAACCTAGCTATTGATTATTGGTTATTAGTGTGTTATTAGTTGTATTGGATGATTGTTTATCTATGTTATGCTTAAGAAAACTGGCTAACTTCCTATTCGGTAACTTGCTTGAACGTCTTAAGAAACATGAACCAAATGCGTACTAAAGGTTTTTATGGTTGTATTTAATGCACAAGCGAATTCTAGTGATCCCATGTTAGGAGCTTCCTAGCCGGCTCGACATAGGAGTGAAGTAGGAGCTTGTAGAGTTGGGGAAGTACGTACGCCACCCCACGAATGGTATTAAGGAATACACCCGTCATCCACGCGACTAATACACACTAATTAACCGGTAAAAGATAGTTAGGGAGTAAGGAAATCTAAGTAAACACATTTCTCTACACATAAGTTTCTCACCACATTTTCATTTTTGTTATTTTATTTTATTTGCATCCGTAGTAATTTTGGGTTAGTTGACTAGCAACTAATTCCGCCCACTCTTTCAAAACCGAGATTTTACTTGCTTTCAAAAAAATATAAAAACATAAAAAGAATCTTCCTCAACCCTTAGACCTAATTAGAGTAGTCTTTCACACCTAACGAACACTATTCCCTGTGGAGAACGATCAATCCCTCGTACTTACCACTACACTATACTACATCGGTCAGGTACACTGCCTGGTGGGGTTGTAAGCCTCTTGAGATCCCTCGAGAGGTAAAACCTGTTGTAAGGTTGCAAAACCCACGCATCAAGTTTTTTGGCGCCGTTGCCGGGGAATAGTTATTGTTTAGGTTGAATTTTTTATTTCTATTAGGTCTACTCACTAGATTCCTTTCTAGTGAGATTTTTATTTTCTTTTTCTAGATATTCTTTAGTCTATCTATTTTCTTCGTGTCTTTGTTCGTAACCATACCATCCGACATCATGGAAGATGGTAATATCCTTAACCCCCACAACCCACCACCACAACAACCACAACCACCTCCTAGAGCCCGTGCTTTAGGAGAGTATTCCCGTCCTAGCCACCACGGCTATCGAAACACCATTGAGCTCACTCAAGGAGCCAATATCACACCCTTGCGATCCGACACCATCCGGTTGGTGCAAAGCGGATGCGCATTTCATGGACTTCGTTCTGAAGATCCTAATCAACATCTCAAGGACTTTCTCAAAATCGTTGATTCTATAGACCTTGATGTTGCCACTCGAGAGACGACCCGATTGCGTCTCTTCCAATTCTCTTTGCGGGACCAAGCTAGTCAGTGGCTAGAACGTCAACCCGCAGGATCCATTACCTCTTGGGATGATCTCACCACTCGTTTCCTTGCTCAGTTTTTCCCACCGGGAAGAACTACCAAGCTAAGGAATGATATCTTGATGTTCCAACAACGTCAAGGCGAAACTCTCTACGAGGCATGGACTCGATTCAAGGACTTACTCCAAAAAGTCCCTCACCATGGCATAGAACTTTGGCTCCAAGTCCAAATCTTCTATGACCATATCAATCTCTCCACGAGGCAAACCATTGACCAATCGGCCGGTGGCAAGCTACGTGATCTAAGTGCGGAACAATCATGGGCTCTCCTAGAGGATCTTGCTCTTTATGACAACGAGAGTTGGAGTGATCCCCGTGATTTGAATAAAACGGTCAAGGCAATATTTTTGCCTTCGAACAATTCAAGCACTTCCGACCGTAGGATCATAGAACTTGAAGACCAAGTCAAGTTTCTCATGAAATCCTACGAGGCTCCTAAACCTTCAAGCCAAGTGAACAAAATCACTTCTTCATGTGAATTATGTAGTGGTCCCCACGACACTCGTGATTGCATGGAACTCCCCGAACAAGCTTTTGTGGACTACGCATCCTCGCGTACCGACGGAGCGGGAGACAAGTGGTACACTTTCAAACCCGAGCCAAACCATTATGGTGATTCATACAACCCCTCATGGAAAAATCACCCGAACCTTAGGTGGAAACAAAACCAAAACACGCAACAACCCAATTCTTCCAACCCACCTAATCGTTTCCAATCAAGCGGTTCCAACTCGAACCGTACTTTCAACAACAATCCTTCCGGCAATGGTAGTACCAATAACTTTGAAGGATTGATTTCCCAATTTATGGCATCTCAAGAAGCTCGGATAGCTAGATTCGAGACCGAATTCAATCAACAACAAACGGAGATGACCACTAAAATTGACAACTTGTTGAAAGCTCTCCATAACCAAGTGTTATCACCTCCACATAAGGACGCTAGGAACACAAATAGCGGACCCCAAGTAAAAGACCCCTCTTCATCCAAACACGTCCACTTTGTCAACATTGTCACTATTAAACCAATTGATAGGAATGAGGATAATAGTGAACCTAAGGATGAGGATAGGAAAGTCGAGGTTGATAAGGAAGTTAGGACAAGTGTGATTGAAGAAGTAGATGATGATGAGGACTACTTCAATAGGCTACCCACTAAGGAAGAGCGCGCATATCATACAAACTTATTCGATGACCCCGAGACACCATACTTCCTAGGTAGACCCATCATAGAAATAGGCGACCCTTCTAATCTCAACATACCATGCAACATTGGACATCTACATGTGTGGAAAGCTTACATCGACCTTAGATCGCCCATAAACATCATGACTAGAGCCCACTACAACTTGATAATGAAGAATCAACTTGGGTATAGGATGTTCCCTGACAAGGGTTGGATGAGTAACTTCACGGGAAGAGTTAAGGGATTACCGGTTTATGTAGGAAACTTCGCCTATGTCACCGACTTTGTAATTGTAGAAGATATCCGCCCAATAGTCGATGCATCCTTGACTCAAGTGGTTTTTGGAAAACCATTTGTTGAGGTCTCTAGAATGACTTATGAACCTTCCTTAGGGATAGTTAGATTTAAGGATGAGACCGATGAAGTAAGCTACCAAATGCCATATAAGATAGAACAATTCCAACACTTGTCAAATGTCGAGAAGGAGCTCAAGCAAGCGGTCTACTATAGGAATGATGAGGATAGAAGTAAAGGAGTAGACTATGTTATGGAAAGGATATTCGGTTTCTACAAGGATTGTTTGAAATTAGGACCGGAATATAAAACCGGGAAGGAGAATGGCCTAGGAACCGTGACCGATGATGGAGTCACGTAATGTACGTGACTTTGAGTCTAGCTACAAGACTCGTTAATAAAGAAGAGCGCTTCTTGGGAGGCAACCCAAGCTTTATTTGTTTTATTTGCTTTGTGTGTTTATTTATTTGTTTGTTTGATTTTATTTGTTTCCGTATGTGTGTTTAATTTTTATTAGTATTGATTCATGTTCAAAAGTAATTTGTGAAAATGCTTTATTTTGTTTTTAACTTCGTCTTAACTACATATAAAGGTATTTTGCAAAAGTTAAGTGTAAGGGAAATCTAAATCGGTTTATTAGAACACAAATGAACATGAATCATAATAATAATAAATTAGCATACATATTAGTATTTGTTTGAGTCAAATGCTTGTATCGAGTCATAATGATGTTTTGCAGGATTTCCAGGAAGTAAGGTAAAGATTTTTCCAGAAATTTTCCGGAAACTTAAAATGAAAATTTTTGTCAGGTCATTTCTGACGGCGTCAAGGTTTATAACCTGACGGCGTCAGATTTAATTTTCAGAAATTTTTGAAATTTTTGTTTTCATAAAAAGTTTTTATTAAAATCTCCAACTTATAATCTCCAGGAATCTGCAAAATTATCATTCCACAAGCATTATATCCTTATATATAGATTTATCCCGCCGATGTTATGCAGGTTTTCGTGTTTGTTTTCTCAGGTTTAACAGGTTATTTTGGACAAGGAGATGTTTATTGAATCAAGCTTTTGGCGATGCATTAGTCATGGAGCTTCAACATCTCTTTGGAGGAAGATCTAACCGTGTAATTTCACTATCCACCGAGCGAATCAGGGGAGTATTTGATTTCATTCTTTTACTTTTTGCTTTTACATCTTGTTATTTGAACATTGGGGACAATGTTCATCTTAAGTGTAAGGGGGGGGGGGGTAAAAGTACGATTTTAGAGAATGCCATTGCGCTTGATTTTTGTTTGTTTAATGGTAGATGTGTAATAAAACTGAGATAAATACCTGTTAGGGTAATTTTAGTGCCAAATTTAAAATTTTTTACAACACTTAGGAGTGAAACTTTGATCTTAATGAGCGTCTCTGATTGCGTGGTTTTGTAACCTTACAACAGGTTTTACCTCTCGAGGGATCTCAAGAGGCTTACAACCCCACCAGGCAGTGTACCTGACCGATGTAGTATAGTGTAGTGGTAAGTACGGGGGATTGATCGTTCTCCACAGGGAATAGTGTTCGTTAGGTGTGAAAGGCTACTCTAATTAGGTCTAAGGGTTGAGGAAGATTCTTTTTTTTATGTTTTTATAATTTTATGAAAGCAAGTAAAATCTCGGGTTTGAAGGAGTGGGCGGAATTAGTTGCTAGTCAACTAACCCAATTTACTACGAATGCAAATAAAATAAATAACTGAAAATAAAATGTGGTGAGAAACTTATGTGTAGAGAAATGTGTTTACTTAGATTTCCTTACTCCCTAACTATCTTTTACCGGTTAATTAGTGTGTATTAGTTGCGTGGATGACGGGTGTATTCCTTAATACCATTCGTGGGGTGGCGTACTTACTTCCCCAACTCTACAAGCTCCTACTTCACTCCTATGTCGAGCCGGCTAGGAAGCTCCTAACATGGGATCACTAGAATTCGCTTGTGCATTAAATACAACCATAAAAACCTTTAGTACGCGTTTGGTTCATGTTTCTTAAGACGTTCAAGCAAGTTACCGAATAGGAAGTTAGCCAGTTTTCTTAAGCCTAACATAGATAAACAATCATCCAATACAACTAACAACACACTAACAACCAATAATCAATAGCTAGGTTTCATTAGATCTAAGCAAACACAAGATAAATTTAGCCTAACATGTTAAACAAAAGACAAGAATAAGATAGAATCAAACAACACATAGACATATTGAATGATTAATTGATAACTTATCTTTCAATGAAACATGGAAGATCTCAAGGCAAAAAGCCCTGAAAAAGTAGCTAAAATCGTCTTAGGGTTTTCTCCCAAAACTCCACACACTAAGCTCTCCTAATGACAAAAAATTAGAAAACTATATATAGATTTTTGGATCTGACGGCGTCACCTTATGGAGTGTGACGCCGTCACCTCGCCGCTTTTAGGGTTCCCGGATGACCTTCTTGACGCCGTCCCTCTTTAGCTCTTCCAAAATCCATTCTGGCTTATCAAGGCTTGACGCCGTCAGCTCGTGAACGTGACGCCGTCCCCTTATGATTTAAGCCGTGACGCCCTTGATCAAGTTAAAGCGTGACGCCGTCAGAATTCACATGCTATTTTCACTGGCTTATCATGAGTAAATTTCACGTCCAACTTTTCTTGCCAAAGCATGACGCCGTCTAGAGTAAATCTTGACGCCGTCAAGAGTAACTTTTAGCCGATTTTTGAGACTTTGCCGTTTTCTTCACTTTAATGCTCCAAAAACGTCCAAAATGCCTCCTTTTCCAGATTTCTCCTCAAAAGTACCTAAAATGACAAAAGGAACGATTTAGGGCAATATTTGATCAAATAAATACGATTTAAGGCTTAAATGACCCCTTAAAAGCGGTACACTTTTCGCTTCATCAAATACCCTTACACTTGAGATTTGCTTGTCCTCAAGCAAATGCGCTTTTATTCTAATCAAAATACAAGCTAGGGGTCATTTAATGCTAACATAAAAGTAATTACAACAAATAATCGTTCCACTTCAATCATAATAAGCACGGAGATTACATACTAGCACCTCACAAGTAGTGTTTAGATACTCATATCTCTCAAGTGTCATCAAAATAAATCTCATAAATGAAAACGGATAATATCTCTCACTACCTGTCATAGCAAATAGATTACCATAGGCTTGGGAAAGGATCAAAAACCTCCTCCACTAGGCGTAAGCACTTAAGATAAACTATCAAAGAGGGCTTTTAAATGGGTTATAACGTTAGGTGTAGGGAAAAGGAAGACACGGTTTTGTTGGATAAAGGATATTTTACTGGTGGCGAGTTAAAAATCTTGATCAATTACATGTACTATACAACGTTGCTAAGCCAATACTAGACTCGATCTTAAGCTAGAAACAAAATAACAAAAATATAAAACAAACATAAAATGAAACGGGATGGTAGTCCGTATGTTTTTTCTACTTTTCTTTTTCTCATTTTTTTTGTATTTTTCTTGATTTTTTCGATTTTTTTTTTTTTTTTTTTTTTTTTTTTTTTTTTTTACATACATTCTTGCCCTACCATCCAAAATAATACATCATAGGGGCGTTGCATTCCCCTTACACTTGAACTTTTACATAACTTTACAAATTACTATTCTAATGACTCGAATTAAGATAATCGAAAAACTTGGAGTACTTTTAAAATATTTAGCACATATGGGGGTAATAAATGATGTTCTTCCCCGTTACTCCATTACACTAGTACTTTACCCATGAGTCCCAATCGTCCCAAAACAATATGTACAAGGATATGACTCGACTTAGCAACCATGTAATCAATTAGATAATTAACTTGGGTTTAAACAAATGTTGTAACAATAATGCACTAAAGATGAGTGCATACAAGGTAGGCTAAGGCGATTTGGGTGTACATTTTAGTGGGGTGTAACAAATTCTTCCTTTAAGTAAAATGCTTAAAGGTCGAAACGAAAAGATAGGCTCTGAGGGGTGTACTAGGGGTATCGTGTACTAAAAATGAGTACAACGCAAAGGGTGTGGGAGAATTACTTGACCAATGTAGCCAACGTAATTATAACAAAAACACAGGTGTAAAACAATGGGTTAATCCTAATGCCTCTTATCATGTAGTAAATCTAACTACACGAATGTAGTCTCACTTGTGGCCTTGGAATGGTCCTAACGCAAGTTCTAGAATCTAAGTGCTACCGGTACACACATCATGGCATAAATGCTTTTCCTACCAATTCTAGGGGCGAACCTCACATATTTGGGGGTGGAAAATTTTTTAGTGGTACGGTTTTTGTGCTAGTCATATAACTCCTATCCGTGAGACGCTCATTAAGATCAAAGTTTCACTCCTATATGTTGTAAAAAATTTTAAATTTGGCACTAAAATTACCTTAACAAGTATTTCTCTCAGTTTTATTACACATCTACCATCAAACAAACAAAAATCAAGCGCAATTGTATTCTCTAAAATCGTACTTTTACCCTCCCCTTACACTTAAGATGAACATTGTCCCCAATGTTCAAATAATAAGATGTAAAAGCAAAAAGTAAAAGAATGAAATCAAATACTCCCCTGATTCGCTCGGTGGATAATGAAATTACACGGTTAGATCTTCCTCCAAAGAGAATGTTGAAGCTCCATGACTAATGCATCGCCATAAGCTTGATTCCAAAAACATCTCCTTGTCCAAAATAACCTGTTAAACCTGAGAAAACAAACACGAAAACCTGCATAACATCGGCGGGAAAAATCTATATATAAGGATATAATGCTTGTGGAATGAAAATTTTGCAGATTCCTGGAGATTATAAGTTGGAGATTTTAATAAAACTTTTTATGAAAACAAAACTTTCAAAAATTTCTGGAAATTAAATCTGACGCCGTCAGGTTATAACCCCTGACGCCGTCAGAAATGACCTGACAAAAATTTTCATTTTTAGTTTCCGGAAAATTTCTGGAAAAACCTTTACCTTACTTCCTGGAAATCCTGCAAAACATCATTATGACTCGATACAAGCATTTGACTCAAACAAACACTAATATGTATGCTAATTTATTATTATTACGATTCATGTTAATTTGTGTTCTAATAAACCGATTTAGATTTCCCTTACACTTATCTTTTGCAAAATACCTTTATATGTAGTTAAGACGAAGTTAAAAACAACATAAAGCATTTTCACAAATTAGTTTTTAACATGAACCAATAATAATAAAAATTAAACACACATACGGAAACAAATAAAAACAAACAAACAAATAAATAAACACACAAAGCAAATAAATAAAATAAAGCTTGGGTTTCCTCCCAAGAAGCGCTTGTTTTTGTTCGAGTCATGAGCCTGACTCTACCCTTATTTAATGGATAAAGGAGAGGTTTTCCCTACACTTAGGATTAAGTGCGGGTGATAGTAGCGATACACACCAGCTCGGTAGGAGTATGCCACGTGAGGAAAGAGTGGTGGATGAATTATATTCTCAAAGGGGTGTGCTCCTTTCATCATAACCTTGCCTAGTTCACTTTGGTCAATGGGTGATTTTGAGTTTCCTCCTAAAAAGGGATCATCTTCTATCAACTTCGAGAGATTCCTAGTTGGGAATCCATCTTGACCTAATAAACCCGGTTTAAACCCATAGTGTTTCTTGTGATCTATCATGAATGGGTGATGTAAGTATGTAAGGTCATGGTTCACTCTTATATTAGCTTCCTCACTACAAGGCTTAATGTCTACTACCTTAAACTTAAGATTACCCGGACTACATGGTTTGATGGGTGGATCGGGACCTAATTCAATTCCTAAGTTCACATTTAAGGATGGAAGATTAGGTAACGGTTTTGGTTTAGGCTCCGGTTCATCAAAACTAGGAACTTCCATAGAACTAAGAGTAAGGTTGTGATCACTAAAAGCATTCAAACCTATATCCTCTAGTTGTGTTTGGTTCAAAGGTTCTACCACTATTGGGGTTCCTATAGTCTCTTCTACTTCTTTCGGGTAAGTCACGGGCGGTGTATGTGCCTCAAATGATGGTTGGACTTGTGGGGTACTTGGTGGTCTTAGATTACTTACCTCATCATTCCTTATGTCAAGATCACCTATATCCTCATCATGTGTTTTAGTAGGATCTAACCCTAACATTTTACCAAGTATCTCAAGTGCTTCTCTAGGCATCTCAACTTCAATGTCCGAATCATAAGGATCATCCTGAATATTCTGACTGCTATATTCAAATTGCCCAAAAGATTCATCATGTGTTTCTTGAGATTCATCGTCATCGATCATAAAACCTAGGTCTTTTTGATCAATGTGATCATGCTCGGCTAGATCCTCCATCACATCAAGATAACCTAAGTGTTCACCCTGTATTATGGTAGTGCCTAACCATGACATGCAGCTAGGTGGCTCAACTCTACCCTCATCCCCAAACAAACTTGTTTCATGATCCTTGAAATTTGTGGTCAATTGACTTGTATTAATGTTTGTTGGGTTGTCTACCATATAATAATATTGGGCACAATTCTCAATAGCTTCCCATGCTTTCTCATCACTTAATTCCCTAATATCCCTGCCGGCAATATGGTAAATGTCCCTTTGGGCATGTCGGTCGACATGATTGTAAAAGATTTGAGTTAGGGACCAAAAATCGAAGTTATGATGAGGGACTTTTTGGAGTAAATATTTAAAACGAGTCCATGCATCATAGAGAGGTTCATCTTTATGTTGTTTAAACATCAAGATGTCATATGGAGTGGGTGAATTACGTGGTTGGTGGTATGGTGGATTCGCGTTCTCCATAATGGTGAACGGAAGAGTCAATGGAAATCTTTTACGAACAAAAGCACAAAGAAAATAGATAGACTAAAGAAAACCTAGAAAAATAAAACAAAAATCTCACTAGAAAGGAATCTAGTGAGTAGACCTAATAGAAATAAAAATTCAACCTAAACAATAACTATTCCCCGGCAGCGGCGCCAAAAACTTGATTGCGTGGTTTTGTAACCTTACAACAGTGTTTACCTCTCGAGGGATCTCAAGAGGCTTACAACCCCACCAGGCAGTGTACCTGACCGATGTAGTATAGTGTAGTGGTAAGTACGGGGGATTGATCGTTCTCCACAGGGAATAGTGTTCGTTAGGTGTGAAAGGCTACTCTAATTAGGTCTAAGGGTTGAGGAAGATTCTTTTTTTTATGTTTTTATAATTTTATGAAAGCAAGTAAAATCTCGGGTTTGAAGGAGTGGGCGGAATTAGTTGCTAGTCAACTAACCCAATTTACTACGAATGCAAATAAAATAAATAACTGAAAATAAAATGTGGTGAGAAACTTATGTGTAGAGAAATGTGTTTACTTAGATTTCCTTACTCCCTAACTATCTTTTACCGGTTAATTAGTGTGTATTAGTTGCGTGGATGACGGGTGTATTCCTTAATACCATTCGTGGGGTGGCGTACTTACTTCCCCAACTCTACAAGCTCCTACTTCACTCCTATGTCGAGCCGGCTAGGAAGCTCCTAACATGGGATCACTAGAATTCGCTTGTGCATTAAATACAACCATAAAAACCTTTAGTACGCGTTTGGTTCATGTTTCTTAAGACGTTCAAGCAAGTTACCGAATAGGAAGTTAGCCAGTTTTCTTAAGCCTAACATAGATAAACAATCATCCAATACAACTAACAACACACTAACAACCAATAATCAATAGCTAGGTTTCATTAGATCTAAGCAAACACAAGATAAATTTAGCCTAACATGTTAAACAAAAGACAAGAATAAGATAGAATCAAACAACACATAGACATATTGAATGATTAATTGATAACTTATCTTTCAATGAAACATGGAAGATCTCAAGGCAAAAAGCCCTGAAAAAGTAGCTAAAATCGTCTTAGGGTTTTCTCCCAAAACTCCACACACTAAGCTCTCCTAATGACAAAAAATTAGAAAACTATATATAGATTTTTGGATCTGACGGCGTCACCTTATGGAGTGTGACGCCGTCACCTCGCCGCTTTTAGGGTTCCCGGATGACCTTCTTGACGCCGTCCCTCTTTAGCTCTTCCAAAATCCATTCTGGCTTATCAAGGCTTGACGCCGTCAGCTCGTGAACGTGACGCCGTCCCCTTATGATTTAAGCCGTGACGCCCTTGATCAAGTTAAAGCGTGACGCCGTCAGAATTCACATGCTATTTTCACTGGCTTATCATGAGTAAATTTCACGTCCAACTTTTCTTGCCAAAGCATGACGCCGTCTAGAGTAAATCTTGACGCCGTCAAGAGTAACTTTTAGCCGATTTTTGAGACTTTGCCGTTTTCTTCACTTTAATGCTCCAAAAACGTCCAAAATGCCTCCTTTTCCAGATTTCTCCTCAAAAGTACCTAAAATGACAAAAGGAACGATTTAGGGCAATATTTGATCAAATAAATACGATTTAAGGCTTAAATGACCCCTTAAAAGCGGTACACTTTTCGCTTCATCAGTCTCACGGATAGGAATTATATGACTAGCACAAAAAACCGTACCACTAAAAAATTTCCACCCCAAATATGTGAGGTTCGCCCCTAGAATTGGTAGGAAAAGCATTTATGCTATGATGTGTGTACCGGTAGCACTTAGATTCTAGAACTTGCGTTAGGACCATTCCAAGGCCACAAGTGAGACTACATTCGTGTAGTTAGATTGACTACATGATAAGAGGCATTAGGATTAACCCATTGTTTTACACCTGTGTTTTTGTTATAATTACTTTGGCTACATTGGTCAAGTAATTCTCCCACACCCTTTGCGTTGTACTCATTTTTAGTACACGATACCCCTAGTACACCCCTCAGAGCCTATCTTTTCGTTTCGACCTTTAAGCATTTTACTTAAAGGAAGAATTTGTTACACCCCACTAAAATGTACACCCAAATCGCCTTAGCCTACCTTGTATGCACTCATTTTTAGTGCATTATTGTTACAACATTTGTTTAAACCCAAGTTAATTATCTAGTTGATTACATGGTTGCTAAGTCGAGTCATATCCTTGTACATATTGTTTTGGGACAATTGGGACTCATGGGTAAAGTACTAGTGTAATGGAGTAATGGGGAAGAACAACATTATTACCCCCATATGTGCTAAATATTTTAAAAGTACTCCAAGTGTTTCGATTCTCTTAATTCGAGTCATTAGAATAGTTAATTGTAAAGTTATGTAAAAGTTCAAGTGTAAGGGGAATGCAATGCCCCTTTGATGTATTATTTTGGATGGTAGGGCAAGAGTGTATGCAAAAAAAAAAAAAAAAAAAAAAAAAATCGAAAAATAAAGAAAAACACAAAAAAATGAGAAAATGAAAAAATAGAAAAAAACATACGGACTACCATCCCGTTTCATTTTACGTTTGTTTTATGTTTGTTTTTGTTTTTGTTATTTTGTTTCTAGCTTAAGATCGAGTTGAGTCTTGGCTTAGCAACATTGTATAGTACATGTAATTGATCAAGATTTTTAACTCGCCACCAGTAAAATATCCTTTATCCAACCAAACCGTGTTTTCCTTTTTCCTACACCTAACGTTATAACCCATGAAAAAGCCCTCTTTGATAGTTTATCTTAGGTGCTTACGCCTAGTGGAGGAGGTTTTCGATCCTTTCCCAAGCCTATGGTAATCTATTTGCTATGACAGGTAGTGAGAGATATTATCCGTTTTCATTTATGAGATTTATTTTGATGACACTTGAGAGATGTGAGTATCTAAACACTACTTGTGAGGTGCTAGTTTATAATTTTCGTGCTTATTATGATTGAAGTGGAACGATTATTTGTTGTAATTACTTTTATATTAGCATTAAATGACCCCTAACTTGTATTTTGATTAGAATAAAAGCGCATTTGCTTGAGGACAAGCAAATCTCAAGTGTAAGGGTATTTGATGAAGCGAAAAGTGTACCGCTTTTAAGGGGTCATTTAAGCCTTAAATCGTATTTATTTGATCAAATATTGCCCTAAATCGTTCCTTTTGTCATTTTAGGTACTTTTGAGGAGAAATCTGGAAAAGGAGGCATTTTGGACGTTTTTGGAGCATAAAAGTGAAGAAAACGGCAAAGTCTCAAAAATCGGCTAAAAGTTACCTTTGACGGCGTCACAATTTACTCTAGACGGCGTCATGCCTTGGCAAGAAAAGATGGACGTGAAATTTACTCATGATAAGCCAGTGAAAATACCATGTGAATTCTGACGGCGTCACGCTTTAACTTGATCAAGGGCGTCACGGCTTAAATCATAAGGGGACGGCGTCACGTTCACGAGCTGACGGCGTCAAGCCTTGATAAGCCAGAATGGATTTTGGAAGAGCTAAAGAGGGACGGCGTCAAGAAGGTCATCCGGGAACCCTAGAAGCGGCGAGGTGACGGCGTCACAATCCATAAGGTGACGCCGTCAGATCCAAAAATCTATATATAGTTTTCTAATTTTTTGTCATAAGGGAGAGCTTAGTGTGTGGAATTTTGGGAGAAAACCCTAAGACGAATTCAGCTTCTTTTTCAAGGCTTTTTGCCTTGAGATCTTCCATGTTACATTGAAGATAAGTTATCAATTAATCATTCAATATGTCTATGTGTTGTTTGATTTTATCTTATTCTTGTCTTTTGATTAACATGTTAGGCTAAATTTATCTTGTGTTTGCTTAGATCTAATGAAACCTAGCTATTGATTATTGGTTATTAGTGTGTTATTAGTTGTATTGGATGATTGTTTATCTATGTTAGGCTTAAGAAAACTGGCTAACTTCCTATTCGGTAACTTGCTTGAACGTCTTAAGAAACATGAACCAAATGCGTACTAAAGGTTTTTATGGTTGTATTTAATGCACAAGCGAATTCTAGTGATCCCATGTTAGGAGCTTCCTAGCCGGCTCGACATAGGAGTGAAGTAGGAGCTTGTAGAGTTGGGGAAGTACGTACGCCACCCCACGAATGGTATTAAGGAATACACCCGTCATCCACGCGACTAATACACACTAATTAACCGGTAAAAGATAGTTAGGGAGTAAGGAAATCTAAGTAAACACATTTCTCTACACATAAGTTTCTCACCACATTTTCATTTTTGTTATTTTATTTTATTTGCATCCGTAGTAATTTTGGGTTAGTTGACTAGCAACTAATTCCGCCCACTCTTTCAAAACCGAGATTTTACTTGCTTTCAAAAAAATATAAAAACATAAAAAGAATCTTCCTCAACCCTTAGACCTAATTAGAGTAGTCTTTCACACCTAACGAACACTATTCCCTGTGGAGAACGATCAATCCCCCGTACTTACCACTACACTATACTACATCGGTCAGGTACACTGCCTGGTGGGGTTGTAAGCCTCTTGAGATCCCTCGAGAGGTAAAACCTGTTGTAAGGTTGCAAAACCCACGCATCAGTTGGGATAGACACCTCCCGTTGGCCAAATTCTCTCATAACGATACCTACGACTCCAATATTTCAATGGCACCGTGTGAGATGCTATGAAGTCGATCGCCGACTTGATGAGTACAAGTTGGAGATACCCAACTTACTGACCCAGAACTTGTTCATGAGACTACTATGAAGATCGTTCATATCAGAATCGAGTTGCAAGCTGCTCACGAATTGTCAGAAGAGTTATGCTGACAAATGACGTAAACCTCTTAAATTGAATCGCGACGTCGCGGTTCCGTTTAAAGAGATGAGACTGTAAAAACCTGTAATTTTCCAGACGTATTTCTATACGAGATTATCCCTGTTTTTCATATATGAACTTTCTTGAACTCATTTGGTTTAAAAACGTGAAGTTATCTCGCGAAACTTGGAAATTGTACACAACGCGTACTGGCACAACCGACGATTTGATTTGATTATTTTATCATTTGTGAGAAACGAGACGTATGAATAGTCGTTTTTAATGGAAAAATTATTCTGAGCGCAATGGTGAAATTCTCGTGTCTTGAATCCGCGGTTTACTAGCCTAAATGAGCCTCGAATCTCATTTTGTGAAAGATTTCAAAAATTCCAAAAATGGTCCCTATGGAATTTTACACCCCGCCGCTCCTAAACTTTTGTTATTGATAGTTTGGTCCCTAGGGTTTTACACAACATTTGGCTTGCCTATACAAACCCAATTATAACCATTTTAGGGTTATGGTTCATCTCTTTTTCCGGCAGCTCCCCTTGTTCCGGTCACCCATCCGGCCACTCCTCTCCACCACCACTGCCGCCGCCATTTCTCCTCATATCCACCATCAAACACCACCACAACACCCCGTCTACCCCCCCCCCTTGTTGAAGCTTACGCGCATACACGCGCCACTACAGCTCGTCTTTTCTTGATCTCGCCGTGTTTAACCGAAGGTAGGTATAGATCGAGTTGGAAACTCGATCTAAACACCGAGACACCACTTGTGGTGAATCGGTGTGGATTAAAAAGAGTTATAAATAATGTTTTGAATCTTAAAAACAAGAGTAAACGTTGTGGTATCATCAATAAATCGAGTCGAGTTATGTTTGTGTTTTGATGCCTTGAGCATAAGCTCACGGCCGAAGCTTGTTGTTGGCTTATTCAAGCTCACTCTTGGTTTATTAGTGGCTTATTCGAGTTTAGTTATATTCTTTGTTAGTTTGGTTATTGTGGATCCGATTTGGGTCGAAACCCACTTGAGGGTTATAAGTTGATTATAGATTTTGGTTGTGGTGTATGGATTTTCTTGGGATTGATTATACATTGGGTCGGCTGTTGTCGACAGATTCGAAGCCGAGACCTCCCATGGTCTCGGCATGGTGAGATTAATATTGCTCTTTGTTATAGTTTGCGTCGTGATGTTAAATTTAGGTACCGTGATTTTATTTGGTCCGTTTGATTATTTCCTGTAGACAAAGGGTTCGAGCCGAGACCCCTTGGTCTTGGCGTGGTAAGTTTATTTTTATTGTTGTTATTGTGTTAAGGTTGGACATGGATTCGGATTTGAAATAATGTGATGTGGTCGAGCCGTGAATGTTTGGCAGAATAGTGGTTATAGCCGAATGGCTTGAGGTTTAATTCTTTGACTAGAAAGTTATGTTGTGATGTTGTGAGCGAAGTCGGGTGCTAACCGAGACTTTGTAGTCTCGGCGTGGCCTCGACAAGCCAAAAGATGGGTTAGAATTGTTATTTGGACCGGTGGATATTAATATTGACTTATTGACCCGAGTGTATTAAAAAAAACTCGGATTGTGACTCGGAATGTGTATTGACTCGAGACGTATATAATTTGGAAATGAAAATGGCAAAATAAAGAGTGACATATAATAAGAATAACTTAAATGGAAAATATCAATTAACAAAATTTATGTTGTTATTTAATATATAGAATAAGATTGTGATTTGAAAAGGAAAAGTAAATAAGTGAACGAAAATGAAAATATGTAGGAGTTATTAAGCGTTCCGAGGACATGCTTGTCGGGGAATACCACTTAGATTAATTGCGGGACTTACTATTGAATGATTGGTAGTCGGAATTTCGTGGGAATAAATGGTAACATTTATTACTTTAACACGTTGGTAAACTCATGAATTGTTCGACGTGGTAACGTTCCATTAGGGGACGAGCCATGGCGAATTAATGTTTTATTTTATATAACATATAAGAATTATAACCTAACGGGATGTTTGGAAAATACCGACGACTACCAATCTATTCACTTGATTTGGGTGTGTTTGATTTGTGTAATTTATTTGGTTTGACCCCGTCGTTTCATCATAAGCTCTGTATCGTTTTTCTCGTCGATTTCGTTTGTTTACTCTTCATAGCCGTAGGCCTACAATAATTAGGGTATGTTCGTTGCCAGATCATCCCCTTATCGACTACGGTCTGCACACTCTTGAAAGGATGACGAGCGCAGACATGCAAAACGCAAATAACATGATGTTGGCTAGGAACGAATTGCTTCGAAGCATGACTGAGAAGCAAAAATTATTAACGATTACAAAGAAATGTAAAAGCTCGAAGCATGTTTATTTTCGTGTAATGTATTTTAATTTTCGTATTGTATTTTTAGTTTTTGTATTGTAATATGTATTTTTTTTATTTAAATTAATGAAAATTTAGATTGTTTGAAAAATGAAAAAAAATAAAAAAAAAATGGTGAGGCCCAAAAACTAGCAAATGGCATGCAAACGGCTTGAGCCACTGCAGAGAATGTATTTTTTATGTGTAAATGTGAAATGCTGAGGTGCAGGGGCATAACCAAGAGTTTGTTTTAAGGGGGGGGGGGGTTTGAAAGACGTTAGCAGATGTTAACAAAACTCATAATATACAACTACGTAAAAATATTACAACAAATTTGTTTATTTAGTGTTTTAGTTGCACACGACTTTCACCCGCATCATTAAATCATCTAAAAATGAGTATAAACTATTTATTGCATGATACTTATGTAAACTTATAGTATCAGTTTTTAAATGGGCCAAAAATCAATACTAGATACATGGTTTAGTATAAGTGAACAGTTTTTAAGATGGGCTAAAAATTAATATCAGATACACTTTAGCACATTGAGCTTTATTGCATAATACATATGTAAAAATATCTGGCTTTGTGGGTGGGCCATAACTCACCTTACCCTCTACATATATACGCCAATATGAAGTGATGCTGATTTGACAAAACGACATGCCACCATACCCTTCCCTTTAATAATAACTCATCGATGTCTAACATTGTGTTCTTAAGTTCTTTTAGTAAAGAAAAGTAAAGTAAATGAAAGTAAACATTTTCAGCCCACTTTTGAGAAGAAACACTTTACTTTAAAAATCAACTAAATCACATTATTTTTCACTCATTTTTCTTTTCTTTTTCTCCTTTAATTGCTACTGAAGAACACAACTTTTTCAGTTTCTTTTCATTTTTTTTATTTTTTTAAGTGGTACTCGAGAACACAATGTAAGTGTCTAACTTAGACTGTCTTATATATTTTAATTAATTAATTCAGACATATAAAAATAGACACGGTTGTAAGGCTGGATGGCAAGGGATCAATTTTTTCACCATACACCTCAGCGCCACGTCAGCTTTCTCTCTCCTCTCACTTTCCTTCACCTCACTTCACCATTTAGTGGTCAAGGCAACACCATCTTCACCTTTCATTAAAATACCCACTTTATACAAATATACCCCACTAAATATCCCACACACACTCACACACAAAATAAAAATTAAAAAACATCAGCTAATACTTATGGTGAACCTTTAACCACAACTTGTCTTGGGAGCTGCACATGGTGAAGGAATTATGGTGGGAGGCAAGGTGATGCTGCGTGACTTTGGCAACTTGGTGAAGCCTTCACCATGCCTTGCCGACTAGTCTAAGAAAATAAATTTGTTCCCTACAACTATAATAAATTATTTTTGAATCAATAGACTATTAGGCTGGATGGCAAGGGAAAGTTTTTTTCACCATACACATCAGCGCCACGTCAGCTTTCTCTCTCCTCTCACTCCCTTTCACCTCACTTCACCATTTAGTGGTCAAGGCAAACCAATCCTTCACCATAACTCCCATTTTTTTTTTAATTTTTTTTATACTTACACAATTAAAAAGGTAAACGTAAAAATATAAAAACGTAAACTTCAAATTTAAAAACACAACGTACGAAATTAAAACATTACATAAACTTCAAATATTAAACATAGTACATAAACCGGGAATATTAAAACAATACATAAACTACGATTATTAAAGACGCAAACAT
Organism: Artemisia tridentata subsp. tridentata; assembly: GCA_021014915.2. NCBI lineage: Eukaryota > Viridiplantae > Streptophyta > Magnoliopsida > Asterales > Asteraceae > Artemisia > Artemisia tridentata. The sequence goes on from CP139506.1 coordinate 355,871,876, forward strand.
ACGAAAGTAAAACATTACATAAACTTCGAAATTAAAACTAAAAGTTTAAACCCCACTTTTCTTTGATCCCCGCTCTAATCTCGTCCATGGCTTTGCGTGCATCCCCAGTCAAATGTTCATATGGCTGCATATAGAACATCAAGTCTGTTTGCTTTGCTTTATATTCATTCACTTCCACTTCCTTCCTTTTTATCTCCATCCATTCAGCCCGTGCTTTCCTCTTCAACTGATTGTCACGTTCGACTTGCTTTGCCATCTCCGATATCATCATCTTAGCCAAATCCTCTTCATTAATAGTTGCCAACGATCTCGACTTACTCACACCTTTTTTCTTCAAAGCTTTCGCTTTGTCCCTGCCTATTGGTCGTGAAAGTTCTTGCGACTCATTTTCCTCGTCATCTCCACCAGCATCATCATTCAGGTTTATACTTGTATCTCATGCACTCTCTTGGTTGAACGAACTAGACCCAGATGACTTGTATCTCTTAGACCTTTCATTTCCTTCCTTTGATAAAAAACCTGGAACTTCAGTATCATTCCATTTCTGACATTTCCTTAACTGCTCCCAACAATGTTTGAGTGTGAACTTTACTCCGTATTCATCTTCATAGTTTAGAGTTTCCTTATTGTAGTAATCTTCATCTCCGGCTCCACTAATAGGTTGCATACACATGAGGTTATTATACACTCCACAAAAACGAGCCACATGCGGCCGCACCGTCTTCCATTTCCCAAGAACCATATCGTACCCTCGTCGATCCGAATTTGTTTTGCTCGCTAGGTACGCCTGTACAATAGTCCAAAATCCATTCCTCCTCCTAGCGTTACCTACGGTAGAATCTTCGGATACATGAATCCAACCTTTACACAACGCAATTTCTTCTTCTTGGGACCATGGAATGTTCCTTGGTGGCTCATCGGTTTGAGCCGGCTGTGGCCTCTTTTGGCGTCTTCTCGTCCTTGCTATAACCGGTGGTGGAGATTCTTCACGTTGAGTGTTTTGTTGGTGTTGTTGTGAGAATTGAGGTGAGAATTGTTGGTGTTGTTGTGAGAATTGAGGTGAGTACATATCCTCATCAAATTGAGGTGAGTACATATCCTCATCAAATTGAGGTTGTGATGATGAACCACCAATTTGGGTTTGTGACATATCAATCGGGAACGAGCTATGTTGGCCCGAGAATTGGCTAAATGCGTTTTGTTGGTGTTGTTGTGAGAATTGGTTAAAGGATGGATTACGGTATGGTCGGTTTGGGTAGGTTTGGCTGTATAATGATTGTGGTCGTAAGTTGCGTTGTGGGTTTGACGGGGGAGTATTTCCTAGATTGAAGGTTCCTTCGGGTGTCGGGGGATTGCTTTGATTATTTCTTCGTTGGACACGATTGATGTTTCGGGGAGTGTTTTCTTGAGACATTTTTTTGGTAAGAATAGTGTTAAAAGATTTGAGATTGTGTTTAAAAATGGTTGGTTTTATGTGAATTTATAGAAGAAAAATTGGGGGTGTTGATTTTTATTTATTTTTTTTATTTATTTTTATTATTATTATTATTATTATTTTACTTCAAGTTCAACGGATACATTTTAAATGTGCAGCATATTCGAAATTAAATAGGTGGGAGGCAAGGTGCCTTGCGCGTGAAAATTGGGTTATGGTGAAGAAATACCACCCTTGCCGAGTGGCTTTAGAGAATTAACAGAGTCATCATCTAAGGAAGGTTACAACTTACAATGTCTATTAGACAAATATTAGTTTAAAAACTTTAAAGATTGTTTACATTAAACAATATAATAAACGGCAGCCAGGGGTTCAATCTACAGTAGCTTTATTCTTGTACAATCATTCGTAATACTTTTTTTCAAAATTTATATTTTGTAGCCATAACTTTAAAACAAGAATTGGGCCCGTTTGGTTGGGGGGAATGGGAATGAATCTATGACTTTGAAAGTCATTCATGTTGTTTGGTTGGTTATTGGTTGGGGGGAATGGGAATGAGTGTGGAAACCGTAGAGGGGGGGGGGTGAATACGTTTCCATTTAAAAACTTAAAACTTTTGTATCAAACTCCCGATCAAGTGTGACGTAATATGAAAAGTGTCAACTATGATCATATATCATCTAGGGATGAATAAATTAAACTACAACACAAGCACAATCAACCATAACACATACATAACATAAGCAACTAGCCACACAAGCATAAACACAACGCAAATAAAAACATAAAACGATAAAGAATAAAATGAAAGTAAAGAGATAAGTAAGAAGGCGCAAACCGGACACGGTGATTTATAGTGGTTCGGTCACGAAGCTCCTCTTCGCCCTACTCCACTCCCCGAGTGCCCAACTCGAGAGTTACTTCACTAATCAACAAACTCCCTTCAGGCGGAGAAAACCGTACACGTCGCTTAACTTGTTTTCCGACACTAAGCTAGATGTCGAGTGCTAATCTTAGCTAGCACCATTCTACCACGATCTACCCGATCTACACGTTACACGTCGCTTATCCTATTTCCGACACTAAGCTAGATGTCGAGTGCTAATCTTAGCTAGCACCAATCTACCACGATCTACCCTTGATCCACTTGATCAATACACACAAGCCCAATGGCTTCAAGAGATCTCCAAGATCTCAACACGATCACAATGATCTACTCCCACTTGACTCGATCTACCCGATCTACCCTTGATCCACATGATCAATCACACAAGCCCAATGGCTTCAAGAGATCTTCACTATCTCTTAAGATCACAATGATCTTGACTCACTCTCTCACAAAAGAAAAATAATCTTGATGTATGCTATGATACAATCAAGAGTGTAACAAATGTTACAAGACCTAACAACTACAACTCTTGTATCTTCTTGGATACCTTGAGTTCTTCTCTTGCAAATGAAGAGGAATGATAACACTTTGTATCATCATGGATACTTTGTGTTCTTCTCATGCTAATCAAGAGGGATGACAACACTTTGTATCTACTTGGATACTTTGTGTTCTTCTCTTGCTAATCAAGAGGAATGAAGAGGATCACCTGAATGGATGATTGGATCACTCTTAAACAAGCTAAGACTCTCCAAATGATCAAAGAAAGTCATCTAAGTGAGAAGGGATTAGACCAGAGAAAAAGGACTGGAAAAATCAAGTTGAAAGTGTGAAATGGTCCACTATTTATAGGCAAAGAAAAATCTAGCCGTTACGTACGGACGGCTCCGTTAAATACCCGATGGCTCCGTTAAATTTAATGGAGCCGTCCCTATTTAAAGGTGCCGTGGACGCTCCTTCGTTTGTCTTTAGTGGGGAAGGTTTATTTGGGAAAGTTAGGAGCTGTTTTGGGGGGAAATTTGACTATTGGGATTTTCAAACATATTTTTCAAAATAAAATATTTCTTTTTAATTCAAAAATAATTTGTGAAATATATTTTTGAAAAAATGTTTTGTCACTTTAAAAATGTGAAGTTTAGAAAAATAAAATCCTTTGATCATTTGTCAAGTAGTAGATTTGTTTGTCCATACCTTGAGTGATTTATGTCGGGATGGAAATCTACGACTTCGTTGAAGCATACTTGAGACGTCGGGAGGTGTTGATGTAAGTATTCATTGATGATTTGTGTTTACAAGTAACTTTTACATTTTACGTTATGTATTACAAGTTACGTGTTTGTCATTATTAAAACCAAAGAAACCGTTTAGTTTAAATATCGTAATATTTGCACTAACAATCTCCCCCTTTTTGATGATGACAAATATGTAAACCGTAAGACATAGTAAAATGTAAAAGTTACCTGTTTACACTCCCTTCTCCCCATTTTGTCGAATCAAATAGGTAGTTGCCTCGAGCGCCCCCTTGAATTTATTCCCTACTCCCCCTTATTGAACTACATTCCTTTCTTCCCAGAAAGGCGAGTTTGCATCATCCCAGTGAAGTCTTCTATCACCACCATTAGAAGGACTCCATGCTATGTATTCAAATTCTCTCGAGCTCCCCCTAGCTCAATGCTCCCATATGGTGACTTAATCCCCTCGTGTATTTACCTTAGTATCTAGCGGATCCATGGATCAAATTTATACGAAGACTTTTCTTACATCAAGGGTTAGCTTCGTGCAACATAATATAAAACAGTATAGGAGCATATAGGGATAGAATACACATAGCAAGACATGCAAGGGTTAAACTAAGTTAACACGTAAGTGTCACAACCCGACCAACAACCTAAGGTGTAATTGTTCAATTAATCACACTAATCAAGAACGAGATTCGTTCGTTGACTGACACACTAAATGACTTCTTCCAAGTTGTCATTGGGAAGGAAAGTTCTAACAAACCTTTTGAACAACATAATCATCTACCTAAGATGATTGATGTTAAGTATAGTTTGTTGATAAGACATACCCTAAATGATTACTATTATGACAAGTCGTGTCATAAGTAGACTCGATAGAGGTTATACAACAAGGACAACTTGGGTTATGTGGTTGTAGGGGATAAATAATGGGATGACCCATTAGTGGTTGTGGTGATGGTGATTGTGATGAGGTTGATGTGTTGGTGCCAAGTCCAAAGAGGTTTGATGGTGATAGGGTTAGTGTGATAGCTAAAGGTTGTGGTGGACTTGGTGTGGGAATCCTAAAGGTGGACGATGATGATGATATAAATGGAGATGTTGGTTTTGCCCTTTGAGGAAAGGTGGGAAAGGCTGGTTTAGGTTAATATATCGTTTGCACTGACAATGAGATGCATGATATATGTCAAAAGGGAAAAAGAAAAGGTGTATGTGATCCTAACAGGATTGTTGGTGGATATCTCTAACGGGGTTAAGGTAACGAAGTTCTAGGTTTCTAGGTTGGATGATCCTAGTTGTATGTTAGAGATAATTTGGTGCATGAAGGGTTTCATGTGTTTGTGAGGGTTAAAGGTTGTTGAACTAACTATCACTTATCCAAAGTGAGGAGTAGTTGTAAGGTTTGAGTGTGATGAGTTGAGGGTTATAGGTTTGAGTGTGATGATCTATGGGTTGAAGGTTCTTAGACTAACTATCACTGTCAAGAGTGAAGTGTAGCTAAAAGGTTTGAGTGGGATTGATATAAGGGTTGAAGGTTGTAAGGTTTGAGTGTGATGATGAATTGAAGGTTGTAAGGTTTGAGTGTGATGATCTATGGGTTAAGGTTCTTAGACTAACTATCACTGTCAAGAGTGAAGTGTAGTTATAAGGGTTGAGTGCGATGATGATGTTGATGTGAGGTTTAAAGGTGAGATGCAAGATAAGCTTGCAATGGTGAGGCCTTATATAGGCAAGAGTTGTGGGATTCGAACTAAAGTTAGTGTAAGAGTCCTATGGTGTAGTGAGGGAATCCTAGGGTGTATGTGAGTTTGCAAAATTTTGCAGGTTTGAGGTTAGGGATGCAGGGATCTAAAGGAAACAGTGAAAATTCGTCAAACATAGGCACGGTACCACTAAATACCACACGGTACCATTAAATTTAATGGTACCGTGGCATATTTAACGGTACCGTGACCTGGAAGTCACGAATTTTCCTATACAGCCTAGTTCTGGGCAACTAAAGGGAAGTTTCCTAGGGAATAAGAACCACATTTGTGTGTTCTTGAGAGTGTTTGGTGAAAGACTATATGAGTGTGTTTTCGCTCCCCCTTAATCTATGACCATCCGGGCAAGATGTAAAAGATAAAGAGGAAAACAAACGTTGACCGAAGCGATGAGCTTAGTAACGTCATGACAAGTAGTGGATAGCATACAATAAACTTCACCTTTGAAGTCACGTAGCTCTTCTCCATCATTGTGAATATTCATAGAATATTTATATGATGAGGCCATGTGATTACTTGGAGATATCCTAAGGGTTAAGAAGATAAAATTTTCAGGGTTGTGAGGTAGGTGATAAGGTTATAGGTTTATCTAATTTGATGAAGGAGGGTTATCTCAACGTATCCTAATGGTTCTTCGTTTGAAGTGTGTGTGAGATGAGTGGGATGCGGAAGCATTGGTAGTGTTTAGTACCATGCGGAAGTGAAAGGGAAGAAGGCTTAGGAATCAGAAGATAGATACAATCTGTTCTGATAGGATACGGTTCTGGTTCAAGACTACATCGAGTGGGTTTCGATAGTGGTTTTGAAACAGTGAGAATAAACTGTCTCAGTAGACAACGGTCCGACGGTACCGTTAAAATTAACGATACTATCCCCTATTAAAGAGTACCGTGACCTGCTGAGGTCAGTTTTGACCCAGAATTAGATTTCTGACAAAGAAATTTCACATATGTTGTGATTTTTCTGGACCTTAGATTAAAAGAATTTATACCGAATAAATTCCTTTATGAATGAATCCACCGGGATTCGATGAACGTTTGTCGAGAACGAGAAATGACATTTAATTGCATTTCGCAAATTAAATAAACTTTAAATACTTCGGATGAAATATTTAAGTTGTCATTGGAGTTTAAGAGGATTTTACGAATAAATCTTCGCTTTCGACACGAGGAGAGAATTTATACCTAATAAATTCTTTGACCGGTACTGGACGAGAAGAAATGACTTTTATATTTCCGAGGAAATACATAGGTAGTCATTAGAGCGATGTGAAAGATGACTTAATATTTCCAGTGAAATATTTAAAAAGTCATCAGGCGAGACACAGGATATGACTTGAAATTTCCAGTGAAATATCTAACAGTCATGGGACGAGATCGAGGGAATGACTTGATATTTCCAGTGAAATATCTAAAAGTCATGACACGAAATAGAATAGATGATCTCAATATTTCTAGTGAAATATTCAAGAGATCATGCAAGGAACGTGAGGGATGACTTAATATTTCCAGTGAAATATTTAGATAGTCATGAGAGAGATTTAAAGAATGACTCAATATTTCCAGTGAAATATTTAAAGAGTCATGAGACGAGACGCACGAGATGACTACAATATTTCCAGTGAAATGTTCAAGTAATCATAAGAGGGGTACGAGAGATGACTTTAATATTTCCAGTGAAATATTTAAATAGTCATAAGTTTTATGGAAAATGTTCCATCATTCCTAGACCTAGACGGAGATGGTAAGGGGATTCTCGGTTGAGAGGTTTGGTTGATTTAAGGGTTTCTATGTGCTTCACACGTGAGTGTTTCATGGGGTTTTGAAAGATGTAAAGCTAGGCCTATGGTGCTGATTTACAGCAGGGTTTGGGATCTTAAGACGTGTATATTCACACGAGGATGAAAGGAACTACTAATTACTTATATAGTAACTCGTGAGTCCTTTGGATGAGCATTTTAACATATGTTGTTAAAAGGCTTGAGTATGATGTTTCGGATATGACATTTAACAATTGCGATCGCAAGTTAAACTTACTTGAATATTTCGGATGAAATATTTAAGTTTTCAACCCTACTCCGAGTTCTACTAGGTTTGTTCCTAACCTTCCCATGACAAAAGGATGTATTACTTGGAAGAAGGCGAAGTGATGACTGGGGAATTAGGGTAACTTCGCGACTACTTTGACCTATGGGTTTTGACACTAGTGTATGGCTCTATGACTTCTAAAGGTTCATAGTGATGGGCATACCTAATTCCTAATGTGTCAAAAGGACATAGTGTGGGTGCAAACTTTACAAGTAAATCATGTAAAATGCACATAAGGAATAAATGCAAGCATCATGTAAAACATGATAATCATTTAGCATTTAAGATCATGAAGACATTTAACCATATCTTACGAGAACATGTTATCATTTTGAAACACGTATGTGGGATGCAAGCAATCTAGGTTTGCTAAGGCAGATCCTAATTACTACTTGTTCAAGATGACATCCTAATGGGAGATAAAGTTCACCGATGTAAACTGTCTCTAGTCAAATGTAGGAATGAAAGTTTTTCAAGTTAGAGAATGAGTATGAGACTATCACTAGTGGTGCTCAATTAAGGCTAAACACGACCATTTTTACGGGTTATACACGAACCCAACTTCTCTCCTGGAAGCAATCCAACCGTTAGGTCAAATTGAATTTCTAGTGCGATAGGTTCTCCAGTAGTCATTCTCATGTTAGAAGAATTTAAATTCCTATATTTGCCTATCGAAGTATAGCAAATATGATTTTATCTTGTTTTGCTATACATGGCCTAATATGACTCAATTAACCATACTTTGAAAGTCGGTTAAGAAAATGGCATGTCTTACACAACTCCTAACAAAGGCAAGCGAGATGTTTTAATTTCATGTTTGAGATTTAAAGGTTGTTTGATGGTGATGGTGTATTTTATGATCTCTTGGACAACATCTTTGTTTGTCGAGTTGTTACATGTTATTTTAACATGATTTGGTTTCCTAGAACCAAGAGACATTCTAATGTGATACAATGTAGAACCTACTACATTGTGTGTGTTTCAAGAATGCTCCTTTACATATCTTGAGTGAGAATCTAGTAAAGGTTACTTACCTCAATAGATCTTGTGAGCATTTTATTTGAAATGAGACATACTGTTTACTTCAACAAGTATGCTTTTCTAAGAGGAAACTTATCACTCTTAAGAATGCTTTGTGAAACAAGTATTTTAGTGTATGACCAATTTTACTTGTTTATGCAATGACACATGTTGTATTAGGTTATTATTCAACACTAATATCCTATATTTGTTAACAGGATGCAATGTATTCTCATGTAACATAACCATTCATGTTACAAAGGGAATAAGATGCATAGGTGATGAGTGTCTAAATACTCATCATTTCTGTCACATTTAGACTGCAAAAACATTTAAAAACATGCAGATATGCTTCAAAATACAGGAAATATCATTTTATTGTGTTTTTATGTGTTGCAAGTGCAAAAGGATTAAAAACAGGTGAAAACGAACAAAGTTTGCATAATTGGCAGTTTCAGTCCCTGAACTTTCAAAAGTTGTCAAAATTAGTCCTTGGTTTTCAAAAATGGAAAATTATCTTTTATGGTCCTTGTACTATTGAAACTTGGCATGAATGACCCTTGTGATAAACTTTGGAAAATTATCACTTCAGCCCCCTAAAAATCCAAAAGTTACACTAATGGTCCTTGGGCTTAAAAACCTATACAAACTAAACCGGACCCTACTAAAACCCTTAACCCATCAATAAAACCCAACCCACTTAATCCTAACCAAACCCAATCCCAAAACAGATAACCCAAGCCTAATCACCAAACCCGATCCACCCCTTAGCTAAACCCAGAAGTTTGACTCAAGTCAAACTTCCCTTCTTCCCTCAAAATCGTTTACCTCTAAACCAGATACCACCTTCCACCTCCATGGTTTTAGCCACCCACTTGGCTTCCACCTCACCACCTAATCCTCCTCTTTGTCCCCTCCACCTCCACATCCTTCCACAATTCTTTAATTGCAAAAACCTGCTTTTGATATTTTGGCGCCAAAAGTCCAAATGGACGTTTATGATGAATTTGATGAATCCAATGGCCAAGATCAAGTGGGAAAGTCTCAGAGATGTCGTCTGAATGGAAGATATCTATAAAGAAAGGATGAGAAGCAATGTACGAAGATATCTAGTGTAATTTCAAGTACTTTATTTAGCAATTTCAGTGTATTTCAAACCTTTACCAATAATTAATTTCAGTATTTCAGTTTCAATTTCAGTTTATGCAAATTCGTACTCAATTCTCAAGTTTACTTTAATGTTGTTGTAGTTGATGATAAGGACTCATTTAGATCATATAAGCTCCTAGAAAGCTTCTGAAAGCTTTTAGATACTTTAAAAGTCAGTGTAGTTATAAAACTCAAAAATACAAAAAAATCACAAAAATTAGATCAAAAATAAAAAATGTCAATAAAGATGGTGATTACAGCTGGAGCAGGGTGAATTTTGGATGGCCTTGGTTTAGTGTCTTAGTGGTAAGCCTATAGGATTGTTACTTGGTCCTTGTTCTTGGTTTTTCAGCTGGATTGCAATTGTAAGCTTGTTTTTTTCCATTTCTAGCATTCTATTGTAGAATAAGCCTTAAGCTCTTAGCATTGTGTTTTTATGCTTGTTTGTTGCCTATTAGTCATAATATTGCTTAATATTGCTTGCTAGTTTAATAGATTACATAGTTGCTCAGTTATTTAAATTCTCTGCCATAATTAGTATCTTGGTAATTTTCAGTATTTGTTGTTCTTTATGGTATTTCTATGCTCATTTCAGCTTATCATGTCATATTATGGTCTTGTAATTCAGTAGAATAGGATAAATTAGCATATTGCTTTGATAATCACAATTGAACCTTTGTTAAGGGTTGTTTGGATTTACTGCTTTAACTGTGGTGGAGTTTGTTTGTGGTATTGTTCTTGTCTGATGTATGCCACAATAGGGTCCATTATCTCAGTTAAGTCATAAAATTCAGGTCTTATTTGTAAGAAAGTCAAAATAGCTATTAATCATATCCTATTTGTTATCTGTTGGATTTCTATGTTCCATAATCATGCTATCATGTTTATAAGTTGTTAGTATTGATCAATCTAGTCTTAATACAGTATAATACATCATAATCAGTAAGTAGGATTGATTTAAAGTTCATATAATTCAACTTTTTAGTTAAACCTTAAAAGTCAAAATTCATAGTTGTCAGTTTTTGATCAAACTTGTTAATTTTCTTGTGATCTTATTACTAGGTTTTAGGTTGTAAGCTTTTAGGAACATAATCTTTTGCTGCTAATCTTCTTTAGGGTATTTTTAGTAATTTTTATTAGCTTAGTTTAACTGCTTATTCAGTGCTTAACTTTTAGCTGTTTTTCACAAAGTTGCCCTGTGCACAGATCTGTTAGTCAACTTCATAAGCTTGCACAAGCTTTATTATTTGGCTTTAGTTTATGTTATTTGGTTCTTTGTGAAGCCCTTCTGGCTAGTTTGTTATAATTACTTTTGTTTTCCCATGTATTGCTTATTCTCAGTGCTTATCATGCTTATAATGTTTGTTCAAAACAACTCACTACACTGAGCAGTCAGTGTAGTTGAGCCATTTTTCATAATCTCTTAAAAGCTCTCTAGTGTACTTCAGCTTGAGTGATTTGGTTTTTTGTGAAGCTTAACCACCCATCTCAAAGTTCCAGTACTTATTTTGCTTTTCCAAGCTTGTCTTATAGGGCTGCTAATAGCTTTTTGTTTGTCCCATTTCACTGAATATACTGAGTCCTCAGTGCATTACAAGCTTTTTCACAAGCCTTCTAAAAGCTCATTAGTGGGTCCCACTTTGAAAGCTTTGGATTTTTGAATAGCTCAGCAAGCCATCTCAATACTCCAGTCCTTATTTTGAGCTTTTCAGCTTATTTCATAAGCTTAAATTGCTTGTAGACTTGACTGCAGGCCTGGTTGTCTCAGAGTTTAAATTGGATTTGCTTATTTGTTACTTTAAGCTTATTCAGTGCTTATCTTTTGTACTTTTTACTCATTCCTAGTCCCTTTAACTTATTTTCATCTTATTTCACCTTTGTTTCCTTTTGTTTAGCTTATTTGGCCACTTATTTGAGCTTAAACCATCAAGTCGAGCCAAAAGCTCTAACTGATAAGCTCATAAGCTTCCAAACAGCTTATTTTCAAGTTCCAAAGTTTTTGTCTTTATTAAAGTTTGTTATTATCAGTAGTATAATAGTTTTGTAAAAGAAAAATCAAGAAAATCAAAATATAAAAAAAGTGATAGCTTCTATTTAAGCCATTTGGCTTATTTTTTCTGCTTTTTCAATAAGCACTTTTCATTTTTATAATTTTCCTAGGTTCCTGTACTTACATAATATTTTTAGAAAAAGTTTCATATTTATTAGAGTTCATTTAGTATTTATTATAATTTAAATTAGTTTTAAATAATTATTAAATAGTAATTAATTAATAATAATTAAATAAATAGTCAAATAAATATTTTTATTTTTCCTAAAATTTTCTTTTATCATTTGGATTCTAAAAATATAATTTTCACATCCGTGGGATTTATATTGGTCAGAATTCATGTTTTATTTTGTACGTTTACGTAATTTTTATTTAAACGTACGTTTTTAAGTTTTAAACGTTTCTAAGTCGTTTACTTTCACGTAATCGTTCTTATAGCTTATTTAAGCTATTCCCTTTTATATTCCTTAGTGTAAATCAATCAAAACCTTTTTTCCCGTTCAATTTTCGCCCGATCACAAATTCGTTTTATTACAGATTTCACACCTCGTTGGGACTTAACGACCCGGGGATACACTAACTCCTTGGATAATTGCATTGTGCCCTAGATTGTTCGACTCTTGTTGACCATTTACTTGGTCAATATTAGTTGACCGTTTGGGACCGATCAATAGGATATAAGTTATCTTTTGTCAATCTTTTGATAAGAGAAGTACATGTGATATTCTCAAAGATTGATGACTTACATAATAGTTAATAACATATTATGTGTGACATTTTTACAAGACATGTGACTTTGAGTGTTGAATTGTTCATGAGCAAATTTTACATAAGTTGTTTGTTTGCTCGTGCTTGATTTTTCGGAAATGACACATTTACTTATTGCATTGCAATGTAAATTACTTGTATATTTCGGATGAAACATCCAAGTTGTCAATCCTACTTAGTTGTGTATTTTATGCATCTTTTAAACATATTAGTTTAAAGTTTGGAACACAACCATTGGACAAGAAGACTCAATATGGCATCGTCAACACAAGTGTGAGTTATGATCCGATGCATATTATTTTCGTCTTGATAGAACGTCATTATTTTCACAACAATCGAATGTGATTGAGTATGTAGATTCAAGATAATACTTTTCATCATATTTTGATGTTATCTTGAAGCTAGACACATAATGACTCCAATTTCATGTCCACACTCAAAAACTTGTCAATTAGATTCGATAATGATATCAATCATAATTTGAATAATGAATTGATATGTACTCGAGATCTTTCTTGACCTTCACAATCACTCCTTTAAAAAGAAATAAAAATTTTAGGAGTGTGTTCCATTTATTCTAACACTAGTTGTATGTGTGAGGTTAATGACATATTAAGTTACTACTTTGATATTGTCATTTATTTTTATTTGAGAAAAACTATTTATATTATTGAGTATAATATTCTTAGTTTTTCGACACCTCATTTGTATAAAAATAATTATCTTAACTATATTTATACAACATACATAAAATACTAAATGTTTAAAACATTTTGTATGTGTGTTAGATCAATGCATGTTTAATACATTTTCCTTTACTTAAGTACTAATGTATTAAAATGACCTTTTATCATGTTTAGACAACCTATGGTCAAACAAGACAAAATGATGTAATGTTTTAAAAATCATGTTACGGATTTTATGAAAGTGTTAAGTATTTTGGGGTGATGTACTTTTTACACTTAAACCTTTGAAAAAATAATTGTGTAAGACAACATCTTTCGACACACATGATCTACCAACTTAGTTTCTATTCCTAAGAAAGTTATTAAACCATTTTAAGAACTTGCAACAAATGCAAGACAAATGGTTGATGCCTATATGCAATGCAAACTAATTACTTAATATAGTGCAAGTGATTTAGCATGAGCCTTATAAATGCATAAACCGGAAAACTATAATAAGCAAATAGCAATTTAGCTTAACACACAAAAATACTTATCGTCATTTTGTGTATTAGGTATAACAATGTATACTAAGCTTGATTTCATTTAAAAATGAATTATTTTCCACCCCATTCAAAAAATTTGATCAAGTTCAGTACCTTGAAATCATGAATGCATCAACGTGTGATGTTCACTTTGTGATTTGACAAAAATATTTGTGCAATCGGTATGACCGAAAAAGACTTTCTGTTACGAATTAAAGACATTCGTAAATTTTACTTTACAATCACTTTATAAAAATATTTTTAAGTGAAAGTAGACTCAATTACGTTTAAAACGATAGGTGGCACGACTCCTACGGACTTACGGTTTATTTTATACGAATTTTTGAAAATTACCGAATTCTGAAAAACAGACGGACGGCTCTGTTAAATTTAGCGGTACCGTCCATATTTAATGGAGCCGTCTGTTGTATTTAACGGTGCCATACGTGTCACTTCAGTTTTTGAACAGAACCAACTTTTATCAATTAAAAAAAAATTCAAGCTAGTATGACAACATATACTTAACAACAAAACTTATAAGTATTATGCAACTAAATACTTTTCATATTTTTATCACCTTCATGGGTAATTTGATACATGGATCGTACTCAATTTTGAAAACCATTTGTTTTAAAAATTTGAGCAACCTGGCTCTGATACCAATTGTGGAAACCGTAGAGGGGGGGGGGTGAATACGTTTCCATTTAAAAACTTAAAACTTTTGTATCAAACTCCCGATCAAGTGTGACGTAATATGAAAAGTGTCAACTATGATCATATATCATCTAGGGATGAATAAATTAAACTACAACACAAGCACAATCAACCATAACACATACATAACATAAGCAACTAGCCACACAAGCATAAACACAACGCAAATATAAACATAAAGCGATAAAGAATAAAATGAAAGTAAAGAGATAAGTAAGAAGGCGCAAACCGGACACGGTGATTTATAGTGGTTCGGTCACGAAGCTCCTCTTCGCCCTACTCCACTCCCCGAGTGCCCAACTCGAAAGTTACTTCACAAATCAACAAACTCCCTTCAGGCGGAGAAAACCGTACACGTCGCTTAACTTGTTTTCCGACACTAAGCTAGATGTCGAGTGCTAATCTTAGCTAGCACCAATCTACCACGATCTACCCGATCTACACGTTACACGTCGCTTATCCTATTTCCGACACTAAGCTAGATGTCGAGTGCTAATCTTAGCTAGCACCAATCTACTACGATCTACCCTTGATCCACTTGATCAATACACACAAGCCCAATGGCTTCAAGAGATCTCTAAGATCTCAACACGATCAAAATGATCTACTCCCACTTGACTCGATCTACCCGATCTACCCTTGATCCACATGATCAATCACACAAGCCCAATGGCTTCAAGAGATCTTCACTATCTCTTAAGATCACAATGATCTTGACTCACTCTCTCACAAAAGAAAAATAATCTTGATGTATGCTATGATACAATCAAGAGTGTAACAAATGTTACAAGACCTAACAACTACAACTCTTGTATCTTCTTGGATACTTTGAGTTCTTCTCTTGCAAATGAAGAGGAATGATAACACTTTGTATCATTATGGATACTTTGTGTTCTTCTCTTGCTAATCAAGAGGGATGACAACACTTTGTATCTACTTGGATACTTTGTGTTCTTCTCTTGCTAATCAAGAGGAATGAAGAGGATCACTTGAATGGATGATTGGATCACTCTTAAACAAACTAAGACTCTCCAAATGATCAAAGAAAGTCATCTAAGTGAGAAGGGATTAGACCAGAGAAAAAGGACTGGAAAAATCAAGTTGGAAGTGTGAAATGGTCCACTATTTATAGGCAAAGAAAAATCTAGCCGTTACGTACGGACGGCTCCGTTAAATTTAATGGAGCCGTCCCTATTTAAAGGTGCCGTGGACGCTCCTTCGTTTGTCTTTAGTGGGGAAGGTTTATTTGGGAAAGTTAGGAGCTATTTTGGGGGGAAATTTGACTGTTGGGATTTTCAAACATATTTTTCAAAATAAAACATTTCTTTTTAATTCAAAAATAATTTGTGAAATATATTTTTGAAAAAATGTTTTGTCACTTTAAAAATGTGAAGTTTAGAAAAATAAAATCCTTTGATCATTTGTCAAGTAGTAGATTTGTTTGTCCATACCTTGAGTGATTTATGTCGAGATGAAAATCTATGACTTCGTTGAAGCATACTTGAGACGTCGGGAGGTGTTGATGTAAGTATGCATTGATGATTTGTGTTTACAAGTAACTTTTACATTTTACGTTATGTATTACAAGTTACATGTTTGTCATTATTAAAACCGAAGAAACCGTTTAGTTTAAATATCGTAATATTTGCACTAACAATGAGGATACCCACGGGTATGGGTTTCCTCATATATGATGTGTGTGGGGGTTTCCTCATTCCCTCCAATACCCATTCCACCCTATACCAATACCCATACCCATTGTGATTCATACCAACAAACCAAACGGGCCCTTGAAATGTTTATAATTTTTTTTTTCTTAAATGGCAAAGAGTCAATATATGTTATAGGTGAACCCCAAACTTAATAGTATTGGTTGACTGGTTGAGGGATCATAACTTTCGATATGTATGTATTTTTATATAATTTGAATATGTTCTACATTGTAACACATATAAATGTGATAGTAAAAAAAAGATTAGGCATATGTACTTGACTAATATTTTTTTAATAGATTACATAAAACTTCACGCTAGTTGTTTTGATGATTAATATACGTGGTACTTGAGTTATTCATTCATATATTAATTGTGTCATATATTTGCATGTTTAATCCATAAGTAATTTATTACTTTAAATTGTCCATTGTCAATCAATGATATGGGAGTATTGTTGAATTAAGGCAAATGTGAGAGATTGGTTATATTCTTTGAATACTAAGGATGTGTCCGCCAAACTCACATGTTAACCACGTGCTTTGGATATTGGATTTCCCCAAACCTACGAGTTATCACTTTATGGATCGGCGTCATTAAGTGATATCTCGCAAATGGTTATTTTATTTGTCCTCTGACTTGAGATGTAAGCATGTCTTGCATGTTTGGATCTTTCTTCTTGACTATAGTCAAACGCTATCCTGAACAAGGTGGTTATAAAGGCTATTCTCAGAAGTTGGTTGAAGCACATGAATGACACGTGTAGTCAAAATAGAATTTGTTCTTCCACTTGTCTTTGGAGTATGATACTACTGGGCCCCTCGCTGAATTAATCAGATGTTTGCATGGCCGTGCCCAAAGTGTAAATCAAGATGATACTTGTTTTACGTTTAGTAATCTTGATTAATTTCTAAAACGAGAAACAGAATAGTTGAACAATATGGAATGACTTTGATCTATATCCACAGTTCAACAAGTATCTGAAACAAAATGATAATTTAAAATTGTAAACCATTTACCTAGTTGTTTTATGAAACCACACTCAGGTATTTCTGGGAGCAATGCGGTGTTGCTAGACACTTAGCATTGTTAGTATACATTATTGATTATTACGATCGCAAGTGGGAGCTATTGGTTATGCGTTCGTAAATCAATAGGTTATACGGCTAGAAATTACGTGAGTCTATCGGGGCACACACGTATACATTTAGAGAGCGTTTATTAAATATAATTGATATGTTTAATGTATACTATTAATTATAATTAATGTAATCCACGAAATATACATAACGGTCGTTAGTCCGTTAGTGTAACGTTTAACGATCGTTAAGTCCGAAATTGGCTTGTATTGTACATGTTTATTTCACAAGGACTAACAAGCAATATGGAGGCCCATGTACCCCTAGGGGTTGGCCGGCCATATTGGGCTAGGGCAAGAGGAGGTGGCTTTTTTCCTAAGCTACCCTATTAGTATAAAAGGAGGCCTCTAGGTCTTCATTTACACACACCTAAAATCAAAGTATTATTTGATCTTCTCTCTTGTCCTCTAAAAACGTCCAGCACCCCAAGTAAGGGAGTTGGCTTTGTTTCTTCTCTACGACTAGCATTCGTGTTTAGTTCGTAAGCTCGTGAGTTAAGCACTAGCATCCTAACGCTCTCGTTAGACGTGTAGTGTGAGTTTTCGATAGAGATCAACTCACTATAGTTGATTAGGGTTTCGTGGTGATACGGGATCCATTGGAGTGTTCGTGATCAAGGTCAAGACTTGGTGATTATCTATTTTTCAATAGATTCGAGGTTAGTATTTATTATGTATTTTAATGATGTGTTTTAATTCATAACATTAAACATAGATTCATCCGCTGCGTACTCGTGGTATTGATGGTTTAATCAATATGAAATCCCAACATTTTTTTTCATATTAAGTCAATAGTCCATTTTTCATGACTTAAAACTAACTAGACGATTACGCATGCATAGTAGCGACGATGTATAATACCGTCAATTTATATGTATGTATTTTTTACTTTTTTTTTTGTATTATGATTGTGAAATGAGTGAGAGCCGAAGAAATGTGGATTAAATTGAAATTAGATATTTAAAAAATTACTAGTAATATATTGCATTGTCATTTATAAGTAAAAGTTATTTTGGTAAAATAACATTACATAAGTTTTTAAGTACAAAATGATAATTTTGAAAAGGGTTGAAATTCAAAAAAGCATATATCTAAAGATAAAATTGAAATCTATTGAAAAACTTTAAAAGGAAAGGTAGCTACAAAGTTGGAGCTCGTGGTTGCCATTATAATAGGGACAACGATCTAACTATATAGCAACTTCCACTTTCGTCTCATCACTTTTAGATTCGAAGCAATGATTTTCTAAGGGTTATTACCTACCATTTTTGCATGATATATGTAACCTACATTGTTAAGTAACAAAAAGTTGCTTGTTATACTCATAGAATGATTATGGCAAAGGTAGGGCCATATGATTAGTGTAATTCATAATTTAGTTGAAACTTGATTACTCCGTATGTATTATTATATGGTTTCGGTTAACTATAAAAACTTAAAAAGTAATATATCAATTGAGATAAGTTCATTAGCTTTTTTAGATGTTTACATCAGGTGTGTTCTCAAAGTCTTAAAGAGATCAAAGTTCGAATCTTTTTAGTTTTGCTAAATAATGCCCACTGAGCAATGTTTAATATCAATATAAAAGAAAATTTGGACTTTATTAAATCAAAAATAGTATATATTTAAGTTAATTTTTATGCTCATTTATTGTGCATTAAATGTATAATTACTTTAAATATGAAAAAAAAAAACAAAAGAAAAAAACAAAAAAAAAAAAAAACAAATTGTTTAATGTGATTTATAAATTACTCAGTGGGCAGTGTTTAACAAAACCCAAATTTTTTATTTGGTCAGAAAAAGTCCGGAAGCAATCAGCGGAAATATAATTGACACCTTTCCTCCGCACACCCTTAAAATTGACCCTATATAAATGTGATTACTCATAAAGTCATAAATATGTAACACTAGATCATTATTAATCGCACATTTTATATGTGGACATTTTTACTCATTTAAATGTGTCTAAATTTCTATATGTTTGTATAAATCATAAGGAAAAAAGAGACACATGTTTTTATTAGTTTTATGAGCTAGCATGTCTTTGTGGGGTGACGTGAATTGAATTCTCGCCTACGTTATTTGATAAGATACTACTAGATGTAATGCCCGCGTATGCGCGGGGTTTTTTTAATCATCTAAATAAATTATTATTTTTAATTTCGGGTTTTAATTATTATAACATGACCTTCAAAACCATTGTACTTTGATTGAGGTATTGAATTAGGGTTATTTACGAATGTAGTGGGTTTTAATATTAATTAGATTTGGAGGAGATGTTCTTGCGTCAATGATTGTGCGTGAATGAATGATAAGAGATCGAGTTTGATTGATGGAGGAGGAATTTGAGAATGTTGAGACTTCAAATATTTAGTGGGAATGATACTGAATTTTAAGTTTCAGCCCAAATCTTTGAAAAACTTGAATTTTAAGTTTCAGCCAAAATCTTTGAAAAACTTGCTCCACCGTTTTCAAGTTTTAATTTTTTATATTTTGACACATATATTTTTGTAAGTTTTTATTGAATGATTACAAATCACATTCTTTTTTTTGTAGAATATGGATAAATTTAGAAGTATTTAGGCTTTTCTTATTTAATATTTAAGAAAATAATAATAATAATAATTTGATTATTACTTAATAAGGTATGATTTGATTTTTTTGAAATGTAAAAGTCCCCACTAGGGGTTTTGTTTTATTATATAAAAAAGATGGGTACATTTGGTAGAGAGAATTTCAGAGAATAGAAATGAAGCATAGAATATAAATTTAGAGAAATGAAAATTAGTAGAGAATTATAATAATTTACATTGTTTGGTACCGACGAAGAATTGAATCGGGAAATAGAAAAAAAAAAACATTCTTCTCATTTTCTGGAAAAGATAAATGAATACATATCCATCAATTAACAATATCAAATTCAAAACTTTCTGCATATTATCCCTAATCTCAAAACGATCGTGAGTCGGCAACCACAATCGATGACGACCATCAAACGGCAGCCAAAGGCCACCAGAACGATGAGTCGATGACCATAAACAGTCGGCGACAATGATAGATATTGGGGGAGTTAAGGTTTTGCTGAATTTTTGATGTGTTGTTTAAAAATATGTGAGTAGCACGTGATATACCCTTTTTATTTTACCCTTTTCAAAAAAATGACACGGAGAAATTTTTTGGGAGTTCATTTCCAAACTAGATGGAGTGGAATTCAGTTAACAAAGAAAGTCATTTCTAGAGAATTTGAGGTGCCGTTTAGTTGTAGAAAAAAATTCATTTTTTTCCGTTTTTAAATTTCTTGAGAAGAGAATTGTTTTTCTTCTCTAGAGAAGAGTTGAGAATTTTGAAAACCCGTTTAGTTGGAGTTATATTTTTCCTTTTTTAAAAAATGATAAGAAGATTATCTCGGATTGCGATGGTGGCGGCGACAGCGGGTGGTGGCGGCGACGGTGGGCGGTGGAGGATGACACAAGAGAAAAAAATGAGATCCCGTCTCTTTTTATTGAGAAAAAATGAGAAAGAAAAAAGTGGGAATGATAAAATGAGTTTTTCAATTTCATAGTTAAAATTTAGAAAATGAGAATTTTATTCTTTTTGAAAATTGTTGAAAAAAAGTGTGCTAAACGGATTTTAATTTTTTTCATTTTCATATGAAAAATTTCCTAGAAAAATGAGATATTGTTCACCAACTAAACACACCCTGAATTTCTCCGCTTTTTGATTTCTCTAGTCTACCAAACAAAGGAAATTTGCTAATTTCCATTTCTTTGACCTCATTTCTTCCTACCAAACACACCCTATGACTGTGTTTAATATAGGGAAAAGAAATAGGAGAAATGGAATTGAAATAAATTATATTGTTTAGTAGAGAAAAATAAAAAAGTAGAGTATTGAAGAGAAATTGGTGGAGAAATAAAGAGGAATAAGTAGTGTAGTTTAGTTAGCCTCATTTCCATCATATTGGTGGAGACTTTGGAGAAATGAGTTTTTTTTTGTTTGTTTTTTATAATTTTTATGCTTTTCCTCGTAATCACTTCAAACTATAATTTTATTAAAAAATGTACTTTGTTAATAAATTTTATGTAAACAAATTATGTGTGCAACATGAGGTGCTCAAAACATTTTAGAAAAAGAATGTTGGTGAAATTATCATAATATAATCCTTTTTTATTTATATGTGTTTTTCGAAAGAAAAAAATTATTTCATGATTATCTTTTATTTCAATTCGTTGGCACTATCAAACAGTGAAAATCTATAGAAAAACACAAACTAATCTTTCTTTTATTGATTTAAATCAAAACAACCACAGAAACTGTTCTCAAAGAGATTACAACTCAGAAACAATAATCACTTGATCTTAATCAAGTTACAAAAACAAAACAAGAGACTCAGTACTTTGATCAAGAAACTAGGGTTTACAAAGTAAGAGAGTAGACAGAGTTATCTTTTAGAGAGACAGAGAGAGATCAGAGATGAAAAGTGAGAGATAAGCTGAGATTTCCAGCTTATATACTCCCAGCTACAAGTATTGAAATAGTGCATCATTTGGTCCTTGATAACTTTCATATAAGCCCTTCCGTGTTTTCTCTTTATTATTTCTGCCATATATCTTCCAAGTTGTGTCCACTCTTAGCACAACAACCACAAAGACATCCAAAGGATTTAAACTGAAATATAAAACAGACAAAGTTAGTCCCTAAGATTTATATCAGATATCAGATGAGTCCTTACTTTTCAACATCCCCCCTTCATCTGATATCTTATATATGCCTATTAAACCCAGTTTTTAAATAAGCGTCTTATATTGCAATGTATCCAACCCTTTGGTTAGAATATCTGCAATTTGATTTGCAGAATCCTCTTTAACAGTTTTAACAACACCATTTAAAAAGTTTTCCCTTACAAAATGCAAATCTATTTCAAGATGTTTAGTTCTCTCATGAAACACATGGTTGGCTGCAATCTTAATTGCAGAATTACTGTCACAATGAAGTGGAACAGGAAGAAAGTTTTCATGATTTAAATCCTTTAAGATTTTAAGAATCCAAATCACTTCACTGGTAACTGAAGCAAGAGCTCTATACTCTGCTTCAATTTAGGATTTAGAGAGAGTAGATTGTTTCTTGCTTTTCCAAGAAACAAGACAGTTATTTAGAAAGATACAAAAACCGGTAACAGATCTCCTGGTAACAATACATTTAGCCTAGTCTGCATCAGAATAAACAGTTAAAGTCATACCTGGGCTTTTTGTAATTTGAATACCCATACCTGGAGATCCCTTATGATATCTTAATATCTTAAAAGCAATCTTGAGATGAGACTTAAGAGGACAGTGCATTAACTGATTTAAGCAATGAACAAGATAAGAAATATCAGGTCTGGTATTAGTCAAGTAAAAGTTTGCCCATAAGCTTCTGATAATCGGTGATGTTATCTAACACTGGATCATCTTTAGTAGCTTCATTTGTTATAACAAGTTTGGACTGTAATGGTGTTTTAGCAGGTTTGCAGGCAAGCATACCATATTCAGATAACAAATCAAGACAATATTTCCTTTGATTCAAACAAATGCCATCTTTGATATCATTTACTTCAATTCCAAGAAAATATTTCAATTTTCCTAAGTCTTTAATCATAAACTTAGTTTTAAGAAAAGATTTAAACTTCTCAATTTCATAAATGCTATTGCCAGTAATAATGATATCATCAACATAAACAAGCAGAATAAGAAAAAAACCATTATCAGACATAGTATATAAAGAATAATCAGATTTACTTTGGCTAAAACCATTCTCAATTAATGCAGCAGTAAGTTTAGCATTCCATTGTTTAGGAGCTTGTTTCAAGCCATATAAGGATTTCTTAAGTCTGCACACACTAGTGTCATTAGCAGGAAAATAACCTTCAGGAAGTTTCATATAAACAGTTTCCTCTAAGTCACCATATAAGAAGGCATTATTAATATCAAGCTGAAAAACATACCGGTTACTCTGTACAACAATATTAAGCACACACCTAATAGTAACCATTTTAACAACAAGGGAAAAAGTTTCTTCATAATCAACACCTTCCTTTTGGTTAAAACCTTTAACAACTAATCTAGCCTTATATCTTTCAATCTCACCACTAGATTTATACTTGATTTTCCACACCCATTTATTACCAATAGCCTTTCTACCAGCTGGTAATTCAGTGATCTCATATGTATCATTTTAATTTAAAGCTTCCATTTCATCATTCATAGCATCAATCCAATAGGAATGTTTAGAAGCTTCACGAAAAGTTTTAGGTTCACTTTTTTTTTTGAGTTGTGTGGTAAAACAAAGATTTTCTGAATCTAGCTTGGAATAATTGACATATTTTTCAAGACCATATTTGACTTTAGATTTAACAACATAGTCATTGAAATTTTTTGGAAAAACAGAAGTTCTAAAGGATCTTCCAAGATTTTGAATACCCTGAGAAGAAGTACTTGGATTTTGATACATTACTCCCTTAGAAATATTATGATTATCATCAACTGTGACAACCCTCTCATCCTCGCCAGCAACAATATCATCACTGTTATCAGCATCATTCTCAATTGAGAAATCAACAGTTTGCATATTGCTACCAGGATGAGGAGAGTAGCAACCTTCACTTTGTGGACTCTTTCCACAATTCAGGCTACTTTCATCATCATTGGAATTCTCAGGATATTCAACATCAAAAAAGTTTAAGTGGTTTAAGTCTTGAAAACATTTTCAGTAGTATCATTCTTATCAGTATTAGAATCTTTAAAAGGAAAGATAGATTCATAAAATTGAAAATCCCTAGAGAAGATGAATTGATGCTTATCAAGACTGTATAACCTATAACCTTTTTTAACATTAGAATATCCTATCATAACACATTTTTCAGATCTGCTACTCATCTTATCAGAAATATTCATAATAGTAGCAAAGCACAGACAACCAAAAACCCTTAAGTGAGTAAGCACAGGTTTTTCATTATAAACCAATTCATAAGGAGATTTCCCATTAAGCACAGAAGATAGAAGTCTGTTAATAAGATAAGTAGCAGTAAGAATACATTTAGTCTACATTTTTAAAGGAATTCCCCCCTTAAACAGAAGGGATCTAGCAACATTTAAAAGATGCCTATATTTCCTCTCAACAATTCCATTTTGTTGTGGAGTATATGCACAAGAGTTCTGATGGGTTATGCCTTTATCAGCACAAAACTTGTTTACAGTTTGACTGCCAAATTCAGTATCATTATCACTTCTAAAAGTTTTAGGGTGTGCTTGGTTAAGGGGTATGGGCCATAAGGAATGGGTAACATAATGAATAATGATGCTTGGTACTATATAATGCAATCACCAATTAACCACTTTTGGGTAATGAGTCATTACCCACTAACTTAGGGGTAATGAATTTGATTACCTTTATATTCCTTTTGCCTTTCCCATTGCTATTCCCCTCTACAAACAACGCATGCCCTTAATTCTTTTATTAAACTGAGTTTTAATCAGATTATAGAAAACACTAATATAATAAGGAACTTCATCCTTGGTTTTGATAAGATAAACCCGTACAACCCTTGTGTAGTCATCCACAATAGTAAAAAAATAATTGTACCCTTTAGTACTAGGCACCCTATAAGGACCCCATAAATCTAAATGCACAAGATCTCCTAAAGTAGAACTGACATGATCACTTAATGAAAAAGGTTCTCTAGTTTGCTTAGCCCATTGACATATTTTACAAAAAATAGGTTTATGTTTAGAATCAAAGTTCAAAGAGTCTTTTAAAACATTTAAGACTGGATCTGCAGGGTGACCAAGTCTGCAGTGCCAGTCATGCTGAGACAAACATGTTTTAATAGAACATTTAGCTGATTCAAATCCTGATTCAAAAAATAGCATTTACTCTCATCAAAGGCAACCAAGACTTTACTATCTTTAGCAAGTTTATGAACTGAAATGAGGGTGACACAATATTCTAGGATAACCAAAACATCATACAGAGTTAAAGAATAAGATAGTTTGAGATTTCCTATTTTAGTAATTGTGAGGAATCGATACACTGTTAAGGTGGTTAAACCTTTGTGACTTTGTGTATATGATATATTGAGTTAATATGATTAAGTATGCGGAATCTACTTAATCACACTTAGAAGGTTATTTGTATTATGGAAATGGAAAGTAATGCTTTAGTAATGAACAATGAACATGCAATGTTAACACCAAACGATTCAATAGAACATGCAATGTTAACACTAAACGATTCAATATTATTAAGATAATAATACGAGTGATCTTTTCTTATCACTAGGGTTACAACCTTGAATCTTATGTTTCTATATCTTGTGATATTGTTTTTGTTTGTTCTTGAGAGATATTAATTAAGCACACTTATTTTTCACGCACACTTATCTAGTCTAAGATCTTTCTTTTATATATCAAGAAAGATCTTTACAATAATGTTAAGTCTTGTCGAACAACTTGCTGGTTTATCTTACGTGTGTCAGTAACTAAGATACAACATGTATCTATGTTTATAACTTGTTCTGTGAGTATAAGATAAAGACTGAGCACATGGGGTAAGATATTATCTACCATGTATAATTGACTTTAGTCAACCAGACTTAACGATAGAAGAGCAGACTTAATTCTGTATTCACCAGAATTAACACTAGCAGACTTAATCTTCAACGACCAGACTTAACCAGGTAGCAGACTTAACCAGGATTAACACTAGCAGACTTAACCACCAGACTTAATCACTTAGAGAATTTCTTGATACTTAATCTTCAGAATATTTAATTCCCAACAATCCTCCCCTAAACATGTGAATCCATTTCAACATGTTTTATGAATTAAATGAGGAATTGTGAAGATCTTTCAAACACTTCATAGTCAGACCCTTTGGTGCGTGTTTTTTTGTTCTAATTCTTTTATATTCCCCGGCAACGGCGCCAAAAACTTGATGGACGCGTGATGTGTCGTTGTGGTTTAGCAGTATTAATGCCTACTCAAGTTTTAAATTTATATTTAGCCGACTTATCAATAACACACACACTTAACGAGCAGTGTACCCGGTCAGTATGAATATAATGGTAAGTAGAGTGTCGATCACTAAGAGTGGAACGTATTATCTAGTTATTCTAATCAGTATTTTAATATCATAAGTTAGCTATACAACCTAATCTAACGCAAGGGGGTTCAGCCTGAGAGACTGGCACGGTTTGGTTATAATTAAATAGTAAACTAAACTAATGAGCACGAATCAGCGATTAGCACACTGATGAGACGAAAAGTGTACCGCTTTTAAGGGGTCATTTAAGCCCGAAATCGTATTTATTTGATCAAATATTGCCCTAAATCGTTCCTTTTATCATTTTAGGTTCTTTGGAGTGAAAATCTGGAAAAGGAAGCATTTTGGACGTTTTTGGAGCGAAAAGTGAAGAAAACGACAAAGTCTCCAAAAATCAAGCTGGGAACAGTGCTTAACGGCGTCAAGGATTGCTCTTGACGGCGTCACGGCTTGGCAAAAGGGGTGGATATGACAAATACACGTGACGCGCCAGAAAGTTTTACAAAGGAAGTCTGACGGCGTCACCCTTTAAGGTGATCAAGGCCGTCACGTGTTAAGACAAAGAGAGATGGCCATCAGGATTAAAGAGTGACGGCGTCACGTGTTAATGGAGGTAGGCCATCACGTGTTAACTAGTCACAACTTGCGCGCGCGGTAGCTGTTACTTTTTTGGCCATAAAATCTTCATACGAACTCGGATTTAGGTGATTCAATAGGCCACGGATTCGGGACGAAGAGATCTACAATTTGGTGAAAAATTGGTCGTGACGGCGTCACGTGTTAAGTCTGACGCCGTCAGATCGGGCCGACAGAAAAATGCCTATAAATATAACCTCACAACTTCATTATTTGCAGGCCCTAAACCCTAAGTCCGATTCTAGGGTTTAGGTAGGTGTTTTTCCAGCAACTTAGAAGGTCTTAATCACTCCATAAACATCTTGTAATGGTGTGTTGATTCTATCTTAATTATGTCTTCCATTATTATTGTTGCTTGTTCTTCATTGATTATGTTTTACTAAATCACCTAGTGTTTACCTATGATTGTGTGAAACTTGTGTATAACTAATTAGATTTTTTTGATTTCTTGTTGATGTGTGTGTCCATCTTCATCAATTAGGGTGTGGCAACTTCAATAGATCTAATTGGTTTAGCTTATAATTCTTGTTTCCTATTGTCTCTTGTATGATTGGATGATATCGATGTTAGGCTTAAGAAAACTGGCTAACCTCCTATACGGTAACTTCCTTGAACGTCTTAAGAAACATGAACCAAGGTGTACTAAGGTTAATTGGTTGTATTTAATGCATAAGCGAATTCTAGTGATCCCATGTTAGGAGCTTCTTAGCCGGCTCGACATAGGAGTGAAGTAGGAGCTTATAGAGTTGGGGAAGATCGTACACACCCCCACGATTGGTATTAAGGAATACAACCCGTCAATTAAAACAAGGTGTGACAATTCAATAGGTAGAATTGGATAGCTAGCAAGGAGTAACATATCATAGGTAGACATGCTTCACTTCCCTTGTAGAACCCTAGTTTACTTTCCTGCACATTAGTTTAATTAGTAGCTTTTGGGTTAGTTGATTAGCAACTAATTCCGCCCACTCCTTCAAACCAGAGATTTTACTTGCTTTTCATAAAATATAAAAATACAAAAAGAATCATCCCTCACCTCTAGACCTAGTAGATAAATTTCAATCCTAACGAACACTATTCTTTGAGTTGAACGATCAATCCCCCGGTACTTGCCACTTCACTATACTACATCGGTCAGGTACACTGCCTGGTGGGGATTGCAAACTTCTCAAGATCCCTTGAGAGGTAAAACCTGTTGTAAGGTCGCAAAACCACGCATCACACACACGTACACAGATAGATACTCGAGACAATAAGAAGACCTGTCCTGATAATTAAATAGCTTGTCACTTGTTTTATTGCTAGTTTTATATGAAGTGTATATAATTAAACCTTTCTCGTTGGCTTTAATCTTATCGGAGAGTAAACCCTTAATGATTACTTATGTCTATCCTATTGATGCGTGCGATGTGTCGTTGCGGTTTAGCAGTATTAATGCCTACTCAAGTTTTAAATCTATATTTAGCCGACTTATCAATAACACACACACTTAACGAGCAGTGTACCCGGTCAGTATGAATATAATGGTAAGTAGAGTGTCGATCACTAAGAGTGGAACGTATTATCTAGTTATTCTAATCAGTATTTTAATATTCTAAGTTAACTATACAACCTAATCTAACGCAAGGGGGTTCAGCCTGAGAGACTGGCACGTTTTGGTTGCAATTAAATAATAAACTAAACTAATGAGCACGAATCAGCGATAGGCACGCACGTACACAGATAAATACTCGAGACATTAAGAAGACCTGTCCTGATGATTAAGTAGATTGTCACTTGTTTTATTGATAGTTTTATATGAAGTGTATGTAATTAACCCTTTCTCGTTGGCCCTAATCTTATCGGCGAGAAATCCCTTAATGATTACTTATGTCTAAAAGTTATTCCTAAGTGATCAATTTAGTAACAACCGTGGGAGCCACATTCTCTTCCGTAGTCAAATGCGCAGGCCACTAATAAACACAGAGGTTATCAATGCACTAATAAGTAGTAACCAAAGACATCAACATATAAACTTTAATTGATGGGAAAGCAGTTTTAAGGGAGTGCAATCTTTCTCCTCACATTACACAAGCCACCAATCCCGATGAATTAAAGTTTACTAACACAATAAAACAAAACTACTTAATGAATTAAATACATGCAGGACCTTCTTACAGCTCTTGTATCTTCGTTCGGGTGTTTGTTGTGCTGCCTAATCGTCTGAATTCGGCCTTAGGGTTTCTGTACTTCGGTCTTGTAAAACTGTCGAACTCCCTTCCTTCGTCTGACTTTGGGGTATTTATAGTTTCTGTCTGAGGGTAAGATGCGGCGCATCTAATAAGTAGATGCGGCGCATTGACTTAACTTCGCGTGGGGTCCAAGATTAATATATTCAGGAATATTCGTACACCGCCAGAAGATGCGGCGTAACTTCATTCTTGGATGCGGCGCATGTCCTTTGCCGTCTTGGATAATATCTTGTGAAATCTTGATAGCGATGCGCCGTATGTAAGAAGTATAATGCGGCGCATCTGGAGCAGAATAGTCTTGATCTTGTACATTTCAGTAGACTCTTAACTTCTTGTTTGTTTTGCTCCATAATTAGTCCAAAATCGCCAAGTTTCACCAAATGCTTGTTTTTAACTGAGAATTACAAAAGTAAACGATTAAGTATCAATTCTCACAGATAATATAATAAAACAAGTCAAATAAATAGGATAAATGACGGTAATAAAATGTACTTATTTGAGTTCATCAAATATCCCCCCACTTGAACTTTACTTGTCCCCAAGTAAACCTTAGAATTAATCTTATGAAAATGTATCCTAAAAGATATTAGGATTTATTTTTATATTTAAGCATGTATTCGTTTTATCATAATCACACAACCAAACACTTAACGAATTAGGAATAAAATAAAATATTTCGATAAAAGCAAATCTAATCATTTAACTGTCCAGTCGTGACGAATATTCTATCATAAGCTTGGCAAGTATACACATCTCCCCCACTAAAGCCAAGGAATAACAAGTCTAAAGCGGTAAAAAGGGTTTATAGGTTTAAGGGTTAATCATTCTCCTTAATCTCTATCGATCTCAAATTCCAGAAAAGGCGACAAAATTACAAATACATGATCGAATCCACGAACACGATACTTGCAATTGCTCAAATCCTTAACTCGAATAGGCTAAAGATAGGACTAAGTAATCTTCACCAATAATATTATATCAAAAAGGGCGACAAAATCATAAATACATAGCCGAATCCACGACTACGATACTTAAGATTGCTCAAATCCCTAATCTCAATAAATCAAAGGTTTGGATAAAGAATAATATAGGGTATGGATAATATTTGGGATATAAATTGGTGTAAAATGAAAAATAAACAAAACAGATAAATTAAAATCCTAAGTGTGGTTAATCACTATCCCAACCATCCCATGAATAAGACTCATATCATTGAATAACTCACGCTTTAACACTTGAAACACACGCTTTTAGGTAGACACGAATTATACTCAACAAGATCTCAATCAAAGAATAACCTTTAGTTGGCGTTCCCATAACGGCCAACTCCCATTCAATCCATAGATATAATATACAACAAATAGTGGTGATATCGACCACTTAATACAAAACTTTGGAATGTATTACGCACGCGACCTAACCATAGATATGGAGCTTTGGAAAAGTTTTCCCATAATACTCAATTTGCCTAAAGCATTCCAAAGTTTTCCCATAACGTTCAACTCCCGTTCAACTCCCGACCTAACCAAAGATAATGAATTACGCACGCGAACACAGGTAATGTAAGGAAACACACTTTGCCTAAAGCAATTAACCAACCACGGATTTTAATCTACAGGGTAGGCTAAGGTGTAAGGGTGTAACGAAACATTATAACAAAGGTGTAAGAAACGAAAGGAATGGCTCTGAGTGTTTTTCTAGGGGTATCTTACTCTAAAAATGAGAGTAACAAAAGGGTTTATACGGGGGTTAACTAACCAGTGTAGTTAGCTAATAACACATAACATATAATAGGCTATTTAGGTGTAATTGTAAAACCCTCATTTTCCATTCAGTTGAAATACCTAAATTACCCCTATAATTTGAAATTTTCAAGAACACATAATCTATGAATTATAAATACCTAAAATGTTATTCCCTAATCCGTGGTTAAATTGAACCGATTGGAGTATAATACGAGAATTTTCAAAATATAAAGCCCATAATCTAAGCAACATAAAATCAACATATAAATGGAAGAATTAAGTCTTATATCACACATTGAACATGTTACATACTAGGTCCAAAATAAATAAAAGTTGTACACAACTTATAAAATGGAAGGTCTTAAATAAATTTAGAAATTTGGAAGGAATTTATGGTCCTTAATTTTCCCTTAATGCACGGCAGTTTTCTTTTTCTATAATCATTCCCACCCCGCTCTCCAAATCACAACCAAATATACATTTCTCTCTCACAATAAAACCTAAAACTAAAAACAAAGGTGGCGGTTCCTCTTTTGCTCTCAAGATCCAAGGGATACGGAGGTGATAGCAAGGTGGTGGTCGGTTCATGGGGTACAAGTCTTTTCTGATCATTGGTTGACAGTGTTAGTGATCGTGTCATCTTGGTTCGAATAAGTTGTGGTCTTAGGTTCTTTTGATCCGTTTGAAATCGTCGAGAGGTACCTTTACATCATTCTTATGGCTTTATTCGAGTTCATATTATATAAATCATGTAACTAAAAACGCCTATATGTCTTGACGTTCTTGAGTCATCTTCCTGTTGATCTGTATGATACGTTGAACAAGCCTAAATAACTTATATGCATGGTCATTAACAGGACGCATAATAATAGCAAACTTAGACGTGAATTAAGGAGTAACGAGGGGAGTATTTTATGTGATTTTATGTGAATGTTTTGTTGTGTTTTGGGCTCGTCAAATCTTAGTGTGTAGCCAGTTTTGTGTGTCGATGTGTGGGTCTGAAAAAGGGATATAATGACTAAAATATGCATGGCTAGGATTGATCATGCCTTGTTTTACTGGTCGTTTGTGGTTGTGGGAGTACGTATGATATAGGGATCGACCATGTCTTTTATTATTGGCGTTCATATATGTATTTTGAAATCAAACATATTAAGCGTCCTATATATATAAGACTGTTATAATTGGTCAATAGTGTTGTTGTTTTTGGTTATAAGTTTATGCAGCCATGTTTGTGTGTGAGTCGAGTCATAGCGAACCTACGTAACAATTTCGAATTTGATGTCGTATAAAGATTTGCCATGTAAAACCAATCTTGTGTCGAGACATAGACTATGTCTGTGTCGTATGTTGTGGCTGTTTTGTGTCACGTATTCGGTTCCTTATCGACCTTGGTCGCGCACCTTTAATACTTGTTTTGAAACTATCGGCTAATGAGAAAGAAAACAAGAAACTTTAAGTCGTGTTATGCATGGCGTACGTAAGGGATTGTTTTGAGTCATGAATACTAGTTCTTTTTATTATTATTATTGCACTAGCATAGTGATGTAGGCTTTAAAATACAAACTTGACACAATTAATCCTAAACTTTGATAAATTACACGTTTAACCCTAAACTGTGATACTGGTTATGTTAAACCTTTAAATTTAATTAATTATCATTTATAACCCTCAAGTGTCAACGTTACTAATTATGGGAAGTTACTAAAAATAGAAAGAAACCTAAATTACGAAATCTGATTAAAACAAACTTATAAGTAACATGTGATCATTAAATTGTATAGGTTCGATGAAGAAGGGGAAATTCCTTGTTTCGGTATCCTTTCTTATTTTGGTTGCTTGCGGTCTAAGGTACAGATATTCTGACCTTCCTTATAAGGTTTCTCATGATCTCTTTCATTTTCTGATCCGTTAGTTTCTGAACTGATGCCATTGCTATGATTCCCTTTGCTCGAACCTTCTCTGTTGATCCCATCTGATATGACCTCTGTTATGAACCTATGTTATGAAAACCTTTTTAATTATACTATGGAAATGTTAGGAGAAAAACTATTTTAAAAGATGTTTATAAATGATGCGAAACTACTTTTATATAAAATGTTACTAACTTTTATGAAAACTATATTTCGAAGACTATCTTTATAAAAACCGTTTTGAAAGATTATTTTTATGAAAACCACTTTAAAGGATCGTTTTATGAAAATCATGAATAAAGGATTGTTTAAAATGGACTTTTGATAGAAACTTTTGAAATGAACTTTTGATCTGAACCTTGACTTGATTACTTAATATGAACCTTGATCTGGTAAACTCTGATTTGGACCTTTGGCATTACATCTGATATACCTGTTATGAACCATCTGTTATGAACTCATTTGATATGGACCTTTTGATATGACACTCTGATTTGATATGATATCTGACTCTTAGTGTGATACCCGAGCCAAAATCTGTGACCCTAGGCATGGGGGTTCCATGTCCATGTCATTGATGCACCAATGGCATGACTCTAGTGTGGTTGAGTGATGTTCCACACCGTCCCTTATCTGTTATCTGATATGCGCATTATATTATTTGGCCACTATTTTATCTGCTGGGGCGTATGGATGCATCCTAGATATGATCTGTTTAGTGGATTATCTATATATGATTTATTATTGTCTGGTGACTGGTGCTTGTGTGCCATACACGCCTTTCACATATATCTGGGAGCTAGCTACTCCATTTGAAGAATGATGACACCCCTCATATTATATGATTATCTGAGAGGTCTCCCCTCTATATGATTTGAAGATTTATGGTTACGATATGGTATGATCTGTTTCTGGGCTCGTGGTGGATTACTATCCCTTTTCTCTTTCCTTTATACTTACTCATTGACTTACCCCTTGAACCATATTACATCTGTTTGACCTTTGTTTCTGTTATTCTGTACTATTCTCTATTACTGTTTGTTATCGTTATATCTGTTCACTGAGCTCTCGTAGCTCAGCCGCATTTCTTTTCCTGCGGCAGGTTTTAGTAGGAAGCTGGGATTGTGTGGAGAGTGTACCTTTGGACTTAGAAGACTTGATAGCTATTCTGGATTAGAGTTGACTAGAAGATATTATATTTTAGATTTAGTGTTTTTGGAAGTTCTCATTTGTAACCTTGTAGTTTCGCATTTCATTTGTAACCCTTGAAATTTATTGTATTACTATAGATGTATGCTTTGTTTGATCTGATACGAAACCATTATCGTGATACCTTAACCCTTGCCGGGTTGGGGTGTTACAGTAATCCTAGAATTTTACCAATTTAGACAAGTCATTCCAATTATATAAAATAATACTTATTATGGTGGTCTCGAATAGTATACAAGCCAAGTTCTAAAGTTTACAAGTCATCGGCACAATCATAGATTTGTGAATTTTGAAAAATCACAATTTTTGAAAATAACGTCATGTGTGCAGTTATGCAACTTAGATCTTAAACAAAAACATGCTAAAAATTTTTAATTTTTATATATTAAGCACATTTTAAGCATATTTTGAAAAAGTTTAGGACAAGTAAGTGTTAAGTGTTCTAATTCTTCAATCCCCCCACTTAAGTTAAACAACGTCCTCGTTGTTTGTATAAAAGATTAAAAACTGGAAAATAAAAGAATTAGAACAGAAAAACTCCCCTGAGATTTGCTCGGTATGATCCTCCATTAGTATAAGAGCAAAAATCATCTTTCTTGTGGATTAGAACGTTTAAGCTTCATAATAGATGTATCCACAGGAAATGCAGGAATCTATAATACCACCAAGACTTTAAACACACCTAAGTTAAGAAAGTTCAAACTTGCATAATACATTAGTAGTTAGGAAAAATAAAACATAAAAATTAAAATAAAAATCATCAGGTCAGTCGATGCGCCGTATCTTATGGAAGAAGATACGCCGTATCGAGCCTGGAATAAATACGAATCAGAATAGAAGATGCGCCGCATCCTTAACCAGGGATGCGCCGCATTAAAATAAACTGATAAAAAGTTTTAAAGTTGAAATATAAATATGCGGAAAAATAAAGTAAGATATGACCATTGCAGGAGATACGTCGCATCTCAGGATTGAGATGCGCCGTATCCTCTGCGGGCCTGACTGACTCGACACAAACAGAATAGTAAAATAAAAGATAAGCATGGGTTGCCTCCCACGAAGCGCTTGTTTTTGTTCGAGTCACGAGCCTGACTCCACCCTTATTTACTGTGTAATAGGGTGTTGTTCCCCCCACTTGGGATCAAGTGCGGGTGATAGTAGCAATAAACACGAAAAGAGTGTAAATTTGCTATTAAAGATGGAAGAAATAAATAATGATCATACCTTGGCAATATATGTACATCTTTCCTATCCTTACCCGGTTTGGTTGATAAATTGGATGATTTGACCATTCTGTGCTGAGGAAAAATGAGTCTCCTTTCTTCTTGGTTAGTCTCTTTGGTAGTAAGGCGTCCCTTGACTTCCGCAGAAGATGAGAAAGGGTCTTTAGCAAGTAAAAGTTCGAGTTCCTCTATATACTTCATAGGGTCGAAATCATCATCTTCATCAATCATAGCAATGTTTAAGAGCTCATCACCAAATTCTTCCTCGAGCTCCACCAAAAACGGGTTGATCACAGGTGCTTCATGTGCTTCAATAGGTAGTGTAATAAATTTGACCTCATCATTCTTTTGTTTTGCAACCTGTTTAGGAAAACTAGCAAGATTATTAGTAACGGGATTAATAATATTAAATAAATTTGTACCACTTTGTGTTGTAAGTGACTCCAATTCATCTCGTGAATCTCCATCTTCAACTAGTGGTCTTGCAATTTCAGCATCGTCCCGAATTTCATCCTTAAATAAGTAATCCCAGATTTCTTCAAAATCCCTCGTTGGGTCAAAATCTGGCTGAGGTATGTCATCATAAACTATGGCGTCAAATGGTTCGAAATCAAAATTAGAATAATTTTCATCTTCATCCGTTGGATTGTCTAATGGTGGTAATACGATTGCAGAATATTCTTTAACGTAAGGTTCCGTATACACATCATCCTGTACAATCTCCGGAGAAAAAGTACTATCAAGAACAATTGCCGGAATTGGTTTCATGGTATAGGAATCTTCTTCATCATCATTTAGCAAACACCAAGTGTGTTGAAATGACAATTTGTTTCTTTCTTTCCTTGACTTTTCTTGTCCTAAAATCAAGTATTCTTCCATAGTGATTTCTTTTGTCTCAATGACTTGTGTACCATATCTTGCTCTTTTCCAATCATACACCTGATTATTGCTCAAGGCTCTTTCCTCTATAAGCTTGACATATTCTTCCATTGTAATATCCGGATCGTCCATCTTCCTGAAATAAAACTTATTCGTGCAAAAGAAGAGTGAAACAATCAAAGTAAAATAAAAGTTGCTGATATCAGCAAGAGATGCCCCGTATCCAAAAAGTTGGATACGCCGTATCTTAATACGTTAAAAATAAATCAGACTTTTATTCAGAAAAGCAATACGCCGCGCTCGATAAATCAAATGCGCAGTATGTTTAAATAATCAAAAATTAGTTATACTTATAAAAATTTTAATGCGCCGTATCAGCAAAAACTAATACGCCGTTACTTCGTTACGTTTCAAAATATAAGATTTTTGATTGTCAGTAAAGATGCGCCGTATCGACAAAATCGATGCGTCGTATCTGTTTAATAATTCGAAAACAGTTTTTAATTAAAATAATAGATACGCCGTATCTGCTAAGCAGACGCGTCGTATCGCGTTATCGCTTAAAAAAAATTCTTATTAAAAACAGATACACCGTATCTTGGGGAAAGATGCGTCGTATCGAATTAATTAAACGCGTTGTATTTTATAAAAATTAAACGCAATACGCCGTATCTGAGAAATCAGATGCGCCGTATCGTTTGAATAAGCTCAGTACAACGATAGCAGTATGCAGAAAATACGAAAAATAAAAACAAATAAAAGACAAACGAAAATAAACACAAATAAAAACACACAAAAAACAGAAAATATGCAAAATAATACAATGAATGCAATTTAACCTAATATATAACAGAATTAGCGGTTAGATTAAAAATTAAAAAGAAAAACCTAATTAAAATACTAATCAAATTAACAGATAATAACAATTCACTCCCCGGCAGCGGCGCCAAAAACTTGATGCGTGCGATGTGTCGTTGCGGTTTAGCAGTATTAATGCCTACTCAAGTTTTAAATTTATATTTAGCCAACTTATCAATAACACACACACTTAACGAACAGTGTACCCGGTCAGTATGAATATAATGATAAGTAGAGTGTCGATCACTAAGAGTGGAACATATTATCTAGTTATTCTAATCAGTATTTTAATATTCTAAGTTAACTATACAACCTAATCTAACGCAAGAGGGTTCAGCCTGAGAGACTGGCACGTTTTGGTTGCAATTAAATAATAAACTAAACTAATGAGCACGAATCAGCGATAGGCACGCACGTACACAGATAAATACTCAAGACAATAAGAAGACCTGTCCTGATGATTAAGTAGATTGTCACTTGTTTTATTGATAGTTTTATATGAAGTGTATGTAATTAACCCTTTCTCGTTGGCCCTAATCTTATCGGCGAGAAATCCCTTAATGATTACTTATGTCTAAAAGTTATTCCTAAGTGATCAATTTAGTAACAACCGTGGGAGCCACATTCTCTTCCGTAGTCAAATGCGCAGGCCACTAATAAACACAGAGGTTATCAATGCACTAATAAGTAGTAACCAAAGACATCAACATATAAACTTTAATTGATGGGAAAGCAGTTTTAAGGGAGTGCAATCTTTCTCCTCACATTACACAAGCCACCAATCCCGATGAATTAAAGTTTACTAACACAATAAAACAAAACTACTTAATGAATTAAATACATGCAGGACCTTCTTACAGCTCTTGTATCTTCGTTCGGGTGTGTCTTGTGCTGCCTAATCGTCTGAATTAGGCCTTAGGGTTTCTGTACTTCGGTCTTGTAAAACTGTCGAACTCCCTTCCTTCGTCTGACTTTGGGGTATTTATAGTTTCTGTCTGAGGGTAAGATGCGGCGCATCTAATAAGTAGATGCGGCGCATTGACTTAACTTCGCGTGGGGTCCAAGATTAATATATTCAGGAATATTCGTACACCGCCAGAAGATGCGGCGTAACTTCATTCTTGGATGCGGCGCATGTCCTTTGCCGTCTTGGATAATATCTTATGAAATCTTGATAGCGATGCGCCGTATGTAAGAAGTATAATGCGGCGCATCTGGAGCAGAATAGTCTTGATCTTGTACATTTCAGTAGACTCTTAACTTCTTGCTTGTTTTGCTCCATAATTAGTCCAAAATCGCCAAGTTTCACCAAATGCTTGTTTTTAACTGAGAATTACAAAAGTAAACGATTAAGTATCAATTCTCACAGATAATATAATAAAATAAGTCAAATAAATAGGATAAATGACGGTAATAAAATGTACTTATTTGAGTTCATCACCTATTTATTAAAGAGACGCTAAAACAAATAGGCGAGGAAGGGGCATGGCGACCCAAGCAATGCTCAGCTAGACACAGAGGTTATCAATGCACTAATAAAAGTCACCAAAGACATCAACATATAAACTTTAATTAATGGGAAAGCAATATTAAGGGGAGTGCATGATTTTCCGTAGTCACATGACACAAGCCCATCAATCCTGATGAATTAAAGTGTACTAATACAATAAAACAAAACTACTTAATGAATTGAATACATGCAGGACCTTCTTACAGCTCTTGTATCTTCGTTTAGGTGTGTCTTGTGCTGCTTGGTCGTCTGAATTCGGCTCTAGGGTTCTTCTGTCTTCGAAAGCTTAGTGTTCGAGAGAGAGCTAAAATAATTCGTCTGTCCTTGGGGTATTTATAGTTTCTGTCTGAGGGCTCGATGCGGCGCATAGAGTTGTTAGATGCGGCGCATCGACTTAACTTCGCGTGGGGTCCAAGATTAATATATTCTGGAATATTCGTACACCGTCTTCAGATGCAACATATCTTGACTTTGTATGCGGCGCATGTACTTGGATCGTCTTGGATTGTAACTTGTGAAAACTTGATAGTGATACGCCGTATGTTAGAAGTATAATGCGGCGTATCTGGAGTAGAACGAGCTTGATCTTCTGGATTTCAGTAGGCTTTTGACATCTTGCTTGTTTTGCTCCGTAATTAGTCCAAAATCGCCAAGTTTCACATAATGCTTGTTTTTACCTAAGAATTACTAAAGTAATCATTAATGTATCGATTCTTGTAGGTAACATAATAAAACAAGTTAAATAAATAGGATAAATGATGATAATAAAATGTACTTATTTGAGTTCATCACCCTTGGACTGAACTTTCTTTTATTCTGAAAGGCTAATATCCAACTCAGTAACTCATCTGCTTTCTGATCTTTGACTTCAACAATATCAATACACATCTTCAGGCTTCATTCATTGACCTAAAAGATGGTGCAATTTCCTTGGATGGAGGAATTATAAGAGGCAATGGTGCTGTGTATCTTGGATGCTTGTTTCAACAAGTGAAATCATCTATCAGCATGCCTTTGCAAGTGAACTGAAATTGAAACTGAAAGCTTTCTTCGTTTGACCTAGATAGAACTTTCTCCTTTGGAATGCTTCATCCCTTCTGAATATATATAATACTCCAGAATCAGCTCTATTCTTGTCATTTTCAACTTCCATGTCCTCATCTTGTATGCTCTTGTCTTTTCCTCCCTTTCACTGGTTAATCTTCCTTGGGCTTTATTTCCTCCCCTGAGATGTTTCCTCCCCTGAGATGCAAATAACATTTCCTCCCCTGTTTGGAAGATCTCTCACAATGTACCAAAATATTTCTCTCCCCATCATCTGAGCTATCAATTAGAACTTGTTATCAGACAATGTTGTACATGTAGCCATCAATTCCTTAAGAGTTTAATTTGTTGCCCTCATCACTTCTAGGTGTGTTAACTCCTATGAGAGGTGATTCATAGGGCAATAACTCATAATCCATCATTTGATGGTTTTCTGAGTCATTTTTATTCCAAAAATCATTTTAAGAAATTTTTTGACTTTTAGCAGTACGCATATGATTTTATTATGAGAAATCATGCTGCTTTCAACCATTTTGAAGGGATTAAGTGTATAACAGACACTTAATCAAAATTTCGGTTTAAAGCAACCTCTGGTTGTGTGAGAACCAATGTTTTCAGTTATAAATAACTGCCTGTGTAAAGATAAACCTATTCAAAAGGCTTTCTTGACAGGGTTTCCAGCTCATAGCAATTGTTGCCTCTAACACAAGTGTTAGATTCACTTTTACTAGCTGTTCTTTCTATCAGATGTCCTTAGACTTGCTCATTATACTTAAAAGTATAAAATGATAGAAAGTGAGTTGAATCAGTTACTTTCTGATCAACTAAGTCATCAATTCAATGTGAAATATGATAACCAGGTTTCAAGAAAGATGTTTTAAAGAATTAATTAACTTAGGTGTGAACCTTTCACTTGAAATTTCCTTTGTGCTCAAATGATCATACCTGAAATAGTTAGTCTAAAACCAAGAGAACAATGTACAAAGTACTTGTCTTGCATTAGAATAAGCATAGAACTAACTGTATGAACAACACAATTTAAATTTGTACAAACAGCACAAACTTTTGTAATAGCAGTATTAACTGACAAAGCTAGCAGTACAAACAAAAATTTATATACAAAAACACATTAGATTGAAAAATTCAAAGATTAAGCATTCCAATACTTGCTACCAAGTACTGAAATCTTCCAACATCAAAAGCTTTTGTTAGCAGATCTGCAAAGTTGTATTCTGAAGCAATTTTAAGAACTTGAATTAATCTTTTCTCATTGCAGTCGCTTATAAAGTGATGTCTAATTTCAATGTGTTTTGTTTTAGAATGTTGTACTGGATTTTTAATAATGCAAATTGTACTACTATTATCAATATGAATGACAGTGTTCATGAAATTGTACCCATAGTCAAGAAGTTGGTTTTGAAGCCATAGGACTTGAGCACAGCAAGTTGCAGCAACTACATATTCAGCTTCAGTTGTTGAAGTAGCCACAATGGTTTGCTTCTTACACTGCCATGAGATAAGTCTATACCCAAGGAATTGACATCCTCCAGTTGTTGACTTTCTGTCCAAGCTAGCACCAGCATAATCACTATCTGAAAATGCTACCAAGTCAAAAGGTGATTCCCTTGAATACCATAGACCCAACCTAGGTTGACCCTTGAGATATCTAAAAATCCTCTTGACTGCTGTTAAATGAGAAACCTTTGGAGTTACTTGAAATCTTGCACAAGCACAAACAGAGAACATGATATCAGGTCTTGATGATGTGAGATACATCAAAGATCCTATCATAGATCTGTATGTGTGTGCATCTACATTTTCTCCATCTAAATCTTTTGGAAGTTGTTTCTCAGAATCCATTGGTGTGCTTGCCATTTTTGAATTAGCAAAGTTGAACTTCCTAAGTATCTCAGCAACATATTTATCTTGACTAATAAATATGCCTTCATATGACTGTTTAACTTGCAAACCCAAAAAGAATGTAAGTTCCCCCATGAAACTCATCTGAAACTTATCATGCATAAGCTTCTCAAACTCCAAACAAATCTCCTTCCTTGTAGATCCAAAGATAATGTCATCCACATACACCTGTACTAACAGAAGATCCTTCTTGTGCTGTTTGATAAAAAGTGTCTGATCAATCTTTCCTCTTTGAAATCCATTCTCTTTTAAATAGGAAGCCAGTGTTTCATACCATGCTCTAGGTGCCTGATGAAGGCCATAAAGAGATTTTACAACTCTGTACACTTTGTCTGAATGGTCAGGATCAATGAACCCTGGAGGTTGTGAGACATACACCTCTTCTTCAATTGTGCCATATAAAAATGCACTCTTGACATCCATTTGGTAAACTGTGAAGCCTAAAAATGAAGCATAAGCTAAGAAAAGCCTAATTGCCTCAAGTCTTGCTACTGGAGCAAAAACTTCATCATAGTCTATACCTTCTTGTTGTGTGTACCCTTGGGTTACTAATCTAGCCATATTCCTAATCACTATTCCCCTTTCATCCATTTTATTCTTGAAAACCCATCTAGTGCCAATTACCTTTGCATCCTTAGGTAAATCAACTAGCACCCAAAATTTCTGAATCTTGAACTGAAGAAGCTCCTCTTGCATAGCTTCTACCCAGCTAGAATCATCTAAGGCTTTCAGAATGTTCTTTGGTTCAGCTTGTGAGAGAAAACATACAAACAAGCAAGAGTTTGAAAACTCATGCTGTTTTGAAGCATAAAGGGCATCAAGAAGCCCTTGTTGGTCTGAAGACATCAGTTGTTGCCTTGTCTTCACCCCTGATTGTACATCTCCTATCACATTTTCTAGGGAGTGGACTTTGTGAATTCTGGTGTGTGGTGTAATTGGAACATGATAGTTTGGTGGGAGATTGCTCAAATCCACTTCATCGGCTATTAATTCTGCTTCCTTTGTTAATTCTGCTTCTTCAGTTAAGTCTGTTTCTTCAGTTAAGTATGTTTCAGCAGCATTATTGATAGTAGAACTATTTTCTTGTTCCTTTGCTCCATCTTCTTTTCTTTCATCTTCAACATCTTCTTTAGCTTTACCAGAAGAAGATTCACCAATTGTTGAAGTTGATTCCATACTTGTACTTGACCAGATTGGCATCCACACATAATCTTGATTTGTCTCCTTTTCTAACCTTGCCTCATCTGTTGCTTGTGAACCTGAAAAATCATTAGTTTCTGCAACAACAGGCACATAATTCATTGATTTGGTTAGTGTCTCAAGATCAAATAGCCATGTTGGTCCTTGACCTTCTAC
The DNA here is from genome assembly GCA_021014915.2 of Artemisia tridentata subsp. tridentata. Taxonomy (NCBI): domain Eukaryota; kingdom Viridiplantae; phylum Streptophyta; class Magnoliopsida; order Asterales; family Asteraceae; genus Artemisia; species Artemisia tridentata. The sequence goes on from CP139506.1 coordinate 355,914,651, forward strand.
ATTGGATTTATTCTCCAAAAACTCCACATGTAGGTTTTCCTCTATAATCCTAGTTCTTGTGTTGTATACTCTAAATGCTTTGCTATTAAGAGAATATCCAACAAAGAATCCTTCATCTGCTTTACCATCGAATTTTCCTAAATGGTCTAAGGTATTGAGAATTGTCACATGACATCCAAAAGGTCTAAGAAATCCTATTGCAGGAGTTCTACCTCTAAAAAGTTCATATGATGTCTTATTGTGAGGCTGTACAACTAAAACTCTATTTTGAACATAGCAAGCAGTGTTGACTGCTTCAGCCCAAAAAGTTATAGGTAGCTTAGAGTCAGCTAACATAGTTCTAGCAGCTTCTATTAGTGTTCTATTCTTTCTCTCAACAACACCATTCTGTTGTGGAGTTCTAGCAACACTAAATTCTCTCCTAATACCTTTTTCTTTGCAGAAATCATCCATAACTCTATTCTTAAACTCTGTCCCATTATCACATCTAATGACTTTCACTTTCTTGTCTACTTGGTTTTCTATCTGTGTAATGAATGTCTTAAGAATACTAGAAGTTTCATCCTTAGAACCTAAAAAGAAAACCCATGTAAATCTGTTATAGTCATCAGTTATAACAAGACAATATCTCTTATGCATTATACTACTTACTGAAACAGGTCAAAATAAGTCCATATGAAGCATAAACAATGATTGATTGATAGAGTTAAAAATCTTGGGCTTACTAGTGGTTTTGTGTTGTTTGCCTTTAAGACAAGCAATGCATGTTTGATCATTTTCAAATCTTTTGTGAGGTAAACCTCTTACCAAACCATTCTTAACAATTTTATTTATGGTTTTGAAATTAATATGACCAAGCCTTCTATGCCATTTCATTGATTCATCCAATGTGGCCTTTGCAACAAGACAAGTTAAATCCTTTTTGGGAACAATGTTCTTCATGTCAACACCGTACATATTGCCCTTTCTAAGAATTTTAAGAAGTATTTGACTTTCATCAGGCATCTTAAAATCTGGAGAAAGCACAAGACATTCAATGTCACAGAAAAGAACTTTGTTCTTTTTGTCACACATTTGTGAGACACTAAAAAGATTATAATTTAGCTCTTGTACATAGTACACATCTTCAAAATCTAAATTTTCAGTTTTAATGGTACCTTTACCGGAAATTTTGCCACCAACACCTCCTCCAAAGGTAACATAGCCACCATCTAATGTTTGAAAATCAGAAAGATAGGACTTGTTGCCTGTCATGTGCCTTGAACATCTACTATCTGAGTATCCTTGATCCTCTTGTTTATCAATTGAATGTTCCTGCACAGTAATAAGGAGTATTAGTTTCTTTTGGGGACCCAAGCCATTACTGACTTGGATCTGCCTCTTGCATCAATGTAATTTAATCTTTTGAGAACAGTTGATGCAACATTGGATTTAGTTGAATTCCAAACCCAACATGCTGAGGCCTTAACAGCATTTGCCCTGTTTCCCTTAGCAGCAGAATTAACTACTTGCCTAGCAGAATTAACTGCTTGTTTTGTAGTTGAACCCTTAATTTTCCAAACTTGTTTTTGGACTACTGCCTTTGAATGAATGGGCCTTTGAACAACCTTTGGTGCATGTTTGTAAAATGTTTTTGCACCCTTAGCTGTTGATTTTGGGTAAACAGTCATATATGGTCTAGCAGAATTAACTTGTTTGAAGCCAGACTTAACTGAAACTGTTTTGGGTTTAGTTCTGTTAACATTAGAACTAGAGTGAAAGTGAGGTTTAGGTGTTTGCCTTTTGTAGTTCACTCTATTTTTTTCATACCCAGATACCCATTTGTTGCAGAAAGCTGCAAGATGATTAAAACTACCACATGTATAACAAGCTTTGTTGTAAAAAGCAAAGTCATCACCTAATTGGTTAGACTTGAGGTTCTTCCAATTTCTTTGGTTACCTCTGGGCTTCCTAGTGGATCTATATTGTTCACAATATTTAACTGGTTTCCTAACATGTTTAATGTTTGATTTAGGCCTAACAGTATCCTTTTTGACCATTTTAGGAACCTTTGTTCCTGCTTTCTTAACTTTTTCAGGTTTAGACATAACATGTTCATCTTCATCACAATCAGTTGTACAATCCTCAACAACTATATCATCTGATTTCCTAACAAAGGACACCTTGTCCTTAGAAAGTGAAGTTTTACATAAACTCTCACTTACTTTCTCTACCTTAGGACTCTCAGTAGACTTAGAACCATATTCCATTATTGGTTCTTGAAACTCAGCAAATCCTGTGTGTGCTAGGTCAATACCTGGAGGTGAAGGAACACCTCTGTATAGTGGAGGAACAGATTTGTATCCTAAACCAGACTTAGCTTTATTGATTACTTGAGCTTCCCAAATCTTATTAATTCCCTCTGAGGCATAAGCTAAAGCATCTACTGTTATCTTAACATTTTCAGTTTTATTTTTAGCTTTAGTTAATGATTCATTTTGCCTAGAAATTATTTCATCTCTGAACTCTATGCCTCTTTTTAGAGCATTCATGTCATCAGTAAACTTAGATTCATTTCCTTGAAAATGTAAAAGTTATTTTTCAAGAACAGCTATTCCTCTTTTATGATTGCCTAAATTAGCTAATGCATCATATAACTGTTCTAGTTGATCATCAAATCTCTTTTTAAGATCTTCATAAGCTTTAAGAGCAGAGCATGATTCAGTACATTTAATTATGGAATTTACCTCTGAATCAGAAAAGGCCATTAGAGCAGTCTTAGTGGCCACCAGTGCAGCATTTGTTGGTGCTTCCACTTCATCAGCCATGAAGCTCCAATCATAGTTAACCCCATCTGTGGCTAGCATAGCCCTTGGCTCTTCTACTGTGACTTCCTTCTTCTTCTCTTGCCTATACCATGTGCTCCTATTATCCTGCTTCCTTGTGTTTCTACATTCTTTAGCAAAGTGTCCTAACCTGTGACAGTTGAAACACTCTACTTTCTTCATATCAAACCTAGCAGTTTCATTACCATCAATGGTAATCTGCTTACTAGTTCTCTGCCAGAACTTCTTAGCCCTCATGCTAAGTAAAGCAACCTGCCATTTGATGTCCATCTCTTCCAAATCATTATCATCCAACTGATCAAGATCTTCATGAGTTAGAGGAGAACCACTAGTTTGACTAGACATGAATACATAGAATGCTGGATCTCCAAGTCCAGCAGCATTCTTTTGTGAACTAGTAGAAGGACCACCATAGATAGTATTAGAAACACCTTTATCTTCATCTACCTCTTCTGACTTGCTAGTACTAGGAGATGAAAAGAGTGCCACATTCCCAGAACTAGTACTTCCAGACTTCTTTAGACTTTGTTCAACAATTTTGAAGTTGTTGTACAAATCATTGAGTTTCATGGTTTCAATGTCTGGCTTGTTCATCCAGACAACCACATGAGTATGGAACTCATCAGGTAGGCTTCTCAAAAACTTCATGTTGAGATCTTCCTTAGCTATCTCAACACTCAACACAGCTAACTGACTGACAAGCTTATGTAATCTAGAGAACAGCTTATCAAGTGATTCATTGCTATTTGAACTGAATTTTTCAAATTGTTGTTTCAGCAATGTCTTCTGTGTTTTCTTGGTAGTTTCATTACCACCAAACCATGCACAAATCTCTTCAAAAAGAGTTTTTGCATCAGGATACTTGCTAAAGGATAGCATTTGTTCACCAAGAATGGTCATAAGCAACAAATTTCTTGCTTTTTGATCATTTCTCTTCCGTATCCTTTCATCACCGGTAGTTGGTCCAGTATTTCTTCTCCTTTTAGTTTTGCCTTCAATAATAACATCTGTATAACCTAGTGTGAAAGAATCACCATAAAATATGATATCCCAAAGAGCATAATCTTGAACAATAAAATATTGCTCAATTCTCAACCTCCACAACTCAAACTCATTCTGTTTGATCATGGGCAACTTTGCAGCAACATTTGTAGCAGTATCTTGAACATCCATTTCTTAAGCTTCTTCTTCTAAATCAACTATATCAACCTTGCTCTGATACCAACTGTGAGGAATCGATACACTGTTAAGGTGGTTAAACCTTTGTGACTTTGTGTATATGATATATTGAGTTAATATGATTAAGTATGCGGAATCTACTTAATCACACTTAGAAGGTTATTTGTATTATGGAAATGGAAAGTAATGCTTTAGTAATGAACAATGAACATGCAATGTTAACACCAAACGATTCAATATTATTAAGATAATAATACGAGTGATCTTTTCTTATCACTAGGGTTACAACCTTGAATCTTATGTTTCTATATCTTGTGATATTGTTTTTGTTTGTTCTTGAGAGATATTAATTAAGCACACTTATTTTTCACGCACACTTATCTAGTCTAAGATCTTTCTTTTATATATCAAGAAAGATCTTTACAATAATGTTAAGTCTTGTCGAACAACTTGCTAGTTTATCTTATGTGTGTCAGTAACTAAGATACAACATGTATCTATGTTTACAACTTGTTCTGTGAGTATAAGATAAAGACTAAGCACATGGGGTAAGATATTATCTACCGTGTATAATTGACTTTAGTCAACCAGACTTAACGATAGAAGAGCAGACTTAATTCTGTATTCACCAGAATTAACACTAGCAGACTTAATCTTCAATGACCAGACTTAACCAGGTAGCAGACTTAACCAGGATTAACACTAGCAGACTTAATCACTTAGAGAATTTCCCGATACTTAATCTTCAGAATATTTAATTCCCAACAGTAATAAAAGCTTCAGTCCCATTGGGATGTCCCACTTTTATCCCAAGATGTGAAATATCAATAACACTATTTATTTCTTTATCTGAGTATGTCATATGTTGATTAGCACCGGAATCAACAACCTTACTACTAAAAATCATTTTAGACTAAATTTTATTATTGGAACAAAAGAATTTGCTAAAATTTTGATTAAAAACCTTGCTGTTATTAAAAATAGTACCTGCCATATTGGCATGCACATTCTTTCCAGTAATGGTATTATCTTTGATGAGAGATGTAACCACTGTGAAAATCCCACGTTATAATAATCTAGCACTCAGAATAATTATCCTTTTTCCACGTATAATTTTTTTTTATTATTCGATTGTATCTCCTATCTTATGTGACGTAACTCACATTTTAGATAAACGTGCTCCCACGCAACGCAACCTAACCTAACGAATTTAATGTTTATTTATTATAAACATTTCCTTATGAGATATTACAACCTACCATTTGCCATTTTACGATAATTCGCGAAAGGACGTATAAACTTAACTTTTGTCAATAGTTAGCATTTCTAGCGAAACCCTAAATTATTATAACAACAATTAGGCATAACTAAACCATAAAACTAATGTACAAGTTACTAAAACACAAAAACCCTAATTCCACTATAACTCCCGATAAAACCCTAAAATTCACAAAACTATGATTTTATTTAATAAAATCACAAACCCTAAATAATATATAAATATATTTTACAAAATATTTAGGTACAAGTCTTTTTAAAGCAATGTACAAGTTCTTTAAGCACAAAACTCATTTATTCTTATATATATATATATATATATATATATATATATATATATATATATATATATATAACTCTAAAAATTATTTATTTTAAAATCTAAATCACATATTTATTTTTCCTAATAAATATGTAAACTTAATAAATAATTGTACAAGTCCATAAAACCTACGATACAACCCTTTAATGCACAAAACTTAAAAATCACCTTTATATATATTTAAAGCTTACTAAAAATTACATAAAAATTACAATAATTAGGGAAACATTAAAAATGTATTTTTCTTAATTTCTAAACCTAAGTACTATCATCTTAAGCCTATTATACAACTCTCCTTAAGCACAAATCGATTTCTACCTATTAAAATTCAATTCGATATATACTAAATTACATATACATTTTTCAAAAATAATATTTAACACAAGGAACTAATTAAATCTTAGAAACTAAGTTAGTTACTCTCTAATTCCCTAGTGTACACTTAATAAAGCACACGACACTACACACTTATGCACAAATCGAACCATAGTCATCTCCTAGTTAGAAATCGACTAGACTAGAACAACCCTTGACATCATAAAACATTTTCTTAACTCTCAATACATCCACATGGCTGCCCTCTCCTGTAAACACACCTCTTTGTCTCAAAATATCAAATACTAGGTTAAGAAATAAGCACCAATTGTATGGCAAGGGAATAGCCACATCACCACTCTTTCCCCCTCCTCCCAAGTGGCACTCCTTGTAGTTTCTGTCAGCCAATGTCCCATAAAATCTCCATAGAAAACCCTAGATCAATTCCCTTTATAAATAACGAACCATGATTCCTTTTCTACACAAACCATTCGACCTATCACTAACCCTTCGAACCACCACAAACAGCCTCAACCCTTTACACTACTGATTCCCTTAGTCCCACATAAGCTAAATTAAGTCTAGAGAAGCAGTAGGAGCATGCTAAGTCCAGCAAGGAACAAGTACAAACCATATTTCACTAAAAACATCTCTAGTCGACTTTTTCAAAGGAGGTATATTCTAGTCCTTTTCATTTACTTTCACATAGTTATTTTATGTCTAAATAAAGTTTAGAATATGTATTAAGAGGTGTTATAACTCAAAAATAGCTAAAACACATTTTTCTTAATTCTTACTTATATCGAGTACATATATACAAATAAATTCGAAATGAAGTTCTAATTGATCTAGGATAACAAAAATAGTCTAGGAACTCTTTGAACATGTTATAATAACTAATCAAATCATAAAAACATAGGGTCTAAAAATCGGATTTAGAAAAATACGCGTTTTTCTTTTCTTTTTCACCCAGTCGACCACAGCAGGTCTGCTGCTTTGGACGTCGTTTTACCCTATCAAACGTATTTCAAAAATTCTGATTTTCGACATGCTTAAAGTACATTAGAAGGTCTAAATGTAGGAAAAAGAATCATGAATTTTCGTTGAGTAACGAAGGAGAACGAGCCATGTGAAATCTGCGTTTTCTGTGTCGAATAAAATTTGGTACGCAACTTTCTGAAATTATTTTCGTGGTCGTGAGTTCGAACCAAGTCCCAATCTTTTGCAAAAATACTTTCATAACTCTTATACACACTTTAGAAAAGGAGTCGTAAAAAGTTTCAACTTGAATCGTCGGAAATAAAATGTTTTTGAACCAAAGGATGACGTGTAAAACAAAGTAGGAGTCTCAAGGACCAAACTTGCCAAAACTCTATAAAGTTTCATGTTTTGGATCTGTTTTGCAGTCGAGTAAACCCTAGGGGTATAAACTGTCACTTTTCGAAACTTAAGGGTAGAAAATGTAACTTAACGAAAGATCAGGGGTAAAAGTTGTTATTTTCATAAAGTCTAAGGGTAAAAGTTGTCAACCCTAGATACTTTAGGGTCTAAAATGTAAATATACTTAAAAACTTTAATTTAATTTAATATTATTATTATTAATCTTATTATTATTATTAGGAATTTAAACCTAATATACGTTTTGAACCGTAACTAACAAACGAAGAATTTTTTTTAACGAACGGACAGAATCGAAACTTACAGATAAGAAGATAAGATAAAATCTTACTTTTGAAACTACATATTGGCTCAATTAAGCATTTAATCATCAACTAAAGTATTACGAAACGATCAATAGAAACTTATATAATCAGAAACAGATACTGAAAACTTGACATAACCAACTCAGGTTGCAAGCCGGAGACGTTTATCAACTCTACATTTATCAACTCTAATTAACTTTGTTTTCCATCCAGACTGCTCAGGTGAGTTCATAGTCCCACTTTTTATATACGTTTTTCTAAACTTGTGGGGAGATACATGCTACTAAACCGAACACAAGTACTTTTCTGTATGCTTTCCTGATTTATATTACATAAGTTTAACTGTTGCCTATTTAAAAGACCCTCTATCATGAACCATTAATCATTTTCGGGTGAGCGCGAATATAATGAATAGATCTATTGGATTGACAATCCCATTGTGTTGCTGGATAAGTAACCCAATGCATTTTATTTGAAAACGTTTAATAAAGAGTTCAGGCAGACTCCTGCTCGAGGGCATAATTGCTACATTTAATTATGTAGTGATTTACATCATAGCTTATAACTATGATGTCCATCGTGTTAACGCCTTGCGATTCATGAGACTTTAAGCAATATATAATAAACTGCGATATAACCGATTTACTTTCTATCTGGCTTGTGTTCAAACTGATTTAACGTTAAACGCTATGGATTCACTCAACCTTTGTGTTGACTTTTTAAGCATGTTTATCTCAGGTAACTTGAAGTACGATTTGGCACGGAGTGGCGGTGGACTTTCTTTTAAAAGAGTGTCCGTTTTGTTATCATTCAAATGAATAATATATCATTTATAACGTATTTCGAAACCTCCTGCTGGGACCTCTAAATGTAAACTCTGATTTTAATAAATGAATGATAACAAATTATTTAAAACGACTCTTTTTCGAGTCGTTTTCTATTATCATGACTGTGAACCGTGAGGTAGCACCCCAACTTATATTTCCGCTGCGAATATCAAAAATGGGGGTGTTACAAGAGAAATGAGAGTAAATAACTGTTTATCTATAAAACCAGAAGAAGAACTAGATCCAACAGAATTATTGTTTGAAAACCTTTTATTATTGTTTTGGGATCTATTATTGTTCTTTTTCCCAAAATTAGGAGGATAACCAATCAACTTAAAACATATATTTTTTTGTATGACCATTAAAGCCACAATTTTCACAAACAACAATAGGACCAGTACCAGTGTTTTTCCTATTATCAGTCACCTTATTAAAATTAGCATTAAGATTATTAGACTGATTAACAGGTCTGACATCATCCTGATTAACAACTCTAGTAGCAAAAGCAGAGTTATGACCTCTACTAGAACTACCAGAAACCACTTTTCTATGTGACTCCTAACTACTAATGATAGCAAAGCACCTTTAGCATCTGGTAATGGATCTCTAGACAGGATATTACTCCTAATTTGCATGCATGTATCATCTAAACCCATTAAGAATTGCATTAGTTTCATAAGTTGATTATGCTTTTTAAAATCATCAGCAGCCTGACAAATACATCTAGGTAACTGAATCATAGCATCAAATTGTTTCCATAAAGTAGACAGCTTATTAAAGTATTCAGCTATAGTGGTCCATTATAAGTCAAAGAGTTAATTTTACGATGCAAGTTAAAAGTCATATAACCATCAACTATGTCAAATGTTTCTTTCAATTCATTCCAAATAGGGATGAGCACGGTACCAGAATGGTACCGAACCCGTACCGAATTGGTGGTACCGATTTTTTCCCGAGCATGAAAGTGGGTACCGGTACCGTACCGTACGGGATTCGGGTACCGGAACCGGTACCGGTACTCGGTACCGAAAAATCGGTGCCTATACGGTTCTTCCCGTTTTTTGTTAAACCAAAAAGGATTCCAAGAAAATGCAACAAAAAATAGAAAAAACAAGCATTTTCAAGTTATTTCAAACCACAACGTGGCACAAAACGCAACCAACAATTAAATAAATACATCACCAAGATAGTCGTAACATACAAACGTTCTAAAACTTTTAAAATAGGTTCGGGTTTAATTTTTGGGAGGGTTTATGAAGGATCCATAGTTGCCACAATAAGTTTTTCGAAAGTTTGGTATTTTTTCATATGTTTTACATGACAATTGTTTGACATGAAATGGGCTAAATGGGTGTTTGGATAAGTTATGTAATTCAAAAACATGATTACTCAAATTTCGGGAATTTTTTCGGTACTTCCCGCTTTGGTGTCGGTACCATATTAGTGGTACCGATTTTTTTTGACACGATTCATGGTACCGGTACCGTACCGTGTATTAGGAGCCGGTACCATTTCGGTAAGGTTCCGGTTCGGTACCGGGATTCGGGTCCAAATGCTCATCCCTAATTCCAAACATCAGAAGCTCTTTTAGAAAAAAATTGACCCAGAAACAACTCTTCAGATATAGAGTTTAATATCCAACCCAAAACAACAGCATTGACTCTGTAACCTTTCTCAAATTTTGACATCACAATTCAAGTAATTACGTCATTTAAATAAATTCATTTCGTAAATATTTTACGAGCTACATTTTTATTTTTCCATTTCTATGGGAACATTGTACGATTATTATTCCACATAATCCCGAACCTACGATTTTAGGTTTTAGCAACGTCTACGAGTTCAGATAAACGCATCTTTCTTTTAATATACTAAGTTATAGTATATTGACGAGTTTCGACATTTTTATAAATTCTATATTTTTACCTCGTCCGAATTTAATTTTTGTGATTTAAATTACTTAACAATATTGACTACCGGGATCAAATTATAACACAACAAGTAACAAGTATCTAGCTTCCACCTCATTTCCCTCCCCCTCCCCCTTAGATTGGGCGTATAAAATGGAAAACTGCCAAGACATAAGGTCTTGGTGATATATTTACTACACACTTGTCCATCATAACACTTGTCCTAATCCTAACACATCCTTAATCCCTAAGTTACTAATAAATGGCAACTTACCTAAGTAGAAGTAACCAAATTGGATACCTCTTTCACCTTAATGAGTCATTAGGGCACTTGTACCATTTCTAAGCAATCTATCCTAAGATCTTGACACACATCCATACTTAACTAGCAAGTTTGATTAGTCATCTATTCTCCACCTCCTCAAAGCCCTATATAACCCCCCCCCTCCTTGTGTTAGTCGTCCACCACAACACACCCAAACACACTCATAATTTGCTCTCTACTTCAAGTATTTCAAGAAGATTAAAGGCCAAAGTAAACTACATCAAATCCCTTGCAAGTTTAGGTGATCCTCTTGAGTTTAAATCTACTCAAGTCACCTAAGGTCTCATCACAAGCCCTTAAGAATACAAAAAAGTTTAGAAGGTTGCTAAAGTGTGGGAGATTACTCAAATTCCTAGTTCTAAGTCCTTGTTATTCCTTTCTTTTGAAAGCCAAAAATTGTAAGAAAAGCTAACTCACTCATGATCAACTCTATTTACATTTTTTCTCATGTTTAATCTATGCTATATATGTCTAGTTATATTGATCACATGATGTACAAATTCTTAAAAATCAAGTTTAACTTATATGTTGTTTTATGTAAGTGTACAAATGAAACTAGTGATTTATGATATGAAAAACGACAAAAATTATGTGCTTATAACCTTGAATAAGCTTATAGAATGATAGAGGACCTTACAAGGAAAACTTAGCAATTTGAATCACCAAAAACGGACACACGAATCAAAAGTTATGGCCAAAAGAAGTTAACGAAACCGAAAAACTGAAACTGTCAAAATACTTCTGTAACGATTTTGAATAGCAATTTTAAGGCCCTTCTGATCTGATTCGTCAAAAAGTTAAAGCACAAAAGTTGTCCGGAATGATGTTTTACGTCTACTGGCGAGAGATCTTAGCCTGAAAAAGCACGAGACGGGCTGGGCAGGCGGACTGTTTTAAACCCGAGCATAAGATTTTCCAAAAACCTTTTTGTAAACGGACTAGTTCCCGACCTTGTTATTTCACGAAACTTCACCACTTTCATCACATACTTATAAATTTCATCTTTTATCAAATAATATCACATACCTCAACTTTGGAATAACAAATTTAGTAATTGACGAGAACATATAATAACCATTTTTCCTAAATCTTAACCAAACAACCCTATAACTTCATTAGACTTTGAAAACGGCCAAAACTCATTTACGAAACATGCAATATCCTAAATAAACTTTTCTAAAGTCTATTTGACCTTCGGAATAATGTTTTTCACATGTGAAAAACATTTTTTCACATGTGAAACAATAATCCTAACTTATAAGTTTTCACAAGTGAAACCATATTCCTAACTTGTAAACCTTGTAAGTTTTCACATATGAAACTATACTCATAACTTGTAATAACCATTATGATTTCCTAATCATAACCAAACAACCTTATAACTTATGTTTGCAAACCATATGATCATTTTGACACTTATATCACGGAATCAAACAAGCAAAACATATATTTTTCATATCGAGTACTACAAAACTAGGGAGCTTCATGTGAGGGGTTTCATTTGGGTAAACGGATCGATGAGTTGCTGGATTGACGAATTAAAGTGTCCTAGCTCCTCGAACATTTACTACATGACCTCTGAATTATGATGGCCCGAACGGTAGTACGAGATATGTAAACTAAAAATGTTTCATAAACCGTTTTTTAGTGTTTAAGAACTAACGTTTTTATTTAATATAAACCTATGAAGTCATTCAACCTTTGTGTTGACACTTTTAGCATGTTTATCTCAGGTCCATAATGAACGAGGCTGGCACGGAGGAGCACGGATACTCAAGAGGGCTATAAATTTTATTATCATTCGAAGACTCATTTAATGTAATTTGTAAACCTTGAAACTACTGGGACCTCATTTTGTAAATTCTGATATTTATATAATTCGAATGACAAATCTTTTAAAAACGACTCAATTAGAGTTCGTTTTCTATTGTTATTACTATTGTGCCATGAAGTAACACCCAGTTTGAATTCCACTGCGTTCACGAAATTGGGGGTGTTACAGACTCTGTCCCATTGTCTACCCAAAACTTCATCAGTATTAGACATTTTGCATGTGCCATCAATAAAACCAGTTTTATTTTTACCCTCAAAGGCTAAAAACATAGCACATGACTAAACATTATAGTTTTCAGCCCCTTTTAATTTTATAGACACCACAATTAAAGAAGCAGAGTCATTAGAATGTAAATGTAATTGGTGACTTATATCCAATTTACTTATTAGAGTAACAGGTTCAATAAAATCTTCATCATCATCTGAATGATGAACAGAAGCAGGTGGAGTATTACCATGAATAGACCCAGGGGGTATATTACCATGGAGAGACATGATTGCAGACAATCAAATATCAAACAACAGAAAATATCAAACACTCAAAAAAGGAGAGAAGGTAGTTCCCAGGTTTTCCTTGCCACTATAGTGGTAGGTCAAAGGCGCACACAAGCACACAAATACAATAAGAAACTAACAGAACACAGATAAAGACACAAATAACAAAAAATCTCAACAACCAACAATCTCAACTTTCAATAATCCCAAATCCTATCCTCCAACAATCTAAGCAAGAAAATAAATGACATAAATTAAAGAAAGGGCGTGAGAGGTGTTACAGTGCACGCAAAAGAAACAGCAGCGGAATACCAGACCTACTACACCCTAGATTCACTTAGTCTAGGGATATAGCAAATTCACAATCAATACCCAGATCCAATAACCAAGAATCACCAAACCCTAATTCTCAAAATTAGAGAAAATCACCATGACCTCCTTCAAACGAATAAGTAACACCAGATCTATCGATTAAACACACTTAATCAACCACATGAACCTTTTATTATAAAAAGCCTCAAATTACCCAAACCCTAATTTTTTTCAAAAATTAGGCGTTTTCAGAAAAGCTTTCAGATCTAAGTAATTAATCAACAGATCTATCACTTAACACAAGTTAATTGAAAGAAAACAAAGTAATTTAAAAAAACCCCCAAATTTATCGAAACCCTAATTTTTTGAAATCAATTTTAGAGCAAGATAGATCGTGCCTTCTCTGATACCATGTAGAAAAACACAAACTAATTTTCTTTTATTGATTTGAATCAAAACAACCACAGAAACTGTTCTCAAACAGATTACAACTCAGAAACAATAATCACTTGATCTTAATCAAGTTACAATAACAAAACAAGAGACTGAGTACTTTGATCAAGATGATCAAGAAACTAAGGTTTACAAAGTTAGAGAGTAGACAGAGTTAGCTTTTAGAGAGAGAGAGAGATCAGAGATGAAAAGTGAGAGATAAGCTGAGATTTCTAGCTTATATACTCCCAGCTACAAGTATTGAAATATTGCATCATTTAGTCCTTGATAACTTTCATATAAGCCCTTCCGTGCTTTCTCTTTATTATTTCTGCCATATATCTTCCAACTTGTGTCTACTCTTAGCACAACAACCACAAAGACATTCAAAGGACTTAAACCGAAATATAAAACAGACAAAGTTAGTCCCTAAGATTTATATCAGATATCAGATGAGTCCTTACTTTTCAACAAATTCAATGAATTTCTCATTTAATTCTTTTTTCAAAAATTATATTTTATATTTCATTTTTAATCTCTAAAAATTTTCTCTACCATATGTGCCATATAATCTATTTTTGAAGAAAAATCTTTCACTCTACGTGGAATTTATAACCTACGATAACAACATTCACTAAAAAAAAGAAGTCAAATTCAATCATGTTATGCCGGCTATCGAGAATTTATCATATATAATAGATTAAAAAATATTCATGTTTGTTGTCGATTGCGATAGCTAGACACAGTTGTGCCGTGTGCGTATATACAAACATAAATGGAATTCTTGATCCCAACAAGCAACAATGTTTTGAGTTTCACGCGTTCTTGGAAATGATCAATAGAAAGCACGAAACAGTTGTTCATTTATGATTTTTTCTATTTGTCATTGATTCCTTTTTTAATGAAAATTCAAATAAGATTAAAAAAACACATTTGTTTGTGACCAGTGCATTTTTTATAATTTAAGATTTTTTACAAGAATTAACGTAAAAATTCATACATGTCCAGAGACCCCTTAGACCCACCTTGACTCCGTCATTAATGTCAAGTATGTGTTTCTTTTAAAACGATATATGTTCAGTAAGAGTATGGATTATAATTATTCTTTTCAAATTTGTACACCATCATATATTCTAGTCTTTGACTTTTGTGATAGTAATAAATATTTTGATGTTGTTATAAAATACGGAGTACTCCGTATTAGTTTGACATTTAAAGTCAAATGGAGTTGATTTGCATATATCAATGTACAAAGTGCAAACAATTAAAACATGTTATAAATATTGTATAAGATAAAATGGAGTGTGCCAATGAAAAATGAAAATGTGTAAATCAATTCCAAAGTCAAAACCCCGATAATTAGAAGATACTAAATATCATTAACATGTAACACTGGGCATACGAGTGACCTTCAGCGACATTCATTTTGCCTGTCACGCTAGCTTTCTCTCTCCAGCGACTTACAGACGACTTTTTACCATACTAAAGCGATCTTCATTTTTATTTTATTTTATTTTTTACCATAAATATGTTTGGAATAATTGAAGCAAGCCACGTTGTCGAGAGACCAAAGTTAGATACCAACTTTCAATGTTCATGCAACACTTGGTATCAGGGACGGATCCATGGTACAACTATGGGGGCCGATGGCCTTCATGACTCGTCGAAAAAGTTGAGATTTTAGTGTAAGTTTTTTTTTTTTTTTTTTTTTTTTTTTTTTTTTTTTTTTTTTTTTGACCTTTTTTCTAAAGTGCCCTCCACTCAAAACTCAAATTGCCCCCACCAACATACTAAAACCCAACATTCAACACTTTAAAACCTTATAAATCCTTCATCTCTAAGTAACAATACTCGATTTATTATTTCGATCATAGTTTTTTTTTTCTACATTTTGTTGCTATTGTCAAAAAATAAAATAAATAAATGAAAGAATTTGCCCCCCACAAGCTATTTTTCTGGTTCCGTCACAAGCTATTTTTCTGGTTCCAACATGCAAAGATATCAACACCAATTGGTATAAAAGGTCACGTTTAAAACAAACCCAACACACATAAACCATGCATGCCGACTACATTTTGTCTTCTCAACTCACAAGCCAAACCACTTAGCAACACAACTTGCTAGTCAACTTGTAATCCGAACTCGCAATACATGGGCATCTCTAACAAGCCAAGTAGCACACTAAACCACCCGCAACATGCTACACAACACCCAAGTTAAGAAGGTGAAACCAAATTTTGTTGTTATGTGTTTGTAAAATGGTGGTCGTTTGCTCGATCGAAACCCAAAAAAAATTGCCCGACGACCTCCAGCGACCGACTACCCACATCAAGGCCGACCGACGACCAATTGGTCTGAATCGGTCGACGACCGAACTAGTGTGCCCAATCTGAATCGTGATGCCACTGTTGGGATTTCATATTGATTAAACCATCAATACCACGAGTACACAGCGGATGGATCTATGTTTAATGTTATGAATTAAAACACATCATTAAAACACATAATAAATACTAACCTCGAATCTATTGAAAAATAGATAATCACAAAGTCTTGACCTTGATCACGAACACTCCAATGGATCCCGTATCACCACGAAACCCTAATCAACTATAGTGAGTTGATCTCTATCGAAAACTCACACTACACGTCTAACGAGAGCGTTAGGATGCTAGTGCTTAACCCACGAGCTTACGAACTAAACACGAATGCTAGTCGTAGAGAAGAAACAAAGCCAACTCCCTTACTTGGGGTGCTGGACGTTTTTAGAGGACAAGAGAGAAGATCAAATAATACTTTGATTTTAGGTGTGTGTAAATGAAGACCTAGAGGCCTCCTTTTATACTAATAGGGTAGCTTAGGAAAAAAACCACCTCCTCTTGCCCTAGCCCAATATGGCCTTCCAACCCCTAGGGGTACATGGGCCTCCATATTGCTTGTTAGTCCTTGTGAAATAAACATGTACAATACAAGCCAATTTCGGACTTAACGATCGTTAAACGTTACACTAACGGACTAACGACCGTTATGTATATTTCGTGGATTATATTAATTATAATTAATAGTATACATTAAACATATCAATTATATTTAATAAACGCTCTCTAAATGTATACGTGTGTGCCCCGATAGACTCACGTAATTTCTAGCCGTATAACCTATTGATTTACGAACGCATAACCAATAAAAAGATGAATCCAAAAAGTCATATAAAAGTCGTTTGTTAATGACTTAATAAAGAAAGATAACTGAAAATATAAAGTGATAAAACTAAAGATGTTTGCATTAAATTATCACTTATTTAAACATGACTTATTATACAATTTAAAGTTTTAAACAATCAATACTAGAAAAAACAACCAAAATGATGGGAAAAACTTCACCCGTCGGTTCATCTAATGCAAAACATCTAAATCAAAATTAACACTCTTTTAATCCACTAAACTTTAATTCCCACTTCCAAAATCACCAATCCGTCATTTACCCCAATTCAATTTCACCAACTAAACCATTTCAAAAATCTTTGATTTTAGGTCAAATTTTGAATAATAATGCAAAACAGAAACCCAAGTGAGAGAGAATGGGAGGAGGTTAATCGCAAGAAAAAAGGGAGATCTGCCGTGCAATCCAACGGGGGTCGAAGGCAGAATCCAACTCATTGGACGGTCTTCTATGTCGATAACATCCCGGACGATTGCTCGGTTGAGGAACTGAGATCCCATTTCGAAATCCATGGGGTGTTGAAGGACTTTTATATGGCGACAAGGAAAAATGGAGATGGCAATCGTTTTGGGTTTGCGAAATATGCAAGGGTTAATGATAATCTTCTGCTTGAAAAAGAGTTAAGCAAGATTAAGATTGGTCACATGAAACTGAGTGTTAACTTGGAGAGATTTGATAGGAATCGCATTCCGGTAAACCTTAGCAAACCTCCGTCGGTTTTCTCGGGTAAACCTAGCTCCTATCCGAATCACTCCTGGAAGTACTCGGTTCCGAGCAGGTCTTTCGCCGATGCGGTGGGCTGTTCATCAAACATCCAGGAGAAAGTTATCACGGTGAATCAGGAAGAGTCCAGCTTGAGCAAAAAACTCATGCACAAATCGTTATTGGGCAGATCGGTGGACCTGGCAACCTTGAACAAGCTTCCGAACTTGCTGTCAAACATTGGAGTGGGATGCAATGTTAGACATGTGGGTGGGCTTGAGGTTTTGCTCTGTTTTGAGTCTCATGCTCTTGCTGCGGATTTTCTTGCAAAAGAAACCAAATGGAAACCTCACATGTCTAGCCTTGAACTTTGGGAGGGTCAATCATACTTATTTGAAAGAGTAGTGTGGTTGGAGATTATTGGTTTGCCACCGAATCTTTGGTCAGCCAAAGTGTTCAATAAGATTGCGGGAGAGTTTGGGAAGGTTATTCACGGGTCGGAGGCGTCAAACGGTGACATAGATATGTCTAGTAGCTATGTAGCAATACTATCGTCCAAGTTTGAGGCCATCAATGAATCTTTGATTGTGGAATTGGATGGCAAGCGATTCCGTTGTATCATTCGTGAAGCTATCTGGAATTGGGCCCCAGATTTTATATTGGAAAATTCATCTTCTTTGCCGGTGGCGGAAGGCGGTGGTGATAAGGTGGTAGAAGAGGTAGAGTCGCCGGAGGAAGGAGAGATAGTTGAGTCTCCCAAAAAAATGGAGTGTGGTGATTTCCAAGAACAATCATGTTCTCCTGTTCCAAATGGTGGTGAGTTGGCTGGCAACTGTTGTGGGGTGGATCCGGATCCTAATCCTAACCCGGATCCAGGTGTGACACGGGTTGAAAATGGTTCCGCTGGGCACCAAACCGGGTTATTACCTGAGGTTGGGCTTAGTAAGCCAGGCTCAAAGGAAGGTGGGGATATTGATATGAGCTCTAATGTGGGCCAAGATGATTTGCTGGGTTGTAAAGACGTGGGTCTTAGTGGAAAAACTAATCTGGGATCATCTATTGAAATCGGGTTATCGGCTAAGAAGAGATCAAGGCGATCTTCACCCTTGGCATCCACTCCTATTGCAAATAACACTGGTGAAATTCAAGCTGAAAATCAAACTGGAAGCAGTGGTCGTGGGTGAAGGAGAAGACGACGAAGGTGCTCCAAGGGATCGGCGATTCCAGTGCCTTCCATTCCGGTAGAGGTGCCCCTCTCTGATTTGGAAATTGCAATGGAAGTTGATGAAACATTGAAGATTGCGGCAACCATAAACGCTAATCTCGGAGGATTCAAAGACCAGGTTAGTGAAGTGATCAGGGGAGAAGGAGTCAAGAACTGAATTAATGGATTTAATGTCCATTAATTCAAGGGGATTTGGTGATGAGAAGATTGAGTGGATTTGCTCAACAAAAAGGAAACATCGCTGTAAGTTTCTCTGTATCCAGGAAACCCAATGTCGGTCCACTGATAGGCTTCCGGTTTGAAAATTATGGGGTAGAGGGAGGGTGGAATCGGTGGCTGTCGATTCGTGTGGTCGTTCCGGAGGTTTACTTTGCCTCTGGGATCCTAATTGCTACTCGATTTCGGACACTATCAAGTCGCGAAACTACCTGTTGGTGAAAGGAACGTTCAAAGGAAGTAATGATAAGTTTTGTCTCATTAATATTTATGCTCCTCAGAGTTCCGTTGACAAACGAACTCTTTGGAGCGAAATTCTTGGACTGATTCCCTCGTTAGAGGGGTTTTTAGTTTTGACAGGTGACTTCAACGTTGTTCGAAATAGAGACGAAATGATGGGGTCGGTGTTTGATGCTGCCGAGGCAAGAGACTTTAACGAGTTTGTTTTTCTAGCTTCTCTGAAAGAATACCGAATGGGAGGACAGAGATTCACATTCACAGGGGGTAACGGAAAGAACTTCAGCAAGATCGATAGGGTTCTTGTAAGTGACTCATTTTGGCAAAAATGGCCGGATGCATCTCTCACGGTGCTCCCTCGGTCTTGGTCGGATCATAGTGCCCTTATCCTAAAGACGTCGGCGGTGGATTATGGTCCGCCTCCTTTCAAATTCTTTTCTTCGTGGATGAAAAAACCGGGGTTCAAAGATGTTGTGATGTAAGCTGCTCTTACCTCGGACTCAAACGCAAATCATAAGGCTGATGTGAAGCTTATGAACAAGTTGAGGAACATAAAAAATGCGATTAAAGAGTGTAGAATTATTTCAAAAAGTACAGAAGATGCTGAAAGAGATTTGTTGGCTAAAGAATGTGAAGATTGGGAAAACAAGGCAGAGGCTGGTGTTATTGATGGGGCGGGTCTTGATCAATGGGCCTTGTGTAAAGCGAAATGGCAGGAGTTAGAGCTCTCTAATGCGGCTGACATGAGACAGAAAGCGAGAATCAAATGGGTTGTCGACGGTGATGAAAACACAGCCTTTTTTCATGGCATGTGTAACTTGAATATCTCAGGTACTAGAATTAACGGCTTGAACATCGATGGAGTTTGGGTCACGGATCCTTCGTTCGTGAAAAGAGAGGCTTGGAAATTTTTTAGAGAAAAGTTCAAAAATCCACATTTGAACAGATCGTCAATTGAATTCAGCGGGTTAAAACAGTTAATGGGGGCTGATTGCAATCTTCTTATTGCTCCGTTCACTCGAGATGAAGTCAAGGCGGCGGTGTGGGATTGTGGTGGGGACAAGGCCCCCGGTCCCGATGGTTTCAACTTCTCCTTTTTCAAGCATTATTAGGAGATTTTGGGTGATGATTTCTTTAATGTCCTTACGCAATTCCATACGAGTGGGGAAATTAGTAGGGGTTGCGGTTCTTCATTCATTCACCTCATCCCCAAGATCGAAGACCCTCAAGGTTTTAGGGATTTCCGGCCGATAAGTCTTGTTGGTTGCATCTCGAAGGTGATATCGAAAGTGTTGGCGAACCGCCTTAGGTGTGTTGTGGGTTCAGTTGTGTCGGACAAACAACTTGCTTATATTGCGGGCCGTTCAATTCTCGACGGCCCTTTGATCCTTATCGAAGTAATTGCGTGGGCTAAGAAAAACAAAACACAATCTTTTATTTTTAAAATTGATTTCGAGAAAGCATTCGACACCGTAGATTGGAGATTCATCGATGACATATTGAGGCAAATGGGGTTTCCGAATTTATGGAGAAAATGGGTGATGGGGTGTTCTAAGTCGGTTCGCGCTTCGGTTCTCATCAACGGTACGCCAACTTGGGAATTCCAAGCAGAGAGGGGGGTTAGGCAAGGAGATCCGCTCTCGCCTTTTCTCTTTATCTTGGTTAGGGAAGCCCTAAATTCCATGATGGTTAGAGCTGTGGATGTAGGCGTGTTTGCTGGCCTAAAATGTCCGCATAATGGACCCATTATTTCGCATATTCTATTTGCGGATGATGCTATTATCGCAGGGGAATGGAGTGAAGCCAATATACGCAACCTTGTTAGAATTCTTCGGGTTTTCTATGTTGTGTCGGGGCTTCGGGTGAATTTAGAAAAGTGCAGCCTTTATGGCCTAAACGTGAATGATCTCGAGCTTGATAGATGTGCCAGCTTCTTCAAGTGTCGAGTTGGAGATTTCCCGTTCAAACATCTTGGGATAATGGTAGGCGCAAATATGAACCGCATAAAAAATTGGGATCCCGTTATTGAGGTGTTCGAGAGTCGCTTGTCCCTTTGGAAAGCGTCGAGCCTTTCGATGGGTGGAAGACTTGTGTTGATTAAAGCCGTGCTCGATTCGCTTCCGATATATTACTTCTCGCTTTTTAAGGCTCCTGATCCGTGGTGAAGTATATATATAAATATTATGCAATGATGGATACGCGTGAATAAATACAAATCACCCTTTTGTGAAAAAGGATACTTGTACAAACTCACGTTTGTGTGTAGTGTGAAACCAGGTAAGTGATTACCCGGATCGTTTCCCAACGAGATGTGAATGGGCAACTGTGAAAAGCTTTGGATTAGAGTGATTGATGATTTAGATTGCTTTTGATTTTACTTTTTAACAATTCTAAATAACAAATTAAAACAGATATGCACAATAAAATTAAACGCGAATTAATTAACCTAAAAACGCGCAACGAAAAATCTAAAATGGGATTAAAAAGTAACATTTATGAAATTTAAAACATAAAAATGTAAAATTACTAAAAACTTATTTTAAAACTTAAATTATATTTTTTTTTACACTTTTTATTTAATTATTACTAATTATTTATTATTTAATAACTAATTAAACTAATTTAAATTATAAAAAAAATACTAAATGAGCAAAGAAAAATCTAAAACTTTTTCTAAAAATATTATTAAGTATAAAGAAGCTAAGAAAATTATAAAATTGAAATTTACTTAATTAAAATTTAAAAAGATAAATTCTATTAAATAGAAGCTATCACTATTTTTCTATTTTTGATTTTTCTTAAGGACTAAAAATGTAATTATATTTTTCCTAGATTAAAAATGACAAAAGAAAATTATGAAAACTAAAATTATATTTTTCTGATTATTTTTCTATTTATTATGATTTAAATACTATTTGAAACTAATTAAAAAGATTAAAAATATCAAAACTATTCAGAAAATCATGAAAATTTACAGATAAATCTAAAATATTATTTAAAAGCTAGGAAAATTAAAATCAAAAGTTGACTAAGCCCAATAAGCAGATTTGGGCAGATAAGCAGTTTGCTAATAAGCTAGAAATAAGCTAAAAAGCAAAAAACTTAACCAAATGCTCAGGACAAGTTTAACCAACTTATACAAGCACAAAACAACTTAAAACAAACAGATAATCCAACAAATAAGCAATTTCAACACCAAATCTGATTCAAACTCCACACAGAAACTTCAGAAAAGTGCTAAATTGCAAGGCAGATTAAGCAGTGAAATAAGTTTCTGAGATGCAATTTTATGGGGGCAAAAGCTAGCTTATACTACTGGGTACTCTAAAACACAAAAATCCCCATCACAAACACTTCAATTGAACCCTAATTAGTGCCAAGATCAGATGGTTCAGCAATCAGTGTATACTGATTGCTTTGCACAGGGCAAAAACAGGGAACTTTGAGAGTGCTTTTTAATAAGCAAATGTAATCCAAACTCAGATTTTCTTTTTGGAATATGTAAACAACCAACAACTTAACACAAATCAACAAAAATTACTTAGTTCCAATCTCAATTGAACCTTGTGCAAGATCTGGACTAACTGACCATTTTGACAGAATTTGGCATTTTTGACTTTTTGATTTATGAACTAGTTTGACTTATATGAACTTTGGATCAATCCTAATGACTGATTATGATGTAACAAGATGAATTAAGACAAGATTGATCAATTACAACAACTTATGAACACAAAAGCATGATCATGGAACTTAAAATCTTAACAGTGAATCAGTGGAATGAGATCAAAGATGATTTTGACTATTTATCAAACAAGCACAGGTTTTTATGGTTCCTCTGAGTTGTTCTTGACTAATGTAACATGTAACAACAACAAATAACAACACAAACACTCAGCAACACCACTG
Source organism: Artemisia tridentata subsp. tridentata (assembly GCA_021014915.2). Classification (NCBI taxonomy): domain Eukaryota; kingdom Viridiplantae; phylum Streptophyta; class Magnoliopsida; order Asterales; family Asteraceae; genus Artemisia; species Artemisia tridentata. The sequence goes on from CP139506.1 coordinate 355,937,918, forward strand.
AATCAGAAAGATCCAAACAACCCTTAACTTAACTGATTTTGTGATTTTCAAAGCAACTTGATGATTTAGACTACAACACTGATTTTAAACCTTATATTATCATATAACAAGACCATATGAGCATAAAACAACAATGATCTAAGCATGAAACACAGAAATGAACCATATGCTAGTTTGACTACACAAATGGAGTTTCTTAGCAACAAGCAAATCCAAAGAACAAGCTACCTATTTAAAGCTTATTATCACTTAACAATGACCACAGAGACATAATAACATCAAGATTCAAGCAATAAACTATTGATACAGTAAAATGCAATATTGAAGAGATTATGCTTACAAAATGCACTCCAGCTAAAAACCAAGAACATGGATCCAAGAACACTCCTATAGGTTCTCCACAGAACCACTAACCCATGGCCATCCAAGATTTACCATGCTCCAGCCATCTTCATCATCTTCAATGGATTTTTGACTTTTATCTATTTTAAGTGATTTTTGGTATTTTTGGTTTGTTATCACTAAACTGAGTTTTATGGTTTCTAAAAGCTTTCAGAAGCTTTATAGGAGCTTATGTGATCTAATTCAGTCCTTATCATCTACTAGAACAACATACAAGCAATTATGAGAATTTGAGCTTGAAAATGGCAATAACTGAATTCGTGCTTAAAACTTGAAATTGATTACTTGAAAACGTTTACAATACACTTAAGAAACTTAATACAATGCTTAAAAGCTTGAACATAAACTAAGAAATGGAAATTAACTTAAACGACATACTTAAACTAAAATTACACTAGATATCTCTTCACACTGCATCAATCTTCTTCTTTATATACTTTTGAGACTCCCCACTAGATTCTGAACATATCCCATCAATAATCTTGACCATTGGATGAGTCAAATTGATCTAAGCCGTATAAACTAATTTTGGCGCCAAAAGTGGATATGGGTAGATATGTAATCACATGGGTCTGAGGGAGTGGGGAAGAAGCATTAAATGCTTTTGGAGTGGTTAGGTAGCGTGTAGGAGGAGGGGGAGTGGGTGTGTCAGGAGGTGGTGGACAATGGTGGTATTGAAGGGCGGTTTTGGCGGTTTGGGTGGTAAAGAAGAAGGTTTGACCTGGGTTTGACCCAGGCTTAACTAAAAAGGGTTGGGTCGGGTTATGATAAGGATTGGGCTTGGGTTTAGAAGTTGGGCTGGGTTTGGTTTAGTTAAGGATGGGTTGTTTTATTTAATTAGGATCCGGATTTGGTTTATAGAATAAACACAAGGACCATTCTTGTAACTTCTGAAATTTGGAGGACTAAACTTGCACATCTTCCAAAATACACCCAGGGTAATTCCTGCCATGTTTCAATAATCCAGGGACCATACATGATGTTTCCACAAAATAATATTTCCCAAGGATCATTTTTGCAAATTCTGAAAGTGCAGGGACCAAACTTGTAATTTATTTAAACTTTTCACCAAAGGACTAAATATGATAATTTATGATTTAAAAAGGACCTTTGGTGACTTTTCTTACAAAAAAAATGCTTAGGGACTAATTTTGACAAGATTTGAAACTTGAGGGACTGAAACTGCCAATTTTGCAAACTTTGTTCGTTTTTCAACTGTTTTTAAACATTTTGCATTTGAAACATATAAAACACAATCCCTAGGATATTTTCAGTATTTTGATGCATTTCTGAGTGTTTTTGAATGTTTTGGCAGTTCAGATACGACAAAAATGATGAGTATTTAGACACTCATCAATCCCCCACACTAAACTATTGCTAGTCCCTAGCAATCTTTTATGAAGTTTTAATGGATTTTTCTCTTTACCAAAAGCCATCACTTCTGGAGTAGCCAATTGTTTTAGTATGTGATACTTTGGTACAATGATAACCAAATGATTTTGAGCAAACCATCAGCTGTCAACGGTTTTGATTTGTCTTTACCAAAAGCCGTTTGCTTCTGGACTAGCCAACTCTTAGATAAATTATCAACATTATCTTTGGTGAGCTGATTACCAATTATGGTTTTTCACTGCCTTTACCACAAGCCATAACCTTGCGGGCTAGCCAACTCTTCACTTTTAAAGATATGGCGAGTCGAAAACCATACAATTTTCGGCAAATTGTAAGCCATCAACGGATTTGAGACATCTTTACCAAGAGCCGTTTGCTCTCGGATTAGCCAATCCTTATGTGGGTTAGACATGGCGGACTGATAACCATTTTATTGCGTTCTAAGTGAGAAAAATTTTTAAAATTTTGGCTAAAATGGGGGTACTAGATGGTACATTTGATTAAATTCGCTAGAATTCCCCCCCACACTTAGAACTGAATATTGCCCTCAATATTCAAAGTACCGGTTGTTAAACCAACACTTAGAACGTGAAAGGGAAATAATAATAGCCGTTTATGTTTTATATACATTTTTTTTTGAAATTTCCATATATACAACCTGTGGGGCATCTCCCCCACACTAGGGTGGTAGAACAGAGAAAGAAGTCAGAAATATGGGTGAAAACCCATATGGTGCTTGAGTTTTTGATCACCGAGTCACTAGCTTGACTCGATCCCCGCATTCATTGGTTCATGGGGAAAGTTTGAAGATCCGGGACAACCATGGGTGGTATGTCCTCTCCAAAGTAATGTTTCAACCGATGGCCATTCACTTTAAAGTTAGGTCCGTCAACTTGAGATAATTCAACGGTACCATATGGATAAACTTTTGTGATAGTGAATGGACCAGACCAACGGGATTTGAGTTTTCCCGAGAAGATCTTCAATCTTGAATTGAAAAGAAGGACTCGATCACCAACGTTGAAAACGCGGTTCTTAATTTTTGAGTCATGGAGCTTCTTTGTTTTTTCCTTGTAGATCAAAGAGTTCTCGTATGCTTGATCACGAAGTTCATTCAATTCATTTATTTGAACTTTTCGGTGATCACCCGCTGTCTGAAGATCAAAGTTTGCATGCTTGAGGGCCCGGTCGGCTTTGTGCTCAAGCTCAATCGGCAGATGACACGCCTTTTCGTACACAAGCTTGTATGGAGTACACCCGATGGGTGTTTTGTAAGCTGTACGAAAGGCCCAGAGTGCGTCATCTAGCTTATCCGACCAAGAGGCACGGTTGTCTCCTACGGTCCTTTCCAGAATTCTTTTAATACCTCGATTGGTAACTTCCACTTGCCCACTTGTCTGTGGGTGATACGCAGTAGAAAGACGGTGTGTAACACCATACTTTTGCATGACTTTATCAAACTTGTCATTGCAGAAATGCGTACCACGATCACTGATTATAGCACATGGAGTTCCAAAACGAGCAAAAAGAGATTTTAAAATTTTCACAACAACTCGAGCATCATTTGTGGGTAAAGCTTTCGCTTCAACCCATTTTGACAAATAGTCAACAGCCACGAGAATATATTTGTTTCCTCGAGATGATGGAAATGGCCCCATAAAGTTAATGCCCCATATGTCAAAGATTTCACAAACTTGAATGACATTTTGTGGCATTTCATTTCTTTGTGAAATATTTCCGTAACGTTGACAATCGTCACAAGCTTTGACTATTTCCTGGGCATCCTTGTAAATTGTGGGCCAATAGAAACCGGAATCAAACACCTTTTTGGCGGTGTAGTTGGGATTATGATGTCCCCCAGTAGGTCCAGAATGGCAAGCCTTGAGAATATCAATGGCTTCCTGACCATAAACACACCGCCGGATGACTTGATCCGCACAGATTTTAAACAAGAAGGGGTCGTCCCAGAAATAATGTTTGACATCCTTGAAGAACTTATTCTTCTGTTGGGACGACATCCCTTTCACAACAAAGTTACCCGCATGGTAGTTTGCAAAGTCGGCAAACCATGGGGTAGTCGAATCTCCACGAAAGGTAACCGCACTGAGTGTCTCGAGAGGAAATGTTTCATTTATTTCCTTTTTCTCGAAAACATCTTGGTGTGGGTTCTCTAATCGGGATAGATGATCAGCAGCTAGGTTCTCAGCTCCTTTTTTATCACGTATTGTGATATCAAATTCTTGCAGGAGGAGAACCCAACGGAGCAATCTCGGCTTAGCATCTTGTTTTGCAAAGAGATATTTGAGAGCCGAGTGATCCGTATACACTACACATTTTGTCAAGATCAAATATGGCCGAAACTTCTCAAAGGCATACACCACAACCAACAATTCTTTTTCTGTAGTGGTGTAATGAGTTTGAGCTTCAGTCATAGTTTTACTTGCGCAGTGGATAGGCTGAAAGTGTTTGGCTTTACGTTGCCCCAGGACTGCACCGATAGCAAAATCACTTGCATCGCACATGAGTTCAAACGGCAAGTCCCAGTCGGGGGCAACTAAAATGGGTGCTTCAGTAAGCTTTTTCTTTAGAGTTTGAAAAGCTTCAACGCACTCAGGAGAGAAAATAAAAGGAGCATCCTTTTCAAGGAGATGGGTCATAGGCCGGGCGATTTTAGAAAAATCTTGTATGAATCTACGATAGAAACCGGCATGACCCAAAAAACTCCTAATACCTTTGACGGTAGTGGGATGAGGTAATTTACTGATGACATCAACTTTTGATCTGTCAACCTCGATCCCACTCTTGGAAATCTTATGGCCGAGGACAATGCCCTCTTTGACCATAAAGTGACTCTTCTCCCAATTTAGACAAAGATTGGTGTCTTTACACCTTTTCAACATGTTTTCTAAATTGGAGAGACATGCTTGGAACGAATCTCCAATGACCGAGAAGTCATCCATAAAGACCTCCATTGATTTACCGATCATGTCGGTGAATATGGCCATCATGCACCTTTGGACCGTGCCCGAAGCATTACATAAGCCAAAAGGCATACGTTTATAGGCGAAAGTTCCATAAGGGCATGTAAAGGTAGTCTTTTCTTGATCTTGCGGATCAATGGGAATTTGAAAGTAACCCGAGAAACCATCAAGGAAACAATAGTACTCGTTTCCCGCTAATCTCTCAAGCATCTGGTCCATGAAGGGTAGAGGAAAATGGTCTTTACGGGTGGCATCATTTAACTTGCGATAGTCAATGCAGACACGCCACCCCGTAACCAATCGAGTTGGAATCAACTCATTTTCTTCATTTGTGACAACAGTAATGCCACCCTTTTTAGGAACGCAATGAATGGGACTAACCCAAGGACTATCCGAGATAGGGTAAATCAATCCGGCATCAAGAAGTTTGAGAACCTCTTGTTTGATAACCTCATGAATTTTAGGATTCACCCTTCTTTGATGTTGAACTGCCGGTTTAAAATCATCCTCCATTAAAATCTTGTGAGTACAAAATTCAGGGTTAATACCCTTGATGTCGGAGAGTTTCCAAGCAATTGCTTGCTTGTGTGACTTCAAAACTTTTATGAGAGCAGTCTTTTCATCCTCACTCAAATCCTTAGCAATTATGACGGGTAATTTATCATCACCCTCCAAAAATGCATACTCGAGATGAGGTGGTAAGTCTTTGAGTTCGACCTCAGGAAATTCATCGTTTTTCTCAACCGATTTGATTTCCTCATTATGAAGTTTTTGTGGAAGAACAGGAGGAAGAGAGGGATCTTCATTTAACATCTTCTCAATGAGAAGGATATCCCCTTCCAGGTCAATCTCTTGGTTATCAATTCCATCGGGAACCGAATCACTTTTGAGAAAGGCCTCTATTTCCTCTAAGATGAAGTCACTTCCCTCAAACGGAGTGAGAGAAGGAGAAGAATTGGCGATTATAGGTTCAGAAGATGGAGTGGGATCACCACTCGAAGAATTATGAACATAACCAAGAACTTCTTGAGAGTACTCCTCTGAAGCAATATCAATGACATCTATTCGGTTAACCGATTCAGAGTCATAATTTGAGGAGTACCTCGAAGTTTGATCGAGGTTAAAAGTGACTGCTTCATTATCAACACGAAGAGTTATTTTCTCTTCGAAAACATCAATTAGAGCACGGCCCGTCCTTAGGAATCCTCTTCCAAGAATGAGAGGAACCGTTGGATCAGCATCGAATTCAACAACATTAAAGTCAGCCGGAAAATGGAACTTTCCTACTTTCACAAATACATCTTCGGCAATGCCGAGTGGACGAGTGATAGAACGATCTGCAAGCTCAAGAGTCATGCAGGTAGGAGTAAGTTCAGGAAGAGAAAGTTTCTTCCATACTGAATTAGGCATCAGATTAATGCTAGCGCCAAGATCGGCCAAGGCGAAGCATTCAACCATTCCTGGAAAAACACACGGGATGAGAAATTTTCCAGGATCTCCAAGCTTCTCGGGAAGCTTCTTTAAAATTGCTGCAGAGCAATTCTCGTTTAAAGGAGTTTTTGCCATTTCGTACAATTTTTCCTTGTTGCTTAACAAGTTCTTGATCATTGATGCAAATTTGGGCATCATGATGATAGCATCCGCAAGGCTTATGTCAAAGTGCAAATCTTGAAAGATTTGATAGAACTTGTCCATTTGGTGACTAGCCTTTTCACGGAGCTTTTGCTCATTAAGTCGTGATGGATAAGGTATTGAAGGTTTGGATTTAGGGATCTCAACGGGAGTTTCAACAGGTTCAAAGATAACTCCAGGTTTGAGTTTGGTTTTTGGGATATCCTGAGGGTGGACGTGTGCGGTACTTTGTGGGCTAGTAATTTGCACCTTGTCCTTTGTCGCCTCAGGTTGACGTTCCACTACCTTGGGAAGAGAAGAAGTGGTAGTAGGAATCTCGGGTCCATCATAAGCTTTGCCACTGCGTGTGGTGATAGCTTTAAGTTCACCCTTTGGGTTGGGAATAGTGTTACCAGAGAGACCTCCCGAGGTAGAAGGTGGAGTGAGATGGCTTATGAGACTAGAAAGCATATTCTCGATGTTGTTTTGAGAATGTTCCATTTTGTTGTTTGTAGCCATAAGCTCACTCTTCAGCTCATTACCTTGCTTGGTTATTGAAGATTGTAAATCATTCCTCAAAGTAAAGATTTGATTTTGCATTGCCTTCAGTTTGGTATCATTAACCTTGATATAGTTATTGAGTTCACTTGAAGGCGGTTCTTGGTAATAAGGAGCTGAATACCCTTGATTACCCCTTTGGGGTGGGTATTGATTGATCGGGGCATGAAATTGATTTTGCATGTTTTGCCCTCTTTGCTGATTAGGATTAAACCTATTTGGATTGTTGGGTTGAGGAAATCCGGGTGGTCCATTTTGAGGACGGTAGTTTGGTTCCACTTGAGGACGGTATTGGTTACCTCCTTGGTTGGAACTACCAGCTATTGCATTAATTTCAAATGTACCATCGGTGGCAGTACAATTATAGTATGCATGTGGACCACCACAAGTGACACAAACTTCTACCTTTTTGACTTCAGCAGGTTGAGAAGTTTGCGGAGAAGAGGGAGAGGAAACTTTCTGTGTGGTGAGAACCAAGGACTTAATAACCTTCGTGAGTTCGTCAAGTCTAGCATCGGTGCTAGACTGACCCACGGATGATGAGGAAGAAGGACCAACACTCATTTGGGAAACAACCGGTTTGCTTCGTGGAGTGCGGACCTTAGACTTGTTCTCGATGATTGCTAAAGCATCCCTTGTGGTTCGATTCAAGAAATTACCTCCAGCGGAGGAATTGAGAGATTCTTGATCAGCTGAGCTCACACCATTGTAGAAAGTGTCGATTTGCATCAACTCAGAGAAACCATGATGAGGACATTTGCGAAGCATTTCCTTATAACGATCCCATGCCTCACTAAATGATTCATCGAATTTCTGTGTAAATTTCATGATTTCGTTTTTAAGACTCGTGGTTTTGGAAGGAGGAAAGAATTCATTCACGGACTTCTTAACCAAATCTTCCCATGTTACAATCGATCGAGGGGGTTGTTTATCAAGCCAAATCCGGGCAGCCCCATCGATGGAAAATGGGAAAAGAAGAAGTTTGATTGCCTCTTCAGGGATGTTTTTGCATTTGATGGTAGACGTGATTTTGTTAAACCATCGAATGTGATCTTGAGGATCGTCCCTTTCAAAACCATAGAATTGACGCGAGGTTACAAGATTTATTAACCCCGTCTTGAGTTCAAAATTCTCGGCCACGATGGCCGGAACAACGATAGCATCTCCGTAACCCTCGATGGGTGCTTGGAGAAGCTCATTCATAGTCGGCTCAGCCGCCATGAGAACAGGAATAGCACGAACCTCGGGTTCGACTATTGAAGAAGAACGTCTACGTCTACGACCTCGTCTTCGAGGAATGTTGCCAAGCTCACGTAACGGGCTCGTAGACCTAGAAGAACGCGTGCGCATGCACTAGAACACAACTCTAAGAAGCCTCAGAGTCGAGAGAATTATGAAAAAGGATGGAAGATTCTTTTTATTTTTGAAAAGTGAAGATGAAAACAAATCCAATTAAATCAAGATCGAGAGAAAACACAAGTTAACTTAAACCAATAATCAACAAGCGTACGGTAGCTCTATAAAAGATAAACGCACAGAGTGGCGGAGAAGCAAAGGTGGGCAATTAATGCTCCTTAAAAACCCGCTTCTTTCAGTCCGACAATTTAATGTCAGACTATCCTTAAACCTCCGTTATAGTTTGTTTATCAATTAAAGGTGAGCCGATATTCGCAAGTGATACAAAGGCAAGTTTTAAATCTTTGGTTTGAAAACTTATTATGGTCGTACCCCCAGTTAGGTAGTACTCTGTCTTGGTTCTCGATGGTAATTTTTTATTGTTATTTATTATTAACAAAGAAAACGGAAAATGCTTTTGGGTTTTCTATTTTTTATATGATAATATATATAGAAAAGAAAAGAAAAATATTTTTGTTTTTTATATTGTTTTTGGGAAATAGGAACTTCTTGAAAGAAGGATCTCGAATCACTAATCGCTTGAACTTAACACAATAGTCGCAGCACACCTCCCCGGCAGCGGCGCCAAAATTTGATCCGTGGTGAAGTATATATATAAATATTATGCAACGACGGATACGCGTGAATAAATACAAATCACCCTTTTGTGAAAAAGGATACTTGTACAAACTCACGTTTGTGTGTAGTGTGAAACCAGGTAAGTGATTACCCGGATCGTTTCCCAACGAGATGTGAATGGGCAACTGTGAAAAGCTTTGGATTAGAGTGATTGATGATTTAGATTGCTTTTGATTTTACTTTTTAACAATTCTAAATAACAAATTAAAACAGATATGCACAATAAAATTAAACGCGAATTAATTAACCTAAAAACGCGCAACGAAAAATCTAAAATGGGATTAAAAAGTAAAATTTATGAAATTTAAAACCTAAAAATGTAAAATTACTAAAAACTTATTTTAAAACTTAAATTATATTTTTTTTTACACTTTTTATTTAATTATTACCAATTATTTATTATTTAATAACTAATTAAACTAATTTAAATTATAAAAAAAATACTAAATGAGCAAAGAAAAATCTAAAACTTTTTCTAAAAATATTATTAAGTAAAAAGAAGCTAAGAAAATTATAAAATTGAAATTTACTTAATTAAAATTTAAAAAGATAAATTCTATTAAATAGAAGCTATCACTATTTTTCTATTTTTGATTTTTCTTAAGGACTAAAAATGTAATTATATTTTTCCTAGATTAAAAATGACAAAAGAAAATTATGAAAATTAAAATTATATTTTTATGATTATTTTTCTATTTATTATGATTTAAATACTATTTTAAACTAATTAAAAAGATTAAAAATATCAAAACTATTCAGAAAATCATGAAAATTTACAGATAAATCTAAAATATTTTTTAAAAGCTAGGAAAATTAAAATCAAAAGTTGACTAAGCCCAATAAGCAGATTTGGGCAGATAAGCAGTTTGCTAATAAGCTAGAAATAAGCTAAAAAGCACAAAACTTAACCAAATGCTCAGGACAAGTTTAACCAACTTATACAAGCACAAAACAACTTAAAACAAACAGATAATCCAACAAATAAGCAATTTCAACACCAAATCTGATTCAAACTCCACACAGAAACTTCAGAAAAGTGCTAAATTGCAAGGCAGATTAAGCAGTGAAATAAGCTTCTGAGATGCAATTTTATGGGGGCAAAAGCTAGCTTATACTACTGGGTACTCTAAAACACAAAAATCCCCATCACAAACACTTCAATTGAACCCTAATTAGTGCCAAGATCAGATGGTTCAGCAATCAGTGTATACTGATTGCTTTGCACAGGGCAAAAACAGGGAACTTTGAGAGTGCTTTTTAATAAGCAAATGTAATCCAAACTCAGATTTTCTTTTTGGAATATGTAAACAACCAACAACTTAACAGAAATCAACAAAAATTACTTAGTTCCAATCTCAATTGAACCTTGTGCAAGATCTGGACTAACTGACCATTTTGACAGAATTTGGCATTTTTGACTTTTTGATTTATGAACTAGTTTGACTTATATGAACTTTGGATCAATCCTAATGACTGATTATGATGTAACAAGATGAATTAAGACAAGATTGATCAATTACAACAACTTATGAACACAAAAGCATGATCATGGAACTTAAAATCTTAACAGTGAATCAGTGGAATGAGATCAAAGATGATTTTGACTATTTATCAAACAAGCACAGGTTTTTATGGTTCCTCTGAGTTGTTCTTGACTAATGTAACATGTAACAACAACAAATAACAACACAAACACTCAGCAACACCACTGAATCAGAAAGATCCAAACAACCCTTAACTTAACTGATTTTGTGATTTTCAAAGCAACTTGATGATTTAGACTACAACACTGATTTTAAACCTTATATTATCATATAACAAGACCATATGAGCATAAAACAACAATGATCTAAGCATGAAACACAGAAATGAACCATATGCTAGTTTGACTACACAAATGGAGTTTCTTAGCAACAAGCAAATCCAAAGAACAAGCTACCTATTTAAAGCTTATTATCACTTAACAATGACCACAGAGACATAATAACATCAAGATTCAAGCAATAAACTATTGATATAGTAAAATGCAATATTGAAGAGATTATGCTTACAAAATGCACTCCAGCTAAAAACCAAGAACAAGGATCCAAGAACACTCCTATAGGTTCTCCACAGAACCACTAACCCATGGCCATCCAAGATTTACCATGCTCCAGCCATCTTCATCATCTTCAATGGATTTTTGACTTTTATCTATTTTAAGTGATTTTTGGTATTTTTGGTTTGTTATCACTAAAATGAGTTTTATGGTTTCTAAAAGCTTTCAGAAGCTTTATAGGAGCTTATGTGATCTAATTCAGTCCTTATCATCTACTAGAACAACATACAAGCAATTATGAGAATTTGAGCTTGAAAATGGCAATAACTGAATTCGTGCTTAAAACTTGAAATTGATTACTTGAAAACGTTTACAATACACTTAAGAAACTTAATACAATGCTTAAAAGCTTGAACATAAACTAAGAAATGGAAATTAACTTAAACGACATACTTAAACTAAAATTACACTAGATATCTCTTCACACTGCATCAATCTTCTTCTTTATATACTTTTGAGACTCCCCACTTGATTCTGAACATATCCCATCAATAATCTTGACCATTGGATGAGTCAAATTGATCTAAGCCGTATAAACTAATTTTGGCGCCAAAAGTGGATATGGGTAGATATGTAATCACATGGGTCTGAGGGAGTGGGGAAGAAGCATTAAATGCTTTTGGAGTGGTTAGGTAGCGTGTAGGAGGAGGGGGAGTGGGTGTGTCAGGAGGTGGTGGACAATGGTGGTATTGAAGGGCGGTTTTGGCGGTTTGGGTGGTAAAGAAGAAGGTTTGACCTGGGTTTGACCCAGGCTTAACTAAAAAGGGTTGGGTCGGGTTATGATAAGGATTGGGCTTGGGTTTAGAAGTTGGGCTGGGTTTGGTTTAGTTAAGGATGGGTTATTTTATTTAATTAGGATCCGGATTTGGTTTATAGAATAAACACAAGGACCATTCTTGTAACTTCTGAAATTTGGAGGACTAAACTTGCACATCTTCCAAAATACACCCAGGGTAATTCCTGCCATGTTTCAATAATCCAGGGACCATACATGATGTTTCCAAAAAATAATATTTCCCAGGGATCATTTTTGCAAATTCTGAAAGTGCAGGGACCAAACTTGTAATTTATTTAAACTTTTCACCAAAGGACTAAATATGATAATTTATGATTTAAAAAGGACCTTTGGTGACTTTTCTTACAAAACAAATGCTTAGGGACTAATTTTGACAAGATTTGAAACTTGAGGGATTGAAACTGCCAATTTTGCAAACTTTGTTCGTTTTTCAACTGTTTTTAAACATTTTGCATTTGAAACATATAAAACACAATCCCTGGGATATTTTCAGTATTTTGATGCATTTCTGAGTGTTTTTGAATGTTTTGGCAGTTCAGATACGACAAAAATGATGAGTATTTAGACACTCATCAGCTCCTCAAGCTATTCTTGATAAACTCGAGAGTCTTCGAATGCGATTTCTTTGGGGTGGTTCGACCGAGAAAGCGAAAATTCATTGGGTCAAAAGGAGTGATGTAACTAGATCGGTTAAAGATGGTGGGCTGGGGTTGTCGACACTAGAATATATGAACAAAAGCCTTCTAGCTAAATGGATTTGGCGATACAAGATTGAACCGTTCAATCTTTGGCGTCGTGTGGTATATTCGCTGCATGAAAGTAATAGACGTGTAGCGTTTGTTCCTTACAACAAAACTGCCGCGGTGTTTGGCGTGAAATTGCGGGGGTTAATGGATTTCTAATCACAAAAGGAATCAATCTCAGAAGTCTCATTCAATTTGATGGATCAAACTGGAAGTGGGGGCTGACAGGAGCGGCGTTTTCACGTGCAGATCAATCCGCAAGCTGCTGGAATCTAACAGCAGCGCCTCGAACATCAATGGTGTGGAAGGTACTTACGAATGGTGTAAAATTGTTCCGAGAAGAATCAATGTCTTCACATGGAGGCTGTTTCGAGGAAGAATTGCGACTGCGGACGAGTTGTTAAAGAGAAACATTCAGGTCAATCCAACTACCTGTCGGTTCTGTGGTGACAGCGAAGAAACGGGTATACATCTTTTTACTTCTTGTTTTACGGCTGCCGTGGTTTGGGGGGCGATTTCGAGTTGGTGTAGGATACCTCCCATATTTGCGTTTGACGTTCGAGACTTATTTGAGATACATAAGGCGATCAATGACAACAAAAAAGCTTTGCTGGTGTATGTCATCATTCTCACGACTTGTTGGACGTTGTGGTTTTTAAACAAAAGAGGCCGTCAATCGGGGGTATAATTAAAGAGATTAAGGCGAGTAGTTATTTATGGGTTAACCATAGGTCGAAATTGGAGTCTTTTGAATGGGAAAATTAGTGTACGTTCTCGATGTAATCGTTTTCTTGTTTTCTTTTTTGTTCTCGCCGCCTCTTAGCGCCTTGCTAGGGGTGTTTTATTAATGAAATTCGCTGTTCAAAAAAAAAAAAAAAAAATACTATAAAAACTAAAAAAGATGATAGCTTTACTAGAAAAGCAAGAGGGTGGAGACTTTGGTTGTCATCTTGTTGCCTCGTCCACAATTCTTGACAGTTAACGTTTCCTAGGGACCAGAATCCACAAAAATGCTCCCTCATGGTTAAGCAACCACACACATGGTCCAATTACACATTTCTCATTAGATAAGTCGATATTCACTTTTACATATGCATTATAAAGAATCTTTGTAAATAGTTATAGTCTAATACAAGCAATAAAATTTGTCACGTTTATTATTGTCAAAGATTTTTTTTTTTTTGATATCTATGTGTAAAAATATTACAGTAGCAGAAAAGAAAATAAGGAATGTAAAAAAAAAAAAATAGTAAATGAAAGAAAGTAGAAAAAAAATTGTGTGTTCTTGAGTGTAAAAAGAATAAAGAAAGTGAAAGTATGTTGTTTATAGAATTATAATTATACCTTTAAAAACAAATAAGGAACCAAAATAAAATTAAAGGTATTTTTGTCATTTACTTAATAATTTACTTAATTACTTACCTTTCATCCCAAATATGTGTTGAAAGTATTCACAACAAAAACCCCACCACTTTCAATCCTTTTACTTTCATCATCTTTGAAAAACTAAATAACATGACAATTTTTAAGTTTCTTTCATTTTACTTCATTTTCATCTCAAAACCAAACTTAATAACACTATTAAAATGCGAGTTATAAGACCCAAACCCAATGGAGTGAGAAACTACAACTTCAACTTATATAACAACATTTTCAATATATACATTAGTCCGTAACTGCCATTTTGACTAGGTGGATTTTTTCTTCTAGTCGACTTCTTTCTGCGGGATGTGTAAAAAAATCACAAATATATAATTTTTGGTATAAAATATCAAATTACTTCTTCAACATATGCATTAAACAATACATCAAATTTACGTGATCAATACATATGTTTTTCTTTTTAATTAAACAAATGTTTGGTCTAAATAGACGCGGTGCATATATTGGAGCAAAAATATTCTGAGGTGATAACATTCTTATAAGATACTATGCCTACATCAAATTTAAGAATAAAAAGTTTGATATATATGTTGAAGATGCTATTAAGGACGATGATATGATATTATCCCGTTTACTCCACTTTCTATTTCATGTATAGTTTGTGTTGATAAAATTATTTGCGGAGTTGCAAGTATAGTTCCCTAAGAATCAAATTTGGAGTTACATTGATGTTGGGTTATTCAATAGGGTAACAAATTATTTAATATGTGTTTACTAAGACAAAGATTTTATCTTAACTTAAAAATGAATTTAATGCATATTACTTAAACTACTTAATTATTATAACTACATATAATGTTTAATCTAAGCTCGAAATTTATGTTACATTCATGTCAAAGATACTTGTTTGAAAAAATAAGGAGATTTCTACAAATAAAATAAAATAAAATAAATAATAATAATAATAATAATAATAATAATAATAAATTAATAATAATAATAATAATAGTAATAAAATAAGGAGATTTACATCTATATCTTTGTAAAATTGTAAAATTACATCAATATCCTTGTTAATTTTATAATTACATTAATATCTTTACACATAAATATCCAAAAATACATTTTCATCATATTTCATAGATTTAAAATTGAAAACTTTTACATAAATATTGTTTGACATGTTGGTATATTACCTTGTTGCCTTCAAAATAAAATTAATTTTTTTTAGAATCCAACTATTTAACCAACTACTGGTAAATCGTAATATGATTTATTAAATACTTTCATCAAATTATAGTATGCATCCAGTTTTCAATTTCACCCTCTTTCTTTACCACTTGCGGTAAATCAATAAACACAATGACAATTGTGATGTCACATGGATTTCACTTTTCCACTCTATTTGCTTAAGTATTGCTTAAAAATTTATTCTGGTGCCACCATCATGAATAAGCAATTTTAGATCTTTTAAAGATTGGGTGCTATTTAGTTGCAAATCTTGACTGCAACAAACCCTTTTGTTTTTGGATATACACGTGAAATTAAATGATTTGTAAGGATATTGATGTAATTAGTAAAGATATTGATATAGTTTTAAGGTTTTGTAAGTATATAGATACAAATGCTCCGGAAAAGAATTGCAGAATTATAAAGGGAGATGATTTGCACACACTTGGCTTTGATTTACACACTCTAATGTACAATTAGTTAAATCATAATTTAAAAACAGTACAACTGTTTAATGCACAGGTTGGAGTGTGCAAATCATTTCTCAATTATAAAACAGCAAATTATTAACTTGACTTTTGATCGCTAATCACAATATTCCAATTATGCAATTGATGTAATAAAGATTAATAATTAAAAATCCTAAGAAGAATCTAATAATTCTTCTCAATTGTTTTTGTAAAGGTAGCCACCCTTCAAAAGCTATTTTTTTTATTTAAGATTCGGAAAATCTAAGTAAAATAGACAACCAAACTAAAAGTAAAAGGTTCTACCTATTTATTCACACACACTAATTAGTATTCAGTTGATAACTATAGAGGAAGAACTCATCATCATTCACTTTGAGAACCTGAAAATTTTATTGGATGGACCAAATGTTTATCCTCGTTTAAAAGATTAGCAATGGATTCTAAGCCGTTGCTAATCTTTTCTAAATGTATATCTTCTTCATAAACAATATAATACTCTATAATATACAAATGAGTATACTAAGTACGTAGAACTAAAAATAGGCTACTCAATTCTTTAGATAGCGCATGCATGGATTCAGCATTTTTCACTCCTCATTTATTCTTGCACGTTGCGTCGAGCATCAAGAGACCAGAACTTCCATGCATTGCCCTCTCTAAGATCCGCGCGCCCTAGATTGAAGTTAAATGTCCAATGCTGTTTGTCTGTTGAAAGTTTACTCATTTTGCATCAAGTAAAACAATTGTCGTCATTATATTACATATATATATTCGGTTGACTACTATTTCTCATTGATCTTGTTATCTTTTAGCTAGGTGCGCATCGATCTGCATGTGTTTCTGCAACACGCTAGTCGATCCGTGCATTGTAATTAAGATATGTATATCTTAAGAATGATCATCCAAACAAACCAACCATCTTGTTGCATGCATTATAGCCATGCCTACAAGAACTATATATATATTTGGTTAAAAAGTTCAAAACTAGGTATTCGGCCAGTTTTCCCAACAAAAAACAATATCAACGAATTTTTAACCTAACATGAGATATATAGTAACAAAATTTTCTTTCTCAAAGTTCCGAAAAAACAAAAGTAAAACTTCATCATCTTCCACTAACATGTCCACAAAGTAAAGAAAATTTTACATATTGGACACTTGGCCATTAATGATGAAGATGGAAGCCAAGTAGTGAGATGGGAACAAGTGGACTTTTAGCCACCAAGGCTTCACTTTTATTTATTTTATTAATATTTTACTTTTACTTTTATTCATGGAAAATTAAGTGCAAATAATAATCACCTAAAAGGTGTGGTTTATTTGTCCTTTTGATTGGATTTTGGCTCATCCACATCATTTGGAGGCAACTTTTGTGCAAGCAAACATAGGTAGTGCAACATTGGGTATCTTCAAAACAAGTTTTTAATGGGACATAGACAACATCTTTCTACAACTTCACATCATCCATGAGGTCAACAACGTTTAGCTAGGAGCTGCATTTTATAATCCATATAATATATAATTATTGATTATAGTTTGTTTAATATATAGAAAGTTCTACTTATAGGTCAAACTAATTTATTCCATTACTAATACATCATTAATGATTATTATAAGCTAATTTAGAAGTGGAGAATCAAATTATGAAAGTTTAGGTCATTTTAAGCATGTTTGAGTACTTGAACAAATTTTGTTATAAGAGTTACATATTCAATTAATTTCTCCATTGAGTTACATGTGTGCTCACTGAACCGCTCTGGCCTTTATAGGTCGCACACGTAGAAAACTCTTATTAATTATCAAGTCATATTAGACATTGAATTAAAGCAAAAGCAAAAGATCCGATTCATAATTTCATTGTCGCCTCTAAAGGAGTACGTAGTTTGCATGTTTATCCACACGTATTTGCTATTATTTTTATAGCAAAATCTTCTTTAAACCCTATAAAAAGATTGCTGTGTAATGAGTGAAGAAAAAGAACAACTTTGTAACCTTAATCCAGATGTCAATTATCAAATGAAACTCTTATCCATAACAACGTTAATATGACGTTCTAAAAAAGAATGGATACCATAGCAAAATTACATTTTTCTTCTCTATTAAAAGGTTAATATGTTGTACGGACCACAAGGTCATTTTCATTCCAAAGTTATGCTTTTTATTGCCATAAATCTACCTAGAATACAAAGATGTTGACTTGCAACACACCCAATGCATGAAAGGATTAGATAATCCATGAACTTAATAATGATCTTGTTTAATGCTAATCCTATGTGTGTTTACTTTTTAAGTGGTTTAATGTTGCTTTCAAGAGGATAATACAAATTCTAAAAGGTGAAAATGGTGGAGAAATTGGCATGGACACTAACTATATGTTGTCCTATCATGCATGTAAACTGTTTAATTAGTTAGTCATATGATTTGTGAATAACATATTCAAATCATTTAATTGTGTACAACTTAATGGTATCATGTAAACAAATGATTTAGAGTTTAGAGTATGCTTATATTATACTTATGGACCAATATACTATCGCCTATAATTTGGTTGTGAATGTGAACAAAAAAAGTAAGTATGATTTTATATTCATCTAAAATTTGTCACCATTAATTAAAATAGAAAGCCAAAATAGAATTTTTGTAATGTATGAAAGTGGGAATATGATAACCCTTAATTGCTGGAAGAGGCAATGGGTTATTTGTCAATCATGTAAAAGTACTCATTCTATATGCCTTTTTGGTGATATCTAGTTTATCTATTTAGAAAAAGATGCATTCTCAAATAAATCATAGGATTCGTAAAAAATTACCAAGAAATTCCTTTATATGTAAAAAAATAGCCACTTCATGCACAAGTTCATTTTTAGGACAAGAAATCAAACATGTGTTTTGACTTTTGGAAAAAGTATATTTGGATGGTCATTTCAAATAGAGCTTTTTAACGGAAAAATAAAAAACATAAAATGATCAAACTACGGCATTTCTGTTTTCTTCATCTTTAAGAAAAAATCAGAAGAAAAAAATATTGAATTTAGTTTCTATTTAAGCTAAATTTACGTATAGTAAAAGCAAAATCACAAAAGAGCTTGAACACTTCTAAAAGTCTAGATCTTCTTCTTGTAACCTATTTGCTTCAAAGTGTTCAGAACCTAGACTCAAGTGCTAAAACTCTTTTTTGAATGTTTTATTAGTTCTTGATGAGCTCGTATCCGTAGTTCAAATCGAGATAGAATGTAGAATAAAATGCAAAAGCCTATTTTCTAAGATCAACGCCGTCACACTTTACTGAATCACACATGCGAGATGGTGATATAAGGCGAAAACATCTCATTGTCACCAATTTTGCTTCCAGTTGTTCTTAAAGATTGAGATTAAGACTCGTGATTAAAAGCAAAACCTATCTGGATTTTCAAAGGTTAATAAAGGTGCTCAAAAGGAGAGTAATCTGTTATCTAGATTCGATTAATATAAGATGAGTGGTAATCAAAAATGCAACATCAAAACAAAACCACAATACCAAAAGAAAGGATTGATATATATGAAGATAAGCACTACATGCAAGAATCAGGAGAACAGGCGACGAGAAAAATACCGACGACATTTGTCGTCGACATTTTACACTAAACGTAAAAAAAAAAAAAAAACGCTTGACCAAGACTGGCGTGCGTTGAATTTTTTGTTTGTCAAAATCCCGACGATATGTCGTCGGACCATAATGGTCAAATTTGACTTCTCCAATAATAGTGAAAAATTGGGCGGGAATTTGCCCGGCGAATATGTTACCGACGACGTCGTCGGTAACATATAAACAAAAAAAAATATTGTAATTAGCTTTTGATTAACGTTTGATTAGCATTTATTTTGTCATTAGTGTTATTGTCCCAACGACATGTCGTCGGGACTTATTTAGACCAACTTTTTGGCTTGCCCCGCTTGTGAATAATAGCGAATAATTGTGCGGGATTTTTTCCCGCATGTTTTGTACCGACGACATGTCGCCGGGATTTTCTAGAATCATAGAAGGGTCTCATGTGTTGATAAGCAGGTTGGGGTTCGTGTGTTTAAGCATAACAAAAATCATAGAAGGGTCTCATGTGTTGATTTTATTGGTGATTCAGTTTTAGAAGAAAAATACAAGAAAGATTAGAACTGATCTCTTGTCAAAAGGAAAAGATAGGTGGGAAGAGTTTGTGGCTGCGTGAAAGTGGTAGTGTCAAAAGGAAAAGACGGTGCCGATGTCATGACGTCGGCACGGTGGTAAAAATGTCGTCGGGAAAGCCCCCAATGTACTACTTAAGTAAGAAATCTCGCAAACTTGGTTGTCATTCACTTCCCTGACATCTTAAATACATGCAAAATTCTCGTATACTGAAACAATCAAACACTGCAGCTTAAAACATTAATGAAAACATTAACAATGACGAAAACATGTACAAGACAACACAAGAACTGTTATCTAGTTGGGGATTTCCGCCTCTATATAATACCGAGTGAGCCATTCTTTTTCATCAAATTACAATACAATTGCCGTATAATTCAAGTAAAATTATCAATCTGATAAACATGCCTTAATGTACGTCCTGACCTTTTATTTCTTGAAGGTTACGAGCTAGACTCCATTTGTTTGCTGACACAAGTCTTCATGTCGCGTACACCTTGTGTTCGAAACTTGATATTTCAACACAAGTCTTCATGTCGCGTCCTGACCTTTTGATCGTTCTCTCAAATTTCTACCTTTTGCATCTATTTATACATAACATCATTCTTATTATTTCTTCTAGGATTCAGACTATCCTTATATTCCTTGTGTTTTCTCTTTATGATTTACTTTAGGTTGTGAGACTCTTACTACATCCAAACTGTCCTTAATTTATATTTAATAGAAATGCAGATGACAACATAATGAAAACATAAAATTTCAACTATTAAAGGGATCCATTTAACAGTGATGTTTGTTTAGATTAGTGTTAGCCGTAAAGTTTTGTCATTTGTCGGGAATTGCATTGTTAGTATATAAGAGGGCTAGTCTTGCCAAGAGGGCATAGATTAGATTGTATAAATACCCCTCCTAGTTGTCTAGGAGGGTTGGGGATTCATTTGTAACATGAGGTGTGTGTGTTTTCTCTAGCTTCTCTCTCTAGAAAACATACACACCTCGACATCCAATAAACCGAATATTCAATGTTTAACCTTTACATCGTGTTTATCGTGTTTCCCCCACCTCCTAAACGTGTTTCTTGTTCATTACAATTGGTATCATGAGCAAACCTGGGAGATTCTTGGCCAACGAGGTGTTTTTGAGGTAAAAATGTGATTTTTGGTGTGTTCTATCTTGTTTGTGTTCGAGTTATGTTAAAAAGAACCCAACTGTTGCGTTTTTGTGTTCATAAAAACGTGATCTTTTGGTGTTTATCTTGGAATCGTATGCAAAAATCAAGGTTAAAAGGTTGTGTTTGTTCGTGGTTTGAAGCTTGGTTTGTGAAGGTTTCCTAGCTTTTCACTCATATCTTGGTTTGGAAGGTCAAACTTTTGTGTTTGTTCTTGGTCCCTAGATCGACAATCATCAATAAATCATGGATAAGATTTGTTTTTGGATTATAATTGATTATTTTAGTCCTTGAATTATTGATGTGTAAGGTTGGTGAAAGCTAGTGAAAGTTGACAGTTAGCATGGGCAAGTCAGTGAAAAGGACACAAATAGTCAAGAGTGGTTGGAAAGTTTCAAAATTGGCAAGACCTTCGAAATTGGTTTCGCAATTGCCACTGACTCTCGCAATTCCCATGCCTCTCGCAAATCAGAAATATCGCTTTCTTGTATAAGATTGAGATAGGTGTACTTTCGAAATTGATTTCGGAATTCATCTCGGAATTGGTTTCGGAATTGGGCTAGCTTCTCGCAATTGTCTCTCGCAATTGCTTCTTGCAATTGGTCTCGCAATTGGCCCATCCTTTCGCAATTGGTGAGACTTTCGCAAATCACATTCTTTCGCAATTGGGAAAGTCTCGCAATTCAACAATATTTCGCATTTCAAGCAACCTTTCGCAATTGGTCCTTCATCTCGCAATTGCCAAAAAAAAAAAATAATAAAAATTTAAATTTGAGGATTGACTTAACGGTCCATTTTTACGCGAGATTCAAATTCTGGTACAAGGGTGAAAATTTTGGCCTAAAATTCAAATTTTTCGGGGAATTTTTGGCGTAAAAATTTCTTAAACTCAAAATTTTCCAGCATCATTAGAATGTCATTTTATGGTATATTTCACATCAAAATCACAAATGAAATTATCAGACTGCACCTCAAAATCACCACGTATAGCCGAAAAGATCCTGATCAAGATTCACAATCAAATGACAATGGCTATATATTGATTGTTGATTGTTATCAACTGTGACTACAAGGATGATGATTCGTTGTTACTTATTTGAAGATGAAGTGGAATGTCACGGGTGCGTGTACTTAGTATCTTGAAGATATCGCAAATCTGACCCTTTCGCAATTGGTTGAACTCTTTTGCAATTGGTTAAACTTTTTCGCAATTGGTCCCTTTCGCAATTGGTCCCTTTTCGCAGTTGGTTGGTTGCATGATTCTTCGAGATCCTTGCTCGATCTTAAACGGCTCTCAGAGCATTCGATGATTAAGTCTTGGGTTATCTAGTTTTCATAGGTCAAGGGGTGGATGGACGAAGACCTAGTTAACTATCACTTAAAGGAGATACGTTGTAGTACTCAGTGTCACACAAAGATGTGGATAATTCAAGAGATGTTCATATACTATTAAGGAAGGATGGATGGGTATATGAAACGACCTATGCTTTAAGGAGTTACGTTGTAGTGCTCAGTATAGGTACTTAGTCATACAACAGTGCAAGTTTAAGTCACAAATTTGGGTTATTCTACTTCTGTCTCAAGTTCGACATGGTGGGTTTTCTCCATTAGTAGTCACTACATGAAGCCATTGTTTTTTATACAGGAGGTAGATTGGGTATATCGACATCTTCTCACGGGCTGATATGATTCCTGATATAGGGCTTCCAGTTTGTATTTCACGTACACATCAGTATGCTGATTCCGATTAATCGTAACCAGCAGGGGAGAGAAATGTACGGGCTGATCTCTCATGGGAAAAATAACCGGGATGCATTTGGTGAGATAAAGATGTTGATACTACATTCCCCCGAACAGATTCAGAGCACTCAGGGCACTCATTAAATGAGGTTGTCAGTTTGGGGGAGAGCACTAATTAGGGGAGAGCACTCAGGGCACTCTGAATTAAACCCTAATTAGATTAGCTCACATGGTTCGTCTGCAAGTAAAGAAATGACAGCTGAGAAGATCATGCAAGCTGAACGAAGTAATGAAGTTTGAAGATCATTCTCTGTGCTTATGTAAGATCCTGTGAAAAACCCTTGTAATCAATCTTAGTGATTAATAATAATCTCGTATTACTATTTCCTAACGCCTATTTTTGCTAGAAATTTAAACTTTTCGTTATTATTGTTATTAGTAGCCATGTATTAGATATATATATATATATATATATATATATATATATATATATATATATATATATATATATATATATATATATATATATTACACATCGACACTAGAGATAATATCACTGACGCGACAACACGTTTACACAACGACAAGTAATCATATTTATCTAGTTATTTCACTACACTTAACCAAAGTTAATATCACATACTTCTATTTAATTAAAACACAAACACTAACAATAAACACTAATCCTAAATTACCACTACAAACCAACCGGACCCTTAATTGCTTGGCCCAACAACAAACTCTAAAACCTTATTACCACTAAGTCCATCGAGCTAGTTAACCCAAGTAAACATCACAGCCACTCAACCCATTTATTTAAGTTGTTGTATTCCCTTGTTTTTCTTTTCCTTTCACCCGATCGAAACAACACTTCCTCAAAAACCCCCATGCAAAGCTTAAATGTCGAACATAACCATTATGCATTTTAACCCTAAGACCCGACTGATTTTTGCTCAGCCATCACCACTATACTTAGTCCATTTCATTCCTTGCTTCCTTTCTAAATTCGATCAATATACTGCCCAAAAGGAAAACCACGTGCAATGTCAAATATAAAACTAAAACTTCACATGTTTTATTACACGTTCAAACATACCACTTAACTAATTACTGTAATATCAAAAACCCAACTAGAGATGGCAATTAGTAACTCGACGCTGAACACATTTTGGTTGTCCCCATTTCGAACCCAACATACCATTAAAAAAAAAACTTCTACGCAACACAACAACTTCCCACGACATACTAATTATATTACCAACTAAATAGGATACTCCATATACAAAATAAAAGAGGAATATGACTTGTAGCTGAATAACTAAAACTTGTGATAATATGTGGTAACCGATTGAAGCAAGAAAGCATACAAATACTAGCAGCCAAATCACAACTACTCTCACACTCAAACTAACATATCATCACACAAGTGTCCCATAGATAACAGTACAATGCAATCATCAGTCAAATAGTCAATGCAATTGAGATATTTTTCCTATATAAGCCATCTCATTCGCTCCTTTCTAGGCTCAATCACCATCACTTTCCATCAAAATCTATACATTCCTTAAACTTTATAATCACTTTCTGTCGTGTATGTTGGAAGCAAAACCAATCCAGTCAAGTCACATAAGGACCCTTATAATTCACTAGCCCTTCCTTGTGTCCCATTCGAACCCCACAACCTCCTTCACACCCATTCCACTATCCAAATACCTTCATTTAAAACTATACTTGTTCGACCAATCAGGAGTAAGAGAGTCTGAAGCAAGTGAGTCGTTTCATTTCGTGTTTCGTTTCGACAAGCATTAAGTCTCCACCACCTTTTCCTCAAAGGTGTTGTAAGTTCTCTTGTTCCATTTTAAATATAGTTCACATACCCACTGCATACACATTTCATGCTACATTCGAAGCGCGTCTATCTTATTTCATATAACACACAGTCACAAACTTATCTCACACGTTAGCATATAAAAACACCATGCATTATTATGTTTCTTACTTAAATACGTATATAGTGACACTTCATTTAGTTGCATGCACATGTTATTCGAACATTAAGACCTTCGAGCTCAACCGGATTAACAAAAGCTAGAGGAAACATGTCAAATATTAATTTGATCGAACCACCCATGTCACGTTTAACACATGATCACCTCTTGAATATCACCCTAATTCGACTCGAACATAAACTATAACTTACACGTCAAATCGGTGAAAAGAAACAGAAAAATATCCAAAACATTACTAGTTAAAAATCCACTCGAACAAGCCATTTCACGATTTATTTAATACGAAACCTTTCATGCAAAACCTAAATATTTTTATCCTTCTCAATAGTTCACATGGTGAACTAAATATTTCGTGTTCTGAGATCCCTCCCATAACCCCGTCTCGACACTCAAAATAATTCCTTTTTAATGCTACTCGACAAGTACAAGAACTTAGAAAAATTACATGGCATATTTTACAAATTTACCTCACTCGACCAAGCCAAAAACTACCACTTTATTTTTAAAATCTCGTATATAATATATCTATATTTTTACATCACTCGATAGACAACCTAGCAAGCTATATTTTTCATGTTTTAAGTTCGACTTCATGAACTTGTTAACACGCTCAAAACAAACCATTTTGATCGACCACCACCTAATAATTAACACACATTTTCAGAAAATTGTATAACCTTCGGTTTGGGCCAAAAACCAAGCCCAACAAGGATTTTCGATAACAAGGCCCAACAGGCCCATACAATATATTTTTAGAATCCTAAAAATAGCCCAAATCTAAGCCCAAAACAGTTTTCACGCCCTCGCCTCCAAATTTGTTAACGGACCTTAAACCAAATCGTTAATCGGCCCAATAAGGTAAAAATAATCTTATTTCTGGAATAAACACTTGAAATAAGTTAAAATAAACTTAATAAAGTTATAGAAATTTTCAGAATATTTTTCCCGTCATTTTTATGCGAAAAGGACTAAAAATGTAACGCGACTTAACCAAAAAGGACTAAAACTGCCAAACCTGGAAACTAAGGGACTGAAGCTGTGAAAACAGTTGTAAAGGACTGAATTTGACATATTATTGAACTTCAAGCCTTATATGGACTATTGGACAATTATTGGACTATTACCGGACTATGGACTGATTAAGGACTAACGACGTAACGCGAACCACGGTTAGGGTAGAAAATGTAAAACCTGGAAAGATCAAGGACCAACTATTATAACTTATCATTCTTATCCTATTTTTCATTTTTGCACCATATCTTTACTTCATATGCATATTTGCATTATATTTGCATATTAGTTAATAGCGATAGAAATATTTCATATTAATACTATATTTACTCGTTGAAGATATGATCTTACGAGATGTGCAATCACCATAAGCATATAACATTTTCATTCTCAACGATTAGATCGTTGAATAATCATCATCCACCACTCATACACATACACCACTAGAAAATTAGTAAGATTCTCAGTTATTTACATATTTACCAGGTTCTATATCGAAGTTGTTATAATCATCTCTGAATTTATTTTCATCAGCATCAGTAGCGCTTAAGGTGAGTCATGGCCTCACTTTTTAAACTCTTTATACTTTTTAAACTCCGTGAGGGGGATACATGCTATAACTGATCACAAGTATTTTTCTGTATGCTACCTGACTTGATATATGCCTAAGTTACCATATTGCCACAAGACCCTTTTATCATGAGCCATTAATCACTGCGGTGAACGCGAAATATAATGAATAGATCTATTAAGGACTGACAACCTATCCCACTAATACTAGGACGGAATGCTTTTGCTAGTCGTATTAGTCGCGATGCATTATATTTGAGAAAATAGGAATTGGCAAATCACCTATTACACGAGGGCAAAATTTTCATCATTAATTTGATGATCACCTCCGTTTATGCGGTACTTTGTTAACGTTTGCGTGTCATGAGACTTAGGGCAATATATGAACTGCGATATCAATTTTTTTAAACCGATTGTATCTCAAAATACAATCTTACTTGTGAATCAAACTGATATTTAAATTACAAACTCCATGATTTCACTCAACATTATGTTGACTTTTAAGCATGTATCTCAGGGAACTAGAGGAGCATGGCAAGGCATGGAGCAGGCATACCCTATCTTCAATAAATGGTGTAAAATAAAGTTGTAATCCAGTTAAAATAATGTTTTCTTGAAGAAACCTTAGCACTCTGATGTAATGTTTTATAACTGGATTTGTATTATGGACCTATGTAAATTAAAAATGCCGTCTTAGGCTATTTTCTTATGATTTTGTTTTCGATCCTCACCGTAACACCCAGATTAATCTTCCGCTGCTATGTTTAAAAATTTGGGGGTGTTACAGTTTGGCATCAGAGCTTCGGTTATAGGGAACCAAATGTTTTTAAACGTTGGACTATAACTACATTTTTCAAACAAATTAATTATACACCATGTTACCTTAAACTCTCCATGCCTGCTTGCTGCCGTGCTCGGTACGTTATTCATTAGGATTATCATATATAAGCCTCTGCATACTTGATAGTTACTTTGCACAACTAGGTCATCTTATGCTTATAATACACCACTTGATGTTAGTATGTTACTTATTTTACTATATATGGATTATTACAGTACTATGTCGTTTATCACCCACTTTAGTGTATCATCGGAGCCGGACTCCGAGGGATCACTAGCATCAGTCACGTCCCCCGTACTTCCCGATGCTGTAGTACCAGAGATTGTGCCCGACGCGATTGAGCCCTTTGTAGAGGGTAGAGCCGCCGCCGTATCTTTATTAGATGATCTTCATGTGCCAGCTTTGCCAGCACCTACTTTACCACCGCATTTTGTCTATGACACCTACTCTCCTTTCTATATACCACCCCATGACGACTTGTACTATGAGAGTCAGCAATGGCTCCCTGCTGATGATTTACCCGAACCCCATCATGTTGCACCACCATCATTACCTGACCATGTACTTGATATACATACCCAGACATATCCACTACCACCTCGACAGCGGGATCCGATTCCTGCAGAGGATATTCCTTCATCGAGTAGACGTCGCATCTCAGACCAGATACACCCATCCTCACCCTCATTACCTTACCCTCCTGGTTTCACTCCCCCAGTTCAGTCTCATGATGCCTGGGAAGGATTTAGACCGGTAGTCACCCACACCCTTATCCCATCCACAGTAGTGACACGACTCGAGAGTCACGGAGAACAGATCGATTCACTTCTTCGGATGATCGACCATGTGCCATTGGATTCCCCAGGGACTATCAGCGATACTCTGCATAGGTTGGCTTACAACAGAGCAGTGATACAACAGTGCTTGAGACAGATGCAGACAGACTTGGCAGATACCCGATCACACGCGATATCCTTACGTAGAGAGGGCCAAGACTTAGCTTGGGAGGCTCACTTGTCACAGCGTAGAGCTAACACATTAGAGAGACTCATGGGAGACATACAGATGGAGCATCAGGCTGAGATACAGAGACTCAGAGACCAGATCTCAGAGCTCACGAGGCGTACGGATAGACCTGAGCCGTAGACATAGTTAGCATGATTGTATAGTTTGAGACATTGTAGTCTGCCGCATGTGGCAATTAATAAAGACTCTTGTATCGTTTTGTTGTAAAACTCAACTGATCAAGTTATTAATGTTGTAATGCTGGTAGTAATGTACTATATATCTGTTAACTTATGTATTATGGTTGTTCGTATGTATTGTAATTGTATCCAGACATGTCGTGATGTTACCTGTTATTATTATGATTCTCTAATTGTGTAAATATTATAAAACCTGAACACATAAAATATGGTGACATGAAATTCAGTTTGTATAATTAAATTGATTGTTCCTTAACAATCCCACATCTGTGAATTGATAAATTACAGAGACATCATAATTATGGGAAAATATTCAATTTAATTATCATTTCACGCCATGATTTCATTGTGCATATACTCAGCTATCTTATCCAAATTCTAAATCTGTATTCTTGTGCCATTAATAGAAAATGGAACATAGCACACACGAAACTACCAACCAGACCGTAGCATTGACGCTTGATGAGGTTCGAAGAATGATTGATGAAGGCATCACCGCAGCACGCGAGGCTGATGCATTAAACCGTTCAAGCAATACCATGGGAACAACAAATGAAAGTAAGGCACCTACTCCACGTAAATGCACTTACAAAGAATTCGTGAGTTGTCAACCCACCACCTTCAGAGGAGTGGAAGGAGTGACTGAATTAGCCCAGTGGTTTGAATGCATGGAAACGGTATTCATGAGAAGCAACTGTGCAGAAAACAATAAGGTCACTTTTGCCACCGGAACCCTAAGGGGAGATGCACTATCTTGGTGGAATGCTACTGTCAAAATAATGGGTGCTGAAGCAGCATTCCAAATCTCTTGGACCGAACTGAAGAATAAAATGCTGGAGAAGTTTTGTCCACGGACGGAGATCAGAAAGCTTGAAGATGAATTTCACGAGTTAGTGGTGAAAAACTGTGACGTCAGTGCATACAACCGAAGATTCCTAGAATTATCTCTTCTGTGTCCACACATGGTATCTGACTTGGAAAAGCTGTTGGAGAAATATGTGGAAGGACTACCTTCAAGCATTGAAGGAGATGTTACCGCATCCAACCCAAAGACCCTCGAAGCCGCATTCGTGTTTGCTCAGCGAATGATGAATCGAGAGCTTAAACGAGGTTCTAAATCCACAGTCATTGGGCAAAAGAGGAACTATGATAATTTTGGCAGCAACAACCGGAACAACAACAGTTATTACAATCACAACAGGAACTACCGTAACAATGACCGAAACAACCGCAACAGAGATTATCAACAAAGCCGAAATGACCGTCATCGTCAACAGAACCGTCGTCAAGAAGCCGCAAGAGCTTATGTGGCTGCACCTGCGGAAGGAAGAAGGTATATTGGGACGAAACCCCAGTGCAATCGGTGCAAGATGCATCATACGGGACCATGTACCGCCATCTGCGGTAACTGTCGGAGGATAGGTCATGTGACCCGAGACTGTAGAGCCACTGGAGCAAATGCGCACCCTGTAGCAGTAAAATGCCACGGCTGTGGTGAAACAGGTCATTATAAGAGTCACTGTCCCAAGAATGACAATCAGGTTGCCTGAGGAAGAGCTTATGTACTCGGAGATGGAAACATGCCACAGAATTCCAACGTCACCACGGGTACTTTCTTACTGAATCAACATAGTGCTAAGATATTATTTGATTCTGGAGCTGATAGGAGTTTTGTATCTACTTCATTTGCTTTATTGCTTAATATTGCACCCGTAGAATTAGATACCGCATACGAAATTGAGATAGCCGACAGAAAATTGTTAAACACCAACACTGTACTTCAAAACTGCACCCTAACCCTCCAAAACAAATCATTTCCAATCGATCTCATGCCCATCCAACTTGGAAGCTTTGACGCGATTGTGGGTATGGATTGGTTATCCAAACATCGTGCCCGAATCATCTGCGACGAAAAAGTTGTCCAAATTCCCATAGACAATGAAACGTTAATCGTTCGTTGTGACCACTACAAAACCCAACTCAATATCATCTCATACGTCAAAACGGTGAAATACATAAACAAAGGATGTCACGTCTTTTTAGTCCAAGTAACGGAAGGTAAATCGAAAGAAAAAGAAAAACGACTGGAAGAAGTGCCAGTTGTAAATGAGTTTGCAGAAGTTTTCCCCGACGACTTGCCAGGTATTCCACCCATCCGACAAGTAGAATTTCGAATCGATTTAGTGCCTGGAGCAGCACCTGTTGCAAAAGCACCATATCGATTAGCCCCTTCCGAAATGAAAGAATTATCTGAGCAGTTGAAAGAACTGTCAGATAAAGGATTCATCCAACCCAGCTCATCACCTTGGGAGCACCAGTCCTGTTTGTCAAAAAGAAAGATGGAACATTCCGAATGTGTATTGATTATAGAGAGTTGAACAAACTCACAGTGAAAAATCGATACCCATTACCAAGAATAGACGATCTATTTGACCAACTGCAAGGATCGAGTGTCTACTCAAAAATTGATCTAAGATCAGGATACCACCAATTAAGAGTCAGAGAAGAAGATGTTCCCAAAACAGCCTTTCGAACACGATACGGACATTACGAATTCCGCGTAATGCCATTTGGTCTTACCAACGCACCGGCAGTGTTCATGGATCTAATGAATCGAGTGTGTAAGCCATATCTGGACAAGTTCGTGATCGTATTCATCGACGACATTTTGATCTACTCACGTAACGAAAAAGAGCATGCGGAACATTTGAGAACCATTTTGGGTGTACTCAAACAAGAAAAACTGTATGCAAAATTCTCCAAATGTGATTTTTGGATCTCCACCGTTCAATTCTTAGGTCATATCATCAACAGTCAAGGTATTCACGTTGACCCCGCCAAGATCGAAGCAGTTAAAGGTTGGGCTTCGCCCACCACTCCAACTGAAATTCGACAATTTTTAGGACTCGCTGGTTACTATCGAAGGTTTATAGAAGGATTTTCCAAAATCGCAAAGCCTTTGACAGAACTCACCCAGAAAAACAGAAAGTACATCTGGGAAGAGAAACAAGAATCAGCATTTCAACTCTTAAAACAAAAACTCTGTGAAGCACCAATTCTAGCACTACCCGACGGAAGCGAAGACTTTGTAGTATATTGTGACGCATCGCATCATGGTTTAGGTGCGGTACTAATGCAGAGAGACAAAGTCATAGCTTATGCGTCTCGACAACTCAAGAAAAATGAGGAAAATTATACCACTCATGATCTAGAATTAGGAGCAGTAGTATTCGCTCTTAAAATATGGAGACATTACCTATATGGTACCAAGTGTACGGTATACACCGATCACAAAAGTCTTCAACACATACTGGATCAGAAGGAGTTGAATATGAGACAGCGCCGATGGATAGAACTACTCAACGACTACGACTGTGAAATTTGCTACCACCCCGGTAAAGCGAATGTCGTGGCCGACGCATTGAGCAGAAAAGAAAGAACCAAACCTCTTAGAGTTAGATCATTAGAAATGACAATTCATTCACCACTCCCATCTCAAATACTCATAGCCCAATCGGAAGCTCTTCAGGAAGAGAATCGAGCTCAAGAGAACATTAAGGGCATGCTAGAAAGGGAGAACGGACTCATACGAAGATCCGATGGAATGTTATGCTTCAAGAAAAGATGCTGGATTCCTCTTTATGGAGGTATTCGTGATTTTATCATGCATGAATCTCACAAGTCTAAATATTCCATTCATCCTGGATCCACTAAAATGTACCAAGATCTCAAACAACTCTACTGGTGGCCAAACATGAAAGCCGACATTGCAACATATGTTGGGAAGTGTTTGACTTGTTCAAGGGTCAAAGCCGAAAGTCAGAAACCTTCTGGACCACTTGTACAGCCGGAGATACCAGTTTGGAAATGGGAACGAATCACCATGGATTTTATTACCAAATTACCAAGAACATCGACCGGATATGACACCATTTGGGTTATTGTCGACCGTTTAACCAAATCCGCTCATTTTCTGCCTATCAAAGAAACTGACGAGTTAGACACACTCGCTCAGTTGTACTTCAGAGAGATCATAATCCGACATGGAGTACCAGTCTCTATCATCTCAGACAGAGACAGTCGATTTACTTCAGAATTTTGGCAATCTTTGCAGAAAGCCCTCGGTACTCAATTGGACATGAGCACCGCTTATCATCCTCAAACTGATGGACAAAGTGAAAGAACAATCCAAACCTTAGAAGATATGCTTAGAGCATGTGTGATTGACTTCGGAAAAGGTTGGGATAAACATTTACCATTGGTTGAATTCTCGTACAACAACAGAATTTCGAATCGATTTAGTGCCTGGAGCAGCACCTGTTGCAAAAGCACCATATCGATTAGCCCCTTCCGAAATGAAAGAATTTTCTGAGCAGTTGAAAGAACTGTCAGATAAAGGATTCATCCAACCCAGCTCATCACCTTGGGGAGCACCAGTCCTGTTTGTCAAAAAGAAAGATGGAACATTCCGAATGTGTATTGATTATAGAGAGTTGAACAAACTCACAGTGAAAAATCGATACCCATTACCAAGAATAGACGATCTATTTGACCAACTGCAAGGATCGAGTGTCTACTCAAAAATTGATCTAAGATCAGGATACCACCAATTAAGAGTCAGAGAAGAAGATGTTCCCAAAACAGCCTTTCGAACACGATACGGACATTACGAATTCCGCGTAATGCCATTTGGTCTTACCAACGCACCGGCAGTGTTCATGGATCTAATGAATCGAGTGTGTAAGCCATATCTGGACAAGTTCGTGATCGTATTCATCGATGACATTTTGATCTACTCACGTAACGAAAAAGAGCATGCGGAACATTTGAGAACCATTTTGGGTGTACTCAAACAAGAAAAACTGTATGCAAAATTCTCCAAATGTGATTTTTGGATCTCCACCGTTCAATTCTTAGGTCATATCATCAACAGTCAAGGTATTCACGTTGACCCCGCCAAGATCGAAGCAGTTAAAGGTTGGGCTTCGCCCACCACTCCAACTGAAATTCGACAATTTTTAGGACTCGCTGGTTACTATCGAAGGTTTATAGAAGGATTTTCCAAAATCGCAAAGCCTTTGACAGAACTCACCCAGAAAAACAAAAAGTACATCTGGGAAGAGAAACAAGAATCAGCATTTCAACTCTTAAAACAAAAACTCTGTGAAGCACCAATTCTAGCACTACCCGACGGAAGCGAAGACTTTGTAGTATATTGTGACGCATCGCATCATGGTTTAGGTGCGGTACTAATGCAGAGAGACAAAGTCATAGCTTATGCGTCTCGACAACTCAAGAAAAATGAGGAAAATTATACCACTCATGATCTAGAATTAGGAGCAGTAGTATTCGCTCTTAAAATATGGAGACATTACCTATATGGTACCAAGTGTACGGTATACACCGATCACAAAAGTCTTCAACACATACTGGATCAGAAGGAGTTGAATATGAGACAGCGCCGATGGATAGAACTACTCAACGACTACGACTGTGAAATTTGCTACCACCCCGGTAAAGCGAATGTCGTGGCCGACGCATTGATCCGAAAAGAAAGAACCAAACCTCTTAGAGTTAGATCATTAGAAATGACAATTCATTCACCACTCCCATCTCAAATACTCATAGCCCAATCGGAAGCTCTTCAGGAAGAGAATCGAGCTCAAGAGAACATTAAGGGCATGCTAGAAAGGGAGAACGGACTCATACGAAGATCCGATGGAATGTTATGCTTCAAGAAAAGATGCTGGATTCCTCTTTATGGAGGTATTCGTGATTTTATCATGCATGAATCTCACAAGTCTAAATATTCCATTCATCCTGGATCCACTAAAATGTACCAAGATCTCAAACAACTCTACTGGTGGCTAAACATGAAAGCCGACATTGCAACATATGTTGGGAAGTGTTTGACTTGTTCAAGGGTCAAAGCCGAAAGTCAGAAACCTTCTGGACCACTTGTACAGCCGGAGATACCAGTTTGGAAATGGGAACGAATCACCATGGATTTTATTACCAAATTACCAAGAACATCGACCGGATATGACACCATTTGGGTTATTGTCGACCGTTTAACCAAATCCGCTCATTTTCTGCCTATCAAAGAAACTGACGAGTTAGACACACTCGCTCAGTTGTACTTCAGAGAGATCATAATCCGACATGGAGTACCAGTCTCTATCATCTCAGACAGAGACAGTCGATTTACTTCAGAATTTTGGCAATCTTTGCAGAAAGCCCTCGGTACTCAATTGGACATGAGCACCGCTTATCATCCTCAAACTGATGGACAAAGTGAAAGAACAATCCAAACCTTAGAAGATATGCTTAGAGCATGTGTGATTGACTTCGGAAAAGGTTGGGATAAACATTTACCATTGGTTGAATTCTCGTACAACAACAGTTACCAAGCTAGCCTGAAGGCTGCACCTTTCGAAGCACTTTACGGAAGAAAGTGCAGATCACCTATCTGTTGGACAGAAGTTGGTGACATGCAGCTTACCGGACCAGAACTAATCCACGACACAACCGAGAAAATATTCAAAATCAAACATCGTCTCCAAGCCGCTCGTGACAGACAAAAGAGTTACGCAGACGTGAGAAGGAAACCCATGGAGTTTGAAGTCGGAGACAGAGTTATGCTAAAAGTTTCTCCCTGGAAAGGAATGATACGCTTCGGAAAGCATGGAAAACTCAACCCAAGGTACATTGGACCATTTAAAATCCTCGAGAGGATTGGCCCAGTTGCCTATAAGTTAGAACTCCCAGAAGAACTCAGTAGGATACACCCTACATTCCACGTCTCTCAACTTAAGAAATGTCTATCGGACGAGACTCTCGTCATTCCGCTAAAAGAGATTAAACTAGACGACAAACTTGTATTCACCGAGGAACCCGTAGAGATAATGGATAGAGAAGTTAAGCAACTCAAGCAAAGTCGTATTCCTATTGTGAAAGTGAAATGGGACTCTAAGAGAGGACCAACGTACACATGGGAACGCGAAGACCAAATTCGTGAAAAATATCCACATCTATTCCCGTAAACCACTCTTAGTAGCCGTTTTAGACTTGAATTCCGGGACGGAATTCGAATGAGGGAGGAGTACTGTAAGATCCTGTGAAAAACCCTTGTAATCAATCTTAGTGATTAATAATAATCTCGTATTACTATTTCCTAACGCCTATTTTTGCTAGAAATTTAAACTTTTCGTTATTATTGTTATTAGTAGCCATGTATTAGATATATATATATATATATTACACATCGACACTAGAGATAATATCACTGACGCGACAACACGTTTACACAACGACAAGTAATCATATTTATCTAGTTATTTCACTACACTTAACCAAAGTTAATATCACATACTTCTATTTAATTAAAACACAAACACTAACAATAAACACTAATCCTAAATTACCACTACAAACCAACCGGACCCTTAATTGCTTGGCCCAACAACAAACTCTAAAACCTTATTACCACTAAGTCCATCGAGCTAGTTAACCCAAGTAAACATCACAGCCACTCAACCCATTTATTTAAGTTGTTGTATTCCCTTGTTTTTCTTTTCCTTTCACCCGATCGAAACAACACTTCCTCAAAAACCCCCATGCAAAGCTTAAATGTCGAACATAACCATTATGCATTTTAACCCTAAGACCCGACTGATTTTTGCTCAGCCATCACCACTATACTTAGTCCATTTCATTCCTTGCTTCCTTTCTAAATTCGATCAATATACTGCCCAAAAGGAAAACCACGTGCAATGTCAAATATAAAACTAAAACTTCACATGTTTTATTACACGTTCAAACATACCACTTAACTAATTACTGTAATATCAAAAACCCAACTAGAGATGGCAATTAGTAACTCGACGCTGAACACATTTTGGTTGTCCCCATTTCGATCCCAACATACCATTAAAAAAAAAACTTCTACGCAACACAACAACTTCCCACGACATACTAATTATATTACCAACTAAATAGGATACTCCATATACAAAATAAAAGAGGAATATGACTTGTAGCTGAATAACTAAAACTTGTGATAATATGTGGTAACCGATTGAAGCAAGAAAGCATACAAATACTAGCAGCCAAATCACAACTACTCTCACACTCAAACTAACATATCATCACACAAGTGTCCCATAGATAACAGTACAATGCAATCATCAGTCAAATAGTCAATGCAATTGAGATATTTTTCCTATATAAGCCATCTCATTCGCTCCTTTCTAGGCTCAATCACCATCACTTTCCATCAAAATCTATACATTCCTTAAACTTTATAATCACTTTCTGTCGTGTATGTTGGAAGCAAAACCAATCCAGTCAAGTCACATAAGGACCCTTATAATTCACTAGCCCTTCCTTGTGTCCCATTCGAACCCTACAACCTCCTTCACACCCATTCCACTATCCAAATACCTTCATTTAAAACTATACTTGTTCGACCAATCAGGAGTAAGAGAGTCCGAAGCAAGTGAGTCGTTTCATTTCGTGTTTCGTTTCGACAAGCATTAAGTCTCCACCACATTTTCTTCAAAGGTGTTGTAAGTTCTCTTGTTCCATTTTAAATATAGTTCACATACCCACTGCATACACATTTCATGCTACATTCGAAGCGCGTCTATCTTATTTCATATAACACACAGTCACAAACTTATCTCACACGTTAGCATATAAAAACACCATGCATTATTATGTTTCTTACTTAAATACGTATATAGTGACACTTCATTTAGTTGCATGCACATGTTATTCGAACATTAAGACCTTCGAGCTCAACCGGATTAACAAAAGCTAGAGGAAACATGTCAAATATTAATTTGATCGAACCACCCATGTCACGTTTAACACATGATCACCTCTTGAATATCACCCTAATTCGACTCGAACATAAACTATAACTTACACGTCAAATCGGTGAAAAGAAACAGAAAAATATCCAAAACATTACTAGTTAAAAATCCACTCGAACAAGCCATTTCACGATTTATTTAATACGAAACCTTTCATGCAAAACCTAAATATTTTTATCCTTCTCAATAGTTCACATGGTGAACTAAATATTTCGTGTTCTGAGATCCCTCCCATAACCCCGTCTCGACACTCAAAATAATTCCTTTTTAATGCTACTCGACAAGTACAAGAACTTAGAAAAATTACATGGCATATTTTACAAATTTACCTCACTCGACCAAGCCAAAAACTACCACTTTATTTTTAAAATCTCGTATATAATATATCTATATTTTTACATCACTCGATAGACAACCTAGCAAGCTATATTTTTCATGTTTTAAGTTCGACTTCATGAACTTGTTAACACGCTCAAAACAAACCATTTTGATCGACCACCACCTAATAATTAACACACATTTTCAGAAAATTGTATAACCTTCGGTTTGGGCCAAAAACCAAGCCCAACAAGGATTTTTGATAACAAGGACCAACAGGCCCATACAATATATTTTTAGAATCCTAAAAATAGCCCAAATCTAAGCCCAAAACAGTTTTCACGCCCTCGCCTCCAAATTTGTTAACGGACCTTAAACCAAATCGTTAATTGGCCCAATAAGGTAAAAATAATCTTGT
The DNA here is from genome assembly GCA_021014915.2 of Artemisia tridentata subsp. tridentata. NCBI lineage: Eukaryota > Viridiplantae > Streptophyta > Magnoliopsida > Asterales > Asteraceae > Artemisia > Artemisia tridentata. Next base: position 355,975,931 of record CP139506.1, read on the forward strand.
TTCTGGAATAAACACTTGAAATAAGTTAAAATAAACTTAATAAAGTTATAGAAATTTTCAGAATATTTTTCCCGTCATTTTTATGCGAAAAGGACTAAAAATGTAACGCGACTTAACCAAAAAGGACTAAAACTGCCAAACCTGGAAACTAAGGGACTGAAGCTGTGAAAACAGTTGTAAAGGACTGAATTTGACATATTATTGAACTTCAAGCCTTATATGGACTATTGGACAATTATTGGACTATTACCGGACTATGGACTGATTAAGGACTAACGACGTAACGCGAACCACGGTTAGGGTAGAAAATGTAAAACCTGGAAAGATCAAGGACCAACTATTATAACTTATCATTCTTATCCTATTTTTCATTTTTGCACCATATCTTTACTTCATATGTATATTTGCATTATATTTGCATATTAGTTAATAGCGATAGAAATATTTCATATTAATACTATATTTACTCGTTGAAGATATGATCTTACGAGATGTGCAATCACCATAAGCATATAACATTTTCATTCTCAACGATTAAATCGTTGAATAATCATCATCCACCACTCATACACATACACCACTAGAAAATTAGTAAGATTCTCAGTTATTTACATATTTACCAGGTTCTATATCGAAGTTGTTATAATCATCTCTGAATTTATTTTCATCAGCATCAGTAGCGCTTAAGGTGAGTCATGGCCTCACTTTTTAAACTCTTTATACTTTTTAAACTCCGTGAGGGGGATACATGCTATAACTGATCACAAGTATTTTTCTGTATGCTACCTGACTTGATATATGCCTAAGTTACCATATTGCCACAAGACCCTTTTATCATGAGCCATTAATCACTGCGGTGAACGCGAATATAATGAATAGATCTATTAAGGACTGACAACCTATCCCACTAATACTAGGACGGAATGCTTTTGCTAGTCGTATTAGTCGCGATGCATTATATTTGAGAAAATAGGAATTGGCAAATCACCTATTACACGAGGGCAAAATTTTCATCATTAATTTGATGATCACCTCCGTTTATGCGGTACTTTGTTAACGTTTGCGTGTCATGAGACTTAGGGCAATATATGAACTGCGATATCAATTTTTTTAAACCGATTGTATCTCAAAATACAATCTTACTTGTGAATCAAACTGATATTTAAATTACAAACTCCATGATTTCACTCAACATTATGTTGACTTTTAAGCATGTATCTCAGGGAACTAGAGGAGCATGGCAAGGCATGGAGCAGGCATACCCTATCTTCAATAAATGGTGTAAAATAAAGTTGTAATCCAGTTAAAATAATGTTTTCTTGAAGAAACCTTAGCACTCTGATGTAATGTTTTATAACTGGATTTGTATTATGGACCTATGTAAATTAAAAATGCCGTCTTAGGCTATTTTCTTATGATTTTGTTTTCGATCCTCACCGTAACACCCAGATTAATCTTCCGCTGCTATGTTTAAAAATTTGGGGGTGTTACAGTTTGGCATCAGAGCTTCGGTTATAGGGAACCAAATGTTTTTAAACGTTGGACTATAACTACATTTTTCAAACAAATTAATTATACACCATGTTACCTTAAACTCTCCATGCCTGCTTGCTGCCGTGCTCGGTACGTTATTCATTAGGATTATCATATATAAGCCTCTGCATACTTGATAGTTACTTTGCACAACTAGGTCATCTTATGCTTATAATACACCACTTGATGTTAGTATGTTACTTATTTTACTATATATGGATTATTACAGTACTATGTCGTTTATCACCCACTTTAGTGTATCATCGGAGCCGGACTCCGAGGGATCACTAGCATCAGTCACGTCCCCCGTACTTCCCGATGCTGTAGTACCAGAGATTGTGCCCGACGCGATTGAGCCCTTTGTAGAGGGTAGAGCCGCCGCCGTATCTTTATTAGATGATCTTCATGTGCCAGCTTTGCCAGCACCTACTTTACCACCGCATTTTGTCTATGACACCTACTCTCCTTTCTATATACCACCCCCTGACGACTTGTACTATGAGAGTCAGCAATGGCTCCCTGCTGATGATTTACCCGAACCCCATCATGTTGCACCACCATCATTACCTGACCATGTACTTGATATACATACCCAGACATATCCACTACCACCTCGACAGCGGGATCCGATTCCTGCAGAGGATATTCCTTCATCGAGTAGACGTCGCATCTCAGACCAGATACACCCATCCTCACCCTCATTACCTTACCCTCCTGGTTTCACTCCCCCAGTTCAGTCTCATGATGCCTGGGAAGGATTTAGACCGGTAGTCACCCACACCCTTATCCCATCCACAGTAGTGACACGACTCGAGAGTCACGGAGAACAGATCGATTCACTTCTTCGGATGATCGACCATGTGCCATTGGATTCCCCAGGGACTATCAGCGATACTCTGCATAGGTTGGCTTACAACAGAGCAGTGATACAGCAGTGCTTGAGACAGATGCAGACAGACTTGGCAGATACCCGATCCCACGCGATATCCTTACGTAGAGAGGGCCAAGACTTAGCTTGGGAGGCTCACTTGTCACAGCGTAGAGCTAACACATTAGAGAGACTCATGGGAGACATACAGATGGAGCATCAGGCTGAGATACAGAGACTCAGAGACCAGATCTCAGAGCTCACGAGGCGTACGGATAGACCTGAGCAGTAGACATAGTTAGCATGATTGTATAGTTTGAGACATTGTAGTCTGCCGCATGTGGCAATTAATAAAGACTCTTGTATCGTTTTGTTGTAAAACTCAACTGATCAAGTTATTAATGTTGTAATGCTGGTAGTAATGTACTATATATCTGTTAACTTATGTATTATGGTTGTTCGTATGTATTGTAATTGTATCCAGACATGTCGTGATGTTACCTGTTATTATTATGATTCTCTAATTGTGTAAATATTATAAAACCTGAACACATAAAATATGGTGACATGAAATTCAGTTTGTATAATTAAATTGATTGTTCCTTAACAATCCCACATCTGTGAATTGATAAATTACAGAGACATCATAATTATGGGAAAATATTCAATTTAATTATCATTTCACGCCATGATTTCATTGTGCATATACTCAGCTATCTTATCCAAATTCTAAATCTGTATTCTTGTGCCATTAATAGAAAATGGAACATAGCACACACGAAACTACCAACCAGACCGTAGCATTGACGCTTGATGAGGTTCGAAGAATGATTGATGAAGGCATCACCGCAGCACGCGAGGCTGATGCATTAAACCGTTCAAGCAATACCATGGGAACAACAAATGAAAGTGAGGCACCTACTCCACGTAAATGCACTTACAAAGAATTCGTGAGTTGTCAACCCACCACCTTCAGAGGAGTGGAAGGAGTGACTGAATTAGCCCAGTGGTTTGAATGCATGGAAACGGTATTCATGAGAAGCAACTGTGCAGAAAACAATAAGGTCACTTTTGCCACCGGAACCCTAAGGGGAGATGCACTATCTTGGTGGAATGCTATTGTCAAAATAATGGGTGCTGAAGCAGCATTCCAAATCTCTTGGACCGAACTGAAGAATAAAATGCTGGAGAAGTACTGTCCACGGACGGAGATCAGAAAGCTTGAAGATGAATTTCACGAGTTAGTGGTGAAAAACTGTGACGTCAGTGCATACAACCGAAGATTCCTAGAATTATCTCTTCTGTGTCCACACATGGTATCTGACTTGGAAAAGCTGTTGGAGAAATATGTGGAAGGACTACCTTCAAGCATTGAAGGAGATGTTACCGCATCCAACCCAAAGACCCTCGAAGCCGCATTCGTGTTTGCTCAGCGAATGATGAATCGAGAGCTTAAACGAGGTTCTAAATCCACAGTCATTGGGCAAAAGAGGAACTATGATAATTTTGGCAGCAACAACCGGAACAACAACAGTTATTACAATCACAACAGGAACTACCGTAACAATGACCGAAACAACCGCAACAGAGATTATCAACAAAGCCGAAATGACCGTCATCGTCAACAGAACCGTCGTCAAGAAGCCGCAAGAGCTTATGTGGCTGCACCTGCGGAAGGAAGAAGGTATATTGGGACGAAACCCCAGTGCAATCGGTGCAAGATGCATCATACGGGACCATGTACCGCCATCTGCGGTAACTGTCGGAGGATAGGTCATGTGACTCGAGACTGTAGAGCCACTGGAGCAAATGCGCACCCTGTAGCAGTAAAATGCCACGGCTGTGGTGAAACAGGTCATTATAAGAGTCACTGTCCCAAGAATGACAATCAGGTTGCCCGAGGAAGAGCTTATGTACTCGGAGATGGAAACATGCCACAGAATTCCAACGTCACCACGGGTACTTTCTTACTGAATCAACATAGTGCTAAGATATTATTTGATTCTGGAGCTGATAGGAGTTTTGTATCTACTTCATTTGCTTTATTGCTTAATATTGCACCCGTAGAATTAGATACCGCATACGAAATTGAGATAGCCGACGGAAAATTGTTAAACACCAACACTGTACTTCAAAACTGCACCCTAACCCTCCAAAACAAATCATTTCTAATCGATCTCATTCCCATCCAACTTGGAAGCTTTGACGCGATTGTGGGTATGGATTGGTTATCCAAACATCGTGCCCGAATCATCTGCGACGAAAAAGTTGTCCAAATTCCCATAGACAATGAAACGTTAATCGTTCGTTGTGACCACTACAAAACCCAACTCAATATCATCTCATACGTCAAAACGGTGAAATACATAAACAAAGGATGTCACGTCTTTTTAGTCCAAGTAACGGAAGGTAAATCGAAAGAAAAAGAAAAACAACTGGAAGAAGTGCCAGTTGTAAATGAGTTTGCAGAAGTTTTCCCCGACGACTTGCCAGGTATTCCACCCATCCGACAAGTAGAATTTCGAATCGATTTAGTGCCTGGAGCAGCACCTGTTGCAAAAGCACCATATCGATTAGCCCCTTCCGAAATGAAAGAATTATCTGAGCAGTTGAAAGAACTGTCAGATAAAGGATTCATCCAACCCAGCTCATCACCTTGGGGAGCACCAGTCCTGTTTGTCAAAAAGAAAGATGGAACATTCCGAATGTGTATTGATTATAGAGAGTTGAACAAACTCACAGTGAAAAATCGATACCCATTACCAAGAATAGACGATCTATTTGACCAACTGCAAGGATCGAGTGTCTACTCAAAAATTGATCTAAGATCAGGATACCACCAATTAAGAGTCAGAGAAGAAGATGTTCCCAAAACAGCCTTTCGAACACGATACGGACATTACGAATTCCGCGTAATGCCATTTGGTCTTACCAACGCACCGGCAGTGTTCATGGATCTAATGAATCGAGTGTGTAAGCCATATCTGGACAAGTTCGTGATCGTATTCATCGACGACATTTTGATCTACTCACGTAACGAAAAAGAGCATGCGGAACATTTGAGAACCATTTTGGGTGTACTCAAACAAGAAAAACTGTATGCAAAATTCTCCAAATGTGATTTTTGGATCTCCACCGTTCAATTCTTAGGTCATATCATCAACAGTCAAGGTATTCACGTTGACCCCGCCAAGATCGAAGCAGTTAAAGGTTGGGCTTCGCCCACCACTCCAACTGAAATTCGACAATTTTTAGGACTCGCTGGTTACTATCGAAGGTTTATAGAAGGATTTTCCAAAATCGCAAAGCCTTTGACAGAACTCACCCAGAAAAACAAAAAGTACATCTGGGAAGAGAAACAAGAATCAGCATTTCAACTCTTAAAACAAAAACTCTGTGAAGCACCAATTCTAGCACTACCCGACGGAAGCGAAGACTTTGTAGTATATTGTGACGCATCGCATCATGGTTTAGGTGCGGTACTAATGCAGAGAGACAAAGTCATAGCTTATGCGTCTCGACAACTCAAGAAAAATGAGAAAAATTATACCACTCATGATCTAGAATTAGGAGCAGTAGTATTCGCTCTTAAAATATGGAGACATTACCTATATGGTACCAAGTGTACGGTATACACCGATCACAAAAGTCTTCAACACATACTGGATCAGAAGGAGTTGAATATGAGACAGCGCCGATGGATAGAACTACTCAACGACTACGACTGTGAAATTTGCTACCACCCCGGTAAAGCGAATATCGTGGCCGACGCATTGAGCAGAAAAGAAAGAACCAAACCTCTTAGAGTTAGATCATTAGAAATGACAATTCATTCACCACTCCCATCTCAAATACTCATAGCCCAATCGGAAGCTCTTCAGGAAGAGAATCGAGCTCAAGAGAACATTAAGGGCATGCTAGAAAGGGAGAACGGACTCATATGAAGATCCGATGGAATGTTATGCTTCAAGAAAAGATTCTGGATTCCTCTTTATGGAGGTATTCGTGATTTTATCATGCATGAATCTCACAAGTCTAAATATTCCATTCATCCTGGATCCACTAAAATGTACCAAGATCTCAAACAACTCTACTAGTGGCCAAACATGAAAGCCGACATTGCAACATATGTTGGGAAGTGTTTGACTTGTTCAAGGGTCAAAGCCGAAAGTCAGAAACCTTCTGGACCACTTGTACAGCCGGAGATACTAGTGTTAGACCCGTATCCCGGTTACGAGTAGGCCCCACCCTAGATGAAATATGCTAAGGTTGGATGTGATTGGTTGGTCAACAAAGTTATGTGGAAGTCAAACCCGATGGTCAAACTAGTAGTCAAAGTATGACTCATGTAGTAATATGAAATGTGATGTATAAACTAGAAGGACCTAAGTTGCCAATTGTTAGTTATGTGTTATAAGTTAGTGTGGCCAAAATAGAAGAAAAGAGACTTGAGGGACCATCTTTGCCTTTGCCCCAAACTTGTACCTAACTAGTTATATCTAGTTTTATCTAGATAATTCTCTCATTTTTGAGAGAGAGTGAGAGGCCGGTTTTTAGAGAGAAGGAAAAAGAGAGGGAAAAACTAGTTATTGATCAAGGATGAAGAAGATGAAGATCTTATGTCCATAGCCTTCCTTAGTTATGATCTTATGCAAGTAAGTAATCTATTATCTTGTTTTAGTGAAGTTGTAGATGAGTAGGAAAGTGGGATATCATCATATGATCTAGGTGTGATCATATGATGATTTAGTAAGAAAGATGATTTTGTTTAATGGGTTTTGTTAACCCTTGTTTATGTATTTGATTATTATGTTATTAGGTCTTGATTAGTTGTGAAGGATGATGATGATGATGGAAGATTGTATTGTTGATGATGTTCTTGATGTTGTTTAGCTTGGACCAAGGTAAGTAAAATGATGATGGCATGTATTATATGGATGTCTAACATATATGTGTTATGTATGTTTTGTGGTTAGTGATAAGAGATTGGATATGTGCTTATGTGCTAGGATGAATAGGATCTAAGTGGTGAATTTGGTTGTGATGGTAAGTTGATGTTAGGTGATTATGCAAGAATTAGAGAGTGGAGTAGCTAAGTAAGTGTTTGGAGATATGTGATGCTTATGTGTTTGATTTGAAGTATGATGTTATGTGATTATCGTTTTACTTACTAAGCGTTATCGCTTACGGTTTAGTTGTCTAACCGTTTTGTAGGTTAATGGCGATGAGGATAACTTGGCTTGGATTATAGCATAAGGATTTGGAAGTAGATTTGGAAGACAATAAGTATTAGGAGCTAGGTAGAATACCGAGCTCGAGACAAGGTTGTACCCCCGAGAGTCTTTCTTTTGGTTTGTATAATGTGTGTCGAGGTCGTCGTAAAGTTTGGGAGTCTAACGATGAGTCGAAGTGTAGTTTATGTGTTTATGCACAAAGTAAAAGGGGCGTTTGGTTTAGTTGTAAATCTACCCATTTTGGGTAGTGAACGGGTCAAGTGTTGTTGGAACGTGTTTGATATGTTAAATAAATGAAGTTAGTCAAGTTTGGTGTAAAATGGAGGTCGTATGGGTTGTTTGTAGTGAAAATGGGTCAAAACGAGTTATGTGCATGACCCGTCTAATTTGTAAAGCACTCTTCCGGGATGTCAAACGGTTAATGTTTTTGTATGAAAATGATGTTTATGATGTGTTAATGAAATCTGGAAAGTTTCATTGATTGTCGGGTCATAGAAGTTGTCTTTCCGGAAAATGGGTCAAAAAGGATGTTAAAAAGGGTTATGCAGTTAAAGGGGTGTTTGGGATAAGAGTGTTTTTACCCATTGTCGGTAGTAAATCGGGTTGATTGATTATGTAAATGATTTTGTATGTTATGTTAATGGATTTGAGTGAGTTGGCATGGATATAAGTCGTCACGGGTCTCTTTTGGTCTTATGTAGACTACTTTCAAGTTGTGTAGACTATTTTCAAGTTGTGTAGACTACTTTCAGTTGTGTAGACTACTTTCAGTTTATGTAGACTACTTTGGTCTATGTAGACTACTTTGGTCTATGTAGACTACTTTCGGGTCTGTATAGACTACTTTGGTCTGTGTAGACTACTTTCGGGTCTGTGTAGACTACTTAGGTCGGTGTAAACTACTTTTGGGTTTGTGTAGACTACTTTGGTCTGTGTAGACTACTTTTAGTCTGAGTAGACTACTTATAGTCTTATCAATATTTAAAGTCTCTTGTTCATGTATGGGTCATGGTTCAAGCGTTTCCGCGTACAAAGTTAAAAAGTTTTGAATTTTTGGTATAAGCGGGCACGGGGTGTAACAACTAGTTTGGAAATGGGAACGAATCACCATGGATTTTATTACCAAATTACCAAGAACATCGACCGGATATGACACCATTTGGGTTATTGTCGACCGTTTAACCAAATCCGCTCATTTTCTGCCTATCAAAGAAACTGACGAGTTAGACACACTCGCTCAGTTGTACTTCAGAGAGATCATAATCCGACATGGAGTACCAGTCTCTATCATCTCAGACAGAGACAGTCGATTTACTTCAGGATTTAGGAAATCTTTGCAGAAAGCCCTCGGTACTCAATTGGACATGAGCACCGCTTATCATCCTCAAACTGATGGACAAAGTGAAAGAACAATCCAAACCTTAGAAGATATGCTTAGAGCATGTGTGATTGACTTCGGAAAAGGTTGGGATAAACATTTACCATTGGTTGAATTCTCGTACAACAACAGTTACCAAGCTAGCCTGAAGGCTGCACCTTTCGAAGCACTTTACGGAAGAAAGTGCAGATCACCTATCTGTTGGACAGAAGTTGGTGACATGCAGCTTACCGGACCAGAACTAATCCACGACACAACCGAGAAAATATTCAAAATCAAACATCGTCTCCAAGCCGCTCGTGACAGACAAAAGAGTTACGCAGACATGAGAAGGAAACCCATGGAGTTTGAAGTCGGAGACAGAGTTATGCTAAAAGTTTCTCCCTGGAAAGGAATGATACGCTTCGGAAAGCATGGAAAACTCAACCCAAGGTACATTGGACCATTTAAAATCCTCGAGAGGATTGGCCCAGTTGCCTATAAGTTAGAACTCCCAGAAGAACTCAGTAGGATACACCCTACATTCCACGTCTCTCAACTTAAGAAATGTCTATCGGACGAGACTCTCGTCATTCCGCTAAAAGAGATTAAACTAGACGACAAACTTGTATTCACCGAGGAACCCGTAGAGATAATGGATAGAGAAGTTAAGCAACTCAAGCAAAGCCGTATTCCTATTGTGAAAGTGAAATGGGACTCTAAGAGAGGACCAACGTACACATGGGAACGCGAAGACCAAATTCGTGAAAAATATCCACATCTATTCCCGTAAACCACTCTTAGTAGCCGTTTTAGACTTGAATTCCGGGACGGAATTCGAATGAGGGAGGAGTACTGTAAGATCCTGTGAAAAACCCTTGTAATCAATCTTAGTGATTAATAATAATCTCGTATTACTATTTCCTAACGCCTATTTTTGCTAGAAATTTAAACTTTTCGTTATTATTGTTATTAGTAGCCATGTATTAGATATATATATATATATATTACACATCGACACTAGAGATAATATCACTGACGCGACAACACGTTTACACAACGACAAGTAATCATATTTATCTAGTTATTTCACTACACTTAACCAAAGTTAATATCACATACTTCTATTTAATTAAAACACAAACACTAACAATAAACACTAATCCTAAATTACCACTACAAACCAACCGGACCCTTAATTGCTTGGCCCAACAACAAACTCTAAAACCTTATTACCACTAAGTCCATCGAGCTAGTTAACCCAAGTAAACATCACAGCCACTCAACCCATTTATTTAAGTTGTTGTATTCCCTTGTTTTTCTTTTCCTTTCACCCGATCGAAACAACACTTCCTCAAAAACCCCCATGCAAAGCTTAAATGTCGAACATAACCATTATGCATTTTAACCCTAAGACCCGACTGATTTTTGCTCAGCCATCACCACTATACTTAGTCCATTTCATTCCTTGCTTCCTTTCTAAATTCGATCAATATACTGCCCAAAAGGAAAACCACGTGCAATGTCAAATATAAAACTAAAACTTCACATGTTTTATTACACGTTCAAACATACCACTTAACTAATTACTGTAATATCAAAAACCCAACTAGAGATGGCAATTAGTAACTCGACGCTGAACACATTTTGGTTGTCCCCATTTCGATCCCAACATACCATTAAAAAAAAAACTTCTACGCAACACAACAACTTCCCACGACATACTAATTATATTACCAACTAAATAGGATACTCCATATACAAAATAAAAGAGGAATATGACTTGTAGCTGAATAACTAAAACTTGTGATAATATGTGGTAACCGATTGAAGCAAGAAAGCATACAAATACTAGCAGCCAAATCACAACTACTCTCACACTCAAACTAACATATCATCACACAAGTGTCCCATAGATAACAGTACAATGCAATCATCAGTCAAATAGTCAATGCAATTGAGATATTTTTCCTATATAAGCCATCTCATTCGCTCCTTTCTAGGCTCAATCACCATCACTTTCCATCAAAATCTATACATTCCTTAAACTTTATAATCACTTTCTGTCGTGTATGTTGGAAGCAAAACCAATCCAGTCAAGTCACATAAGGACCCTTATAATTCACTAGCCCTTCCTTGTGTCCCATTCGAACCCCACAACCTCCTTCACACCCATTCCACTATCCAAATACCTTCATTTAAAACTATACTTGTTCGACCAATCAGGAGTAAGAGAGTCCGAAGCAAGTGAGTCGTTTCATTTCGTGTTTCGTTTCGACAAGCATTAAGTCTCCACCACCTTTTCCTCAAAGGTGTTGTAAGTTCTCTTGTTCCATTTTAAATATAGTTCACATACCCACTGCATACACATTTCATGCTACATTCGAAGCGCGTCTATCTTATTTCATATAACACACAGTCACAAACTTATCTCACACGTTAGCATATAAAAACACCATGCATTATTATGTTTCTTACTTAAATACGTATATAGTGACACTTCATTTAGTTGCATGCACATGTTATTCGAACATTAAGACCTTCGAGCTCAACCGGATTAACAAAAGCTAGAGGAAACATGTCAAATATTAATTTGATCGAACCACCCATGTCACGTTTAACACATGATCACCTCTTGAATATCACCCTAATTCGACTCGAACATAAACTATAACTTACACGTCAAATCGGTGAAAAGAAACAGAAAAATATCCAAAACATTACTAGTTAAAAATCCACTCGAACAAGCCATTTCACGATTTATTTAATACGAAACCTTTCATGCAAAACCTAAATATTTTTATCCTTCTCAATAGTTCACATGGTGAACTAAATATTTCGTGTTCTGAGATCCCTCCCATAACCCCGTCTCGACACTCAAAATAATTCCTTTTTAATGCTACTCGACAAGTACAAGAACTTAGAAAAATTACATGGCATATTTTACAAATTTACCTCACTCGACCAAGCCAAAAACTACCACTTTATTTTTAAAATCTCGTATATAATATATCTATATTTTTACATCACTCGATAGACAACCTAGCAAGCTATATTTTTCATGTTTTAAGTTCGACTTCATGAACTTGTTAACACGCTCAAAACAAACCATTTTGATCGACCACCACCTAATAATTAACACACATTTTCAGAAAATTGTATAACCTTCGGTTTGGGCCAAAAACCAAGCCCAACAAGGATTTTCGATAACAAGGCCCAACAGGCCCATACAATATATTTTTAGAATCCTAAAAATAGCCCAAATCTAAGCCCAAAACAGTTTTCACGCCCTCGCCTCCAAATTTGTTAACGGACCTTAAACCAAATCGTTAATCGGCCCAATAAGGTAAAAATAATCTTATTTCTGGAATAAACACTTGAAATAAGTTAAAATAAACTTAATAAAGTTATAGAAATTTTCAGAATATTTTTCCCGTCATTTTTATGCGAAAAGGACTAAAAATGTAACGCGACTTAACCAAAAAGGACTAAAACTGCCAAACCTGGAAACTAAGGGACTGAAGCTGTGAAAACAGTTGTAAAGGACTGAATTTGACATATTATTGAACTTCAAGCCTTATATGGACTATTGGACAATTATTGGACTATTACCGGACTATGGACTGATTAAGGACTAACGACGTAACGCGAACCACGGTTAGGGTAGAAAATGTAAAACCTGGAAAGATCAAGGACCAACTATTATAACTTATCATTCTTATCCTATTTTTCATTTTTGCACCATATCTTTACTTCATATGCATATTTGCATTATATTTGCATATTAGTTAATAGCGATAGAAATATTTCATATTAATACTATATTTACTCGTTGAAGATATGATCTTACGAGATGTGCAATCACCATAAGCATATAACATTTTCATTCTCAACGATTAAATCGTTGAATAATCATCATCCACCACTCATACACATACACCACTAGAAAATTAGTAAGATTCTCAGTTATTTACATATTTACCAGGTTCTATATCGAAGTTGTTATAATCATCTCTGAATTTATTTTCATCAGCATCAGTAGCGCTTAAGGTGAGTCATGGCCTCACTTTTTAAACTCTTTATACTTTTTAAACTCCGTGAGGGGGATACATGCTATAACTGATCACAAGTATTTTTCTGTATGCTACCTGACTTGATATATGCCTAAGTTACCATATTGCCACAAGACCCTTTTATCATGAGCCATTAATCACTGCGGTGAACGCGAATATAATGAATAGATCTATTAAGGACTGACAACCTATCCCACTAATACTAGGACGGAATGCTTTTGCTAGTCGTATTAGTCGCGATGCATTATATTTGAGAAAATAGGAATTGGCAAATCACCTATTACACGAGGGCAAAATTTTCATCATTAATTTGATGATCACCTCCGTTTATGCGGTACTTTGTTAACGTTTGCGTGTCATGAGACTTAGGGCAATATATGAACTGCGATATCAATTTTTTTAAACCGATTGTATCTCAAAATACAATCTTACTTGTGAATCAAACTGATATTTAAATTACAAACTCCATGATTTCACTCAACATTATGTTGACTTTTAAGCATGTATCTCAGGGAACTAGAGGAGCATGGCAAGGCATGGAGCAGGCATACCCTATCTTCAATAAATGGTGTAAAATAAAGTTGTAATCCAGTTAAAATAATGTTTTCTTGAAGAAACCTTAGCACTCTGATGTAATGTTTTATAACTGGATTTGTATTATGGACCTATGTAAATTAAAAATGCCGTCTTAGGCTATTTTCTTATGATTTTGTTTTCGATCCTCACCGTAACACCCAGATTAATCTTCCGCTGCTATGTTTAAAAATTTGGGGGTGTTACAGCTTATAGTTTATATTTTACTTGTAGGGAACGTTGTAAGCAATTCCCGTATGACATCACTTTGGGGAGAGATTGTTAGCCGTAAAGTTTTGTCATTTGTCGGGAATTGCATTGTTAGTATATACGAGGACTAGTCTTGCCAAGAGGGCATAGATTAGATTGTATAAATACCCCTCCTAGTTGTCTAGGAGGGTTGGGGATTCATTTGTAACATGAGGTGTGTGTGTTTTCTCTAGCTTCTCTCTCTAGAAAACATACACACCTCGACATCCAATAAACCGAATATTCAATGTTTAACCTTTACATCGTGTTTATCGTGTTTCCCCCACCTCCTAATCGTGTTTCTTGTTAATTACAATTAGGTCATTTTCATCTTCAATATTCTTCGACTTTGTAATTAACTTTTATACACAATATGAAAGTTAAAGAAATTATTAGTGTTTGAATTTAGAGAGACCAACGATTGAGAGACCTAAACGTATAATTAATTTTGTGTCTAAATCTACGTGATAGGCCAACTTATTTACAAACCAATAATCTACTGGCACACAGTTTTAAAGTAAGATTAGACATACATTTAATTCTCCAAATCATTTTTCTTAAATTTATGCCTAGTTAGGTGCCCAAAATGTGCGTGTCAATTATCTGTTGATGATGAAAAATGACACACTGATTGATAAACCAATGAGTGGGTAACACACATGTTTGGACAAATAATAAGTCACAAGTTTAGGCATAACAATCACTTTGCATAAAATTATATACCCTTTAGACATCAAATTATCTTTACCTCAAAGTAGTTGCAAATTGCAATGGCCTTATGTCAACTAGTTTCAGTCAACAAGTGTGTGTCGTCTTGTCAAGAATCATCCAAAACATGAATATACTGATCTTAGTACATATTACTTCTACCTATTATGAAATGATATAATTGCCTTATTTAAGTTTTCAAAGTGGTTAACAAAAGTCTTGTATCAACATTAGAGAAATGTCATATATTCCTAATCAAACTTATTAAACAAGTATCATCAATTTAGGTGTGGTTTTGTCACCTTATTCTTAGACGATACAAACTTTTTGACGCAAGATGGGAATTAGTCATCTTTTACTTTCTATTATTATTTGTAGCAGCAAAATAAAACTTATTAAAATACCAAAAAGGCAATATAGTGGTGATTGGGTGTTGGAGCATACAGTGTGAGCATATTACCCCACATGAGCCAACACCGCACACTCGCTCTAAACGGCTTTTCCCCAAAACCCCTATTTGGTGGCTTAAAGCCCGACACCGGTCGAGACTTCCCCTCTTACAGGAAACTTTTGGGACCACTAGGGTGACTCTATCCTTGTTGGCGACGATTTTTTTTTTTTTCTTTTATTTTTTACCTCATCGAGGGGACCATACCCTATACTCTAAAAGTGCTCAAGATTCAACTTACAATACAACTCTTTCCAAGACATACAGGTCATACCAACAATTTCACATTAAATAACTACTCAATAATGTGATTGTCTATCGAGGGGACCATACTAAGAAAAGTGACTTCAAAGTTTCAAACCATCAAAATTACTGACACCTTTATGTGTTGTACAATATGTTATAAATAGCATACTTTGTGGTATGTACAATAATTTTGACGGCGGACAGATCACTTCTCATGTACAGATTACTTACATTCCTTAAACTCTGTAACTAACCAATGACCACTAGTTGAACCCCTTACAAACTAAAGCCCAAGCTTTGGTTCATTGCTAGAGGAGGCGACTAGGCAAGGAGCCTTATATTATTTCATCTACAAAACTTATTTCCAGAGAGTTGTTTAGCAGTATCTAACAACTGGTAATCATCAAATTTGTACCTCATGCAAATAAAAAGATGAATTTTTTCAAGGGTTTGTGATATGTAGCTAATTGAGTTAGCAAATCTCCAAGAAATCAAGAAGAAACTGGAGTACTTTGAGCCAATTTTCTGTTCTATTATGTTAAAAGTATGCAGTACAACTCATTGAAAATAAACTAATAGAAACCTCCATAAGATATGCTCTACGTGGTCTATAACTTGCAAAATAAAATGGAAAATATGGAAATAATGCATTAGTGGATAATCATGCATGAAACACTAAAAGAGAAGTGCTCTTCTGTGAGGCATGAAATATGCTCCCCGTGCAAACGTGGAAACCAAGTCAAGATGACCCATTTTGCTTATGGGTTTCGGTTCTTAACGCACATATCAGTTTGTATCATTAACCCCTCCAAATATTCTGTTACTATCATGCAAGTCCCTAAACATAAACCCATTTTCATGTAAAACCCAAACGATGTATGTCTTATTTAAGAATAGATTTTCAGGGGAGGTGAATGTGAAAACACCAGAATATTGGTTTTAAGCATTTCTGCATACACAAATCTAACTCCTTTTCCTTTTTACTTTTCATATCATGCAAGGGCAAAACAGTCCCTATAAATCTATAATTATCACTCAAGTCCGTAAAATATCTACTGTTTCTGCACAGCACAAAATGAGTTCAGTGGAAAAACAAATGTTTAGGGCTTGAACAACATTAGTACGTTAGGTTAAGCCTATAACCCTTTTCTTGCCATCAACTCACAAGTCAAGAAACAAGAATATCAAAACCTCCAATATAATTGCAATTGTATATAGTACACTATTGGGTCACGTATGTTAAAAGGGTACATCTTACGGCAAATAAATAGTGCACAAACGAGATAAATTTCATTACTTGGTATTCTGGTCACCAGAAAGAAGAGCATCTGCAGCAGAATCCAAGTCATGAGGAAAGAAAACCCTGCACACCCGTAAATGCAACATTTTCATTTTCAACGAAATTATACAAATATTACTTTTTTCCCATTACTAACACTTAGAAAATTATTGAACCATAACTAGAATTAAAAGATCACTAATTTGATCAAAACATTTGAACTATTAGAGTGGAGATACTAATGAGACTTAAGAAGTTCATATTACCTGCATGTATTGTGGTACAGGGTTTTGCTCAGTTGGTTAATATCAGCAACGCCTTTACAACCAGCAACAACCTCAAGGACTTGCCTGCAGATGATAATTTATAAAATCAGCATCCAACAAGTTCAATCAAGATATGGAACACGTTCCGTTGGGGTTTGGCCTTCAACTTTCAGCCATTTCTAAAGTGCAATATTCAGTCGGCAAAATGGGTGGAGCGTGTAATGGGTCAAAACTGGTTCGGGTTGAAACAAGTCAACTGTTAGTATGCGTTGACCTGTTAACCTCTTTTTGTCCATTTCTTAACATATATAAATAACAATGTTTTGATAACGATTACAACATTAAAATTAGTCTAAATGGTGCAGTAAAACGGTTTAGGATGTTGTATACAGTATACTTGCATGCGTAAAAATTCTGTTTGGCCCTTTCCCTATTAGCTGATTTTATTTAATTTTTAATCTGACCTGATTGAAATAAAACACAACCAAAATCAACTCATTCATAATGACAATTTATTATGCATTTATGTTAAAATAACGAACATCACAAAAATGCACTTACCGAACTAAACAAGGTTCATTTCGACCTTTAACTAGGGAATCCTGTTCATACTTTTCTTTCTTCTTAGAAGGCCAGGTGGATTTTATGAAGTTTTTTCCAGCGTGAGTATTTTTTATCTCACAATAAGGAGAATCAGTCTCGATCATCATTCTATCAACTGGGATACCCTTCAAAGCATCAAGATTTTCAGGCATTTTCAGAGAACAACCATTTATACCTGTTCTTGTAACACAGCATAAAAAAACACAAATTAGGAACTTGTATATTGTAACAAACGAGAATACAAATCACATGTATTTAATTCAATTCAGTAGGAGGATATTGACCTATAAAAAGATCATTAAATGCCAGAAGCTTGTCACGGTCTTCAGGTGTACCAGTAAATGAGTGGGCAACTCCACCACAGAATCTGTCACATTATATAAGAATATTTAGCCAAGCTTAATGTCAGCGAAAATTATAATTCGCATAAATTATGCAGTGTCATATATTATTTATTCAAATAGATTTCTATACAATGAGATCCATCCATCATACCTGTGCTTGTTCTGTTCAAGAATGTTGCAGAAATCGCCAGCAGCTGCTCGCATGTGAAGAAACATTGGAAGCTTCAAGATATGTGCTAATTCAAACTGCCTCTCAAAGTACCTAATAATCAAAAATATAAATAAGATAAATAATCATTTATTTATAGCAGCCATTTTCTATAACTCATATATCCTTCAAGGAGCGCGTACTTCTTTTGAATCTCTGGCGAACAAAAGTGAGTTCTGTCATAATCCAATCCACATTCACCAACTGCCACTACCTTTTGACAAAATACAAGAATTCATTAACAGTTTTGCCGATTCCAAAAAAGTTATATTAATCTACCGGATAAAAAACACTTAAAGTTTACGCACACAGAGAATGTGCAGCTCTCGACTGATCATACCTTCCCTTTCTCTACTCCCTCTTTAGCAAGTGACAAGAGTGCCTGAAAATGCTTTTCTGGATCTCCACTTTCATCAAACTCCTGAACCATATAAATTTTTTAAAAATTATAACTAAAGGTATCGTATTACCTCTATGTTTGATGAACTTTTAAGATTAGCAAAAAAATGTTCGTAAGATACACTCACATTGCAACGTGTTGGGTGCACTCCAACTGTACAGAATAGTCTTGCTGCCACAAACATTGCAGACTCAGTACAAGTATCTTATATAAGAAATCTATTCTAAAACTACGGAATTTGGTAAGCATATACTAGAATCAGCACACACATTGACTGACCATCAGTTTCTGCAATAGCTAAAGCTTCCTTTGACTCCTCAAGCGATCCTCCTGTAACCTGCAACAAATATGTCCCCTCAATGTTCAGAAGCTAATACACAAGTCGAAGTTTATGCACATTGGACAAATATAATAGTTACAAACTTATAATGGTCAAGAAGCGATGTTATATTTTTAATTATCTAAGGGGGTATTTGGCATTTCATATTGAAAGAAATTATCTTATTATAACTTTCACCGATTAAGTCTTTAATAAATCAGAATTTGGAAAACACTCTGACAATTAATATTTCAATTACCATAACTTCAAACAACAAAAGCACCATCTCATGCCACTTGTATTATTACAACTCATTATCTTGCTCCGATTATTCCATATCACATACCCATTTTTAAAACGCAATGCCTAACACCCTTAGCTAGTTTTCTTATTCGACTTTTAGAATTTCAACTAATCAAAATTAACCTAACCACCACCTAGGTGACCTAGTGGTTAGGCACCCTGGTGTCCTTACAAGAGGTCTCGGGTTTAAACGTGACTAGGTACTTATCTTAGAGGCGGCCTAGGAAAGGGTCGGAAACGGTTATGGGATACCCTAGTTAGGCAACATAGTACTTAACGTAATCATAAAGTTCAATCCAAACGAAAATGCAATAAGATAAATATACACCGATAAAAAAACACTAATGACATGCCAATTACAAAAGTATAAAAAAAACAACAAAACAAGTAGGCTTACGATAATTCGATCAACGCCAGCGGTCCAAGCCCAGGCTAAAACATGAGCAATATCAGGCAAATGACATTGTTTTCCATTATATACACCTTTAAACATCCCATCTGCATCATTCAATCAAATCAAATCAATATTATTTACTGTAACTAACAACAAGCATTATAAAACTATTGAAAGTTATAATGTGAACTAACCTGTGAAGTTAACAGCAATATCTGCTTATATTTAAAGCCAAAAAAAAAAAAAAAATGCTGGTTAGATAAAATATTTATGGGAATAAGAATTAAGGGTTTTAAAGCAAGTGTTCGTACCTATCATTCGGATTGTCGCCATGAATTGAAACCCTGAGATGGTTATACAGAGTTTGGGGTTTAGTTAACACGAACGGTTCAGTTATCTTTTGGGGTGTTTGGTACTTGGTATTGGGAGTTAAAGGGTGTGTTTTAAAGGGTGTTTGGGGAAAGGTTAAGAAGGTGTAAATGTGCAAGATTGACTCGCAAAATACTCGAAATCGACTTAATTTAAATCAAGTTGAGCTCGAGCTTCTGCTACTTGAGTAAGCTTTTGAGTCGAGCATTAAAGTTGATACTCGGTCGAGCTTAAGTCTATTATTTTGACTTTTTGAGTATGGAAACCGTAGAGGGGGGGGGGGGGGGGGGTGAATACGTTTTCATTTAAAAACTTAAAAACTTTGTTGTATCAAACACCCAATCAAGTGTGACGTAATATGAAAAGTGTCAACAATGATCATATAACATATAGAGATGGTATAAAGTAAACTACCACACAAACACAATCAAACCATTACACAAACATAGTCAACATAATATAAGCAACAAAGCACACAAGCATAAACGCAATGCAAATATAAATATAAAGCGATAAAGAATAAAATAAAAGTAAAGAGATAAGTAAGAAGGCGCAAACCGGACGCGATGATTTATAGTGGTTCGGTAACGAAGCTCCTCTTCGCCCTACTCCACTCCCCGAGTATCCAACTCGAGAGTTAATTCACTAATCAACAAGCTCCCTTCAGGTGAGAAAACCGTACAACGTCGCTTATCCTTATTTCTGACACTAAGCTAAATGTCGAGTACTAATCTTAGCTAGTACCAATCTACCACGATCCACATGATCAATACACAAGCCCACAAGCTACAAGAGATCTCCAAGATCTCACCAAGATCACAATGATCTACTCCCACTTGACTCGATCTACCCGATCTACCCTTGATCTTCTTGATCAACACACAAGCCCACAAGCTACAAGAGATCTCCAAGATTTCAATAAGATCACAATGATCTACTCCCACTTGACTCGATCTACCCTTGATCTTCTTGATCAATCACACAAACTCACAAGCTACAAGAGATATTCAATATCTCTATAAGATCACAATGATCTTCCCTCACAAACTCTCAAAAGAAAGATAGACTTGATGTATACTATGATACAATCAAGTGTGTAACAAATGTTACAAGTGCTCTACCTACAACTACAACACTTTGTATCTTCTTGGATACCTTGTGTTCTTCTCTTGCACTAGAAGAGGAATGAAGAGGATCTCTTGGTGGGATGAAAGGATCACTCTTAAACAAACTAAGACTCTCTAAATGATCAAAGAAAGTCATCTAAGTGAGGAGGGATTAGACCAGAGAAAACTGACTGGAAAAATCAAGTTGAAAGTGTAAATGGTCCACTATTTATAGGCAAGGAAAAAACTAGCCGTTACAGAGGGACGACACCACTAATTGTTTTAGTGGTACCGTCGGTACTTTAGTGGTACCGTGGACGCTCCTCCGTTTGTTTTTAGTGGGGAAGGTTTATTTGAGAATGTTTGAAGTTGTTTTGGGGGGGGGGGGGGGGAATGGTTGTTGGGATTTTTAAAATTATTTTTCAAAATAAAATATTTCTTTTTAATTCAAAAATAATTTGTAAAATATACTTTTGAAAGAAATGTTTTGTCACATTAAAAATGTGAAGTTTAGAAAAAAAAATAATCCTTTGATCATTTGTCAAGTAGTAGATTTGTTTGTCCATACCTTGAGTGATTTACGTCGGGATGAAAATCTACGACTTTGTTGAAGCATACTTGAGACGTTGAGAGGTGTTGATGTAAGTATGCATTGATGATTTGTGTTTACAAGTAACTTGCACATTTTATGTTATGCATTACAAGTTACATGTTTGTCATTATTAAAACCGAAGAAACCGTTTAGTTTAAATATCGTAATATTTGCACTAACAATCTCCCCCTTTTTGATGATGACAAATATGTAAACCGTAACACATAGTAAAATGTAAAAGTTATCTGTTTACACTCCCTTCTCCCCCTTTTGTCGAAGCAAAAAGGTAGTCGCCTCGAGATCTCCCTTGAATTCACTCCCTACTCCCCCTTATTACACTACTATCCTTTCTTCTCAAAAAGGCGAGCTTGCATCATCCCAGTGAAGTCTTTTATCACCACTTGTGAAGACGACTCCATGCTATGTATTCAAATACTCCCGAGCTCCCCCTAGCTCAATGCTCCCCTATGGTGACTTAATCCCCTTGTTTATCTACCTTAGTATCTAGCGGATCCATGGATCAAATTCTTACAAAGGATTTTCCTATATCAAGGGTTAGCTTCGTGCAACATAATATATAACAGTATAGGAGCAACATTATAGGGATAGAATACACATAGCAAGACATGAACGGGTTAAACTATGTGAGTGACACAACCTAAAAGTGTGCCAAAAGGGTAAAGACCAAAAAGAAAGCCCAAGAAAGTTGAGCGACACAAAAAGATGAATGCATATTGCAATTCAAAGACACTTGAGTGTCACAACCCGACCAACAACCTAAGGTGTAATTGTTCAATCAATCACACTAACAAGAACGAGATTCGTTCGTTGACTGACACACAAAATGACTTCTTCCAAGTTGTCATTGGGAAGACAAGTTCTAACAAACCTTTTGAACAACATAATCATCTACCTAAGATGATTGGTGTTAGGATGGTTTAGATTAATATATCGTTTGCACTGACAATGAGATGCATGATATATTTCAAAAGAAAAAAAAAATTGTGCATGTGATCCTAACAGGATTGGGGGTAGATATCTCTAACGGGGTTGAGGTAACGAAGTTTTAGATTTCTAGTTTGGATGATCCTAGTTGTGTGTTAGAGATAATTTGGTGCATGAAGGTTTTCGTGTGATTGTGAGGATTGAAGGTTGTTGAACTAACTATCACTTATCCGAAGTGAGGAATAGTTGTAAGGTTTGAGTGTGATGATCGATAGGTTGAAGGTTCTTAGACTAACTATCACTGTCAAGAGTGAAGTGTAGCTAAAAGGTTTATAAGGGTTGAAGGTTTTGAAACTAAATATCACTGTCAAGAGTGAAGTTTAGTTATAAGGGTTGAGTGTGAAGATGAGATGCAAGATAAGCTTGCAATGGTGAGGCCTTATATAGGCAAGAGTTGTGGGATTCGAACTAAAGTTGGTGGTGGTGTCCTATGGTGTAGTGAGGAAATCTTAGGGTGTATGTGAGTTTGCAAAATTTTGTAGGTTTGAGGTTAGGGATGCAGGGATCTAGAGAAAACAGTGAAAATTCGTCAAACATAGGCACGGTACCACTAAATACCACATGGTACTGTTAAATTTAACGGTACCGTGACCTGGAAGTCACGAATTTTCCTGTGCAGCCTAGTTCTGGGCAGCTAAAGGGAAGTTTTCTAGGGAATAAGAATCACATTTGTGTGTTCTTGAGAGTGTTTGTTGAAAGACTATACGAGTGTGTTTTCGCTCCCCCTTAATCTATGACCATCCGGACAAGATGTGTGAAAAAATAAAGAGGAAAACAAGCGTTGACGGAAGTGATGAGCTTAGTAACGTCATGACAAGTGGTGGATAGCATACAATAAACTTCACCTTTGAAGTCACGCAGCTCTTCTCAATCATTGTGAATATTCATAGAACATTCATATGATGAGGCATATGATCACGTGGAGATATCCTAAGGGTTAAGAAGATAAAATCTTTAGGGTTGTGAGGTTAGTGATAAGGTTCTAGTGGGGTTATCTCAACTTATCCTAGTGGTTCTTCGCTTGAAGTGTGTGAAAGGTGAGTGGGATACGGAAGCATTGGTAGTGTAGAACTAAGGTTGAAAAGTGTAGATAAGTTGGGAAGATAATGGATACGGAAGTAACCATACATATGGTGTGTTCAGTACCATGTCGAAGTGAAAGGGGAAAAATCTAAGGAATCAGAAGATAGACATAATCGATTCTGATAGGAGATGGTTCTGGTTCAAGACTACATCGAGTGGGTTTTGATAGTGTTGGCGAGAATTGAAAACAAGATAAACTGTCTCAGCAGACAACGGTCCGACGACACCGTTAAATTTAGCGGTACTGTCCCCTATTTAAGGGTACCGTGACCTGCTGAGGTTAGTTTTGACCCAGAATTAGATTTTTGACAAAGAAATTTCACATATGTTGTGATTTTTCTAGACCTTAGATTAAAGGAATTTATACCGAATAAATTCTTTTATGAATGAATCCAACGGGATTCGATGAACGTTAATCGAGAACGAGAAATGACATTTAATTGCATTTCGCAAATTAAATATACTTTAAATATTTCGGATGAAATATTTAAGTCATCATTAGAATTTAAGGGGATTTTACGAATAAATCTCACTGATTTAGTGAGACTTTTCGACACGAGGAGAGAATTTATACCTAATAAATTCTTTGAACGGTACTGGACGAGAAGAGATGACTTTCATATTTTCGAGGAAATACATAGGTAGTCATTAGAGCGATGTGAAGGATGACTTAATATTTCCAGTGAAATATTTAAAAAGTCATGAGACGAGACACAAGATATGACTTGACATTTCCAGTGAAATGTCTAAAAGTCATGGGACGAGATAGAGGGAATGACTTGATATTTCCAGTGAAATATCTAAAAGTCATGTGACGAAATAGAAGAGATGATCTGAATATTTCTAGTGAAATATTCAAGTGATCATACGAGGAACGTGAGGCATGACTTAATATTTCCAGTGAAATATTTAGAAGTCATGAGATGAGACGTAAGGAATGACTTAATATTTCCAGTGAAGTATTTAAGTAGTCATGAGAGGGATTTAAAAAATGACTCAATATTTTCAGTGAAATATTTAAAGAGTCATGAGACGAGACGCACGAGATGACTACAATATTTCCAGTGAAATATTCAAGTAGTCATAAGAGGGGTACGAGGGATGACTTTAATATTTCCAGTGAAATATTTAAATAGTCATAAGATTTATGGAATATGTTCCATCATTCCTAGACCTAGACGAAGATGGTTAGAGGATTCTCATTTGAGTGGTTTGGTTGATTTACGGATTTCGATGTGCTTCGCACACGAGTGTTTTACGGGGTTTTGAAAGACGTAACGCAGGGCCTATGGTGCTGATTCACAGCAGGGTTTGGAATCTTAAGAAGTGTATAATCACACGAGGATGAAAGGAAACTACTAATCACTTATATAGTAATTCGTGAGTCCTTTGTCACCCGAGGGTAAATGTTAGCTTTTAGCTTTTGGATGAGCGTTTTAACATATGTTGTTAAAAGGTTTGAATATGATGTTTCGGATATGACATTTAACAATTGCGATCGCAAGTTAAACTTACTTGAATATTTCGGATGAAATATTTAAGTTGTCAACCCTACTCCGAGTTCTACTAGGTTTGTATCTAACCTTCCCATGACAAAAGGGTGTATTACTTGGAAGAAGGCGAAGTGATGACCAGGGAATTAGGACAGCTTCGCGACTACTTTAACTTATAGGTTTTGACACTAGTGTATGACTATATGACTTCTAAGGGTTCATAGTGATAGGCATACCTAATTCCTAATGTGTTAAAAGGACATAGTGTGGGTGCAAAATTTACAAGCAAATCATGTAAAATGCACATAAGGAATAAATGCAAACATCATGCAAAACATGATAATCATTTAGAATTTAAGATCATGAAGACATTTAATCATATCTTACGAGAACATGTTATCATTTTGAAACACATATGTGGGATGCAAGCAATCTAGGTTTGCTAAGGAAGATCCTAATTACTACTTGTTCAAAATGAAATCTTAATGGGAGATAAAGTTCACCGATGTAAACTATCTCTAGTCAAATGTAGCAATGAAAAATTTTCAAATTAGAGAATGTGTATGAGACTATCACTAGTGGTGCTCAATTCAGGCTAAACACGACCATTTTTACGGGTTATACCACGAACCCAACTTCTCTCCTGGAAGCAATTCAACCGTTAGGTCAAATTGAATTTCTAGTGCGATAGGTTCTCCAGTAGTCATTCTCATGTTAGAAAAATTCAAATTCCTATATTTGCCTATCAAAGTATAGCAAAGATGATATTAGCTTATTTCGCTAATACATGGCCTAATATGAATCAACTAACCATAATTTGAAAGTCGGTTAAGAAAATGATATGTCTTACACAACTCCTAACAAAGGCAAGCGAAATGTTTTAATTTCGTGTTTGAGATTTAGAGGTTATTTGATGGAGATGGTGCATTTTATGATCTCTTGGACAACATCTTTGTTTGTTGAGTAGTTACATGTTATTTTAACATGATTTGGTTTCCTAGAACCAAGAGACACTCTAATGTGATACAATGTAGAATCTACTACATCGGGTGTTTCAAGAATGCTCCTTTGCATATCTTGAGAAAAGAATCTAGTAAAGGTTATTTAACTCAGTAGATCTTGTGAGTATTATATTTGAAATAAGACATATTGTATATTTCAACAAATATGCTTTTTTAAGAGGAAACTTATCACTCTTACGAATGCTTAGTGAAACAAGTATTTTAGTGTATGACCAATTTTACTTGTTTATGCAATGATACATGTTGTATTAGGTTATTATTCAACTCCTATATTAGTTAACAGGATGCAATGTATTCTCTTAAATACTAATGTATTGTTGGGAATTAAATGTTCTAAAGATTAGCATTTGGAATTACATGTTCACAAGGTTTGTACTGCTGAGAAGAATACACTAACAGTACTAACTGCTAGTGTATATCTGAAGTCTGCTCAAGTTATAACTAACAGTACTAACTGAAAGTTAGTACTGCTGGTACAAAGAAGGTACTACTGGTGCTCAGAAGGAAAATACTCTAAGTGTTATTCTACTGCTAGTGTTGGAGATTCTACTACTGAATGGATAAGTGTCGTGTATACTACTGCTGGTTAGATAAGTATGAAAAAGATATTTTGTGTATAAAAGTCAAGTATATACGGTAGATAATATCTTAGACAAAGTGTTCAGTAAACATGTTGTATACACAGAACAAGTTGTATCTTGGTTACTGACATACATAAACAGCTAGTAGTTTGACAAGACTTGATAATATTGTAAAGATCTCCTTTGGACTATAAAAGGGAGATCTTAGCTTAGAGATAAGTGTGCTTAATTGATAATACATGTGTCTAGTCTAGAATTGAACATAACTGAAATAGTTATCTTTGTGATAGAGATTCAAGGTTTTTGTAACCCTAGTGATAGTGAAGATCACTCGTATTATTCTCAATAATATTGAATCGTTTGGTGATATACTTTCTGTGTTCATTGTTCAATATACAAACATCACTGTTCCATTTCCAATAACCATATCCTTCTAAGTGTGGTTAAGTAGATTCCGCATACTTAATCATATTCACTCAAAGTATCATATACACGTCAATAGGACTAACATCCTAAGTGTATTCTTAAACAGTTCTCACCAGTGCTAAAGGGCTGTTTGATCCTCTCTATTGGTATCAGAGCAAGGCTGATATATTTGATTTAGAAGAAGAAGAAGAAATGGAGGTGGAGAATACTCAGGCTACAAATATTGCTGCAAAGTTGCCTATGCTCAAACAAAATGAGTTTGAGTTGTGGAGGCTAAGGATTGAACAATACTTCATGGTTCAAGATTATGCCCTCTAGGATATTATTCTGTATGGTGATTCTTTTACACTAGGTTTTACAGAATCCATTCTTGAAGGCAAAACAGTTAAGAAAAGGAATACTGGACCAGTTACCAATGAAGAAAGGATACAAAAGAGGAATGATCAAAAGGCAAGAAATTTGCCGCTTATGACCATTCCTGGTGAACAGATGCTATCTTTTAGCAAGTATCCTGATGCAAAAACTCTTTTTGAAGAGATATATGCATGGTTTGGTGGTAATGAAACTACCAAGAAAACTCAGAAGACATTGCTGAAACAGCAATTTGAAAACTTTAGCTCAAACAGCAATGAATCTCTTGATAAGTTGTTCTCAAGATTGCACAAGCTTGTCAGTCAGTTAGCAGTGTTGGGAGTTGAGATAGCCAAGGAAGATCTCAACATGAAGTTTTTAAGAAGTCTACCTGAAGAATTCCATACTCATGTGGTTGTCTGGATGAATAAGCCAGACATTGAAACCATGAAACTCAATGATTTGTACAACAATTTCAAAATTGTTGAACAAAGTCTGAAGAAGTCTGGAAGCCATAGTACTAGTTCTGGGAATATGGCATTTATGTCATCTCCTAACATTAGTAAGTCAGAGAAGGTAGATAATGATGAAGGTGTTTCTACTGATACTTCACAAAAGAATGTTGCTGGACTTGGAGATCCAACATTCTATGTATTCCTGACTAGTCAAACTAGTGGTTCTCCTCTAAATCATGAAGACCTTGAACAGGTGGATGATGATGATTTAGAAGAGATGGATATCAAGTGGCAGGTTGCTTTACTGAGCATAAGGGCTAAAAAGTTTTGGCAAAGAACAGGAAAGCAGATTACCATTAATGGTAATGAAACTGCTGGGTTTGATAAGAAGAAAGTAGAGTGTTTCAATTGTCACAAGGTAGGACACTTTGCAAAAGAGTGCAGGAAGCCAAGAAAGCAGGATAATAGGAGCACATGGTATAAGCAAGACAAGCAGAAGGAAGTCACAGTGGAAGAGCCAAAGGCTATGCTAGCTATTGATGGTGTCAGCTATGATTGGAGCTTTATGGCTGATGAAGAGGAAGCACCAACAAAAGCTGCACTGGTGGCAACTGAGACTGTATTGATGGCATTTTCTGATTCAGAGGTAAATTCCAATGTTGCAAAAATCGTGAATCGGTAGCCGGGCGGTCGACCACCCTGCAGCGAGTAATCGGACGAGGCGGGATTAATCGGTGATTAATCGGATTGGCATTTTTTGCATGTTTTGGGTATTTCTGGAGACCAAACTAAAGATCGTAACTGATTCCAAGCCTACTATGTTTCCAAACCTCAATAAAAGGCTCCAATTATGATTATGAGGCTCATTGTGCGTTATAAGTGAAATAAACGATCCCCAAATTAAGTAGAATGCCTAAATTTTTATTTTTTCAAAGCTGACCGATTTGGCCGATTCGGCCGATTTTTGGCCGATTTTTTTGCCTGACCGATTTTTTGGCCGATTTTTGAAATTCTACAAGGTATAGGGCCGATTACCTTGTAATCGGCGATTAATCGGCCGAGTTGACCGATTTTTGCAACATTGGTAAATTCTATAATCAAATGTACTGAATCTTGCTCTGCTCTTAAAGCATTTGAAAAACTTAAAAAAGAATTTGATGATCAACTAGAAGAGCTATATGATACAAGTTTTAACTTATCTAATCATAAAAGAGGTCTAGCTGTTCTTGAAACACAAAATTTTCATTATAGAGGAAATGAATCTAAGTTTAGTGATGGCATAGCTATACTAAAAAGAGATTTAGAGTACAAAGAAGATGTGATTTGTGTATTGAAAGAAGCACTAGTAGAGCACAAAAAGGCAAATGAAAATGTTAAGATAACAGTAGATACACTCGCTTATGCCTCAGATGGAATCAATAAAATTTGGGAAGCTCAAGTTGTCAATAAAGCTAAGTCTGGTATAGGTTACAAGTCTGTTCCTCCACCATTCAGAGGTGTTCCTTCACCTCCAGGTATTGACCTAGCCCACACAGGATTAGCTGAATTTCAAGAACCAATATTTGAATATGGTTCTAAGTCTACTGAGAGTCCTAAAGAAGTTTTTGAGAGTGAAAGTGATGCTTCACTCCCTGAGGACAAGGTGTCCTCTGTTAGGAAAGATGAACAGGTTATGTATAAACTTGAAGTGGTTAAGAAAGCAGGAACAAGTGTTCCTAAGTTGGTCAAACATGATACTGAAAGGCCTAAGACACATATTAAACATGTTAGGCAACCAGTAAAATATTGTGAGCAATATAGAACCACAAACAAGCCCAGAGGTAACCAAAGAAATTGGAATGACCTCAAGTCTCACCAACTAGGTGATGACTTTGTCTTTTATAACAAAGCTTGTTACACTTGTGGAAGTTTTGATCATCTTAAAGCTTTCTGCAACCAATGGGTATCTGGGTATACAAACAATAGAGTGAATTTAAAAAGGCATACAACTCAAAGTCACTCTAATTTCAATAGAACAACCCCCAGAGCAGTTTCATTTAAGTCTGGCCCAAAAGCAGTTCCTACTGCTAGACCAAAAGTTTCTACTGCTCGCCAAGCAGTTTCTACTGCCAGACCATTTTACTCTGTTTACCCAAGACCAACAGTTAAAAGTACAAAAACAACTTCCAAACATGCACCAATAACTGCTAAAAGACCTTTTCCAACAAAAGCAGTGGTCCAAAAACCAACTTGGAAAACAAAGGGTACAACTGCAAAGCTAGCAGTTCATACTGCTAGGCAAGCAGTTCATACTGCTGCTAGGAAAAACAGGGCAAATGCTGTTAAGGCCTCAGCATGTTGGGTTTGGAGACCAATTAAACCCAATGGTGCATCAATCATTTTAAAGAAAATTGATTACATTGATGCACGAGGCAGATTCAAGTCAGTAATGGCTTGGGTCCCCAAAGGAAACTAATTTCCTTATTCATGTGCAGGAACATTCAAATGCTAAACAAGAAAATCAAGGATACTCAGATAGTGGATGTTCAAGACACATGATTGGCAACATGTCACACCTTTCAATCATTGGATAGAGGATATGTTACCTTCAGGGGAGGAATAGGAGGAGAATTACTGGTAAAGATGCTGGTATTGAAAAATTTGTACTGTTAGTACAAAATTTGGATTGTTCAGTTCATACCGTTAGTCATATAATTCTACTGCTATAAGGCAAATGCTCTGCATTTTGTTTCTTGGTTTTGGACTAACAATTTCAGGTATGAACATTTGTGCACAAAGGAAGTTTCAAGTGCAAAGTGTGAACAAGCAAAAGTTGGAAATTCATTAACAAAGGTTAAGAGTAATTGGTTAATGATAGTCAGAGTTTGGGAATTCATTAACAAAGGTGTAAATCTAAGTTAATACATTCTTTAAAATTTCTCTCTTGAAACTAATTATGATATTTCATAGTGAATAAATGGCTTAGTTGGTCAGATAGTAACTGACACAACTCACTTTCTATCATTTTATACTTTAATTAGTATAATGAGCAAGTCTAAGGACATCTGATAGAAAGAACAGCGAACAAATGTGCATCTAACACTTGTGTTAGAGGACACACTTGTCACGAGCTGGAAACCCTGTCAAGAAAGCCCTTTGAATGGGTTTATCTGTACACAGGCAGTTATTTATAACTGAAAACATTGGTTCTCATACAACTAGAGGTTAATTTAAACCAAAATCTTGATTAAGTGTCTGTTACACACTTAATCCCTTCAAAATGGTTGTAAGCAATATGATTTTTCAATATAAAATCAAGTTCATACTGCTAAGTCAAAAGTTTCTTAAAAAGGATTTTCAAAGTGGCTCAGAAAAACCATCAAATGATGGATAATGAGTCAATGCCCCATGATTCCCCACTCACAGGAGGTTACACACCTGGAAGTGATGAGGGCAGCAATTTAACTCTTAAGGAATTGATGGCTACATGTACAACATTGTCTGAAAACATGTTCTAATTGGTAGATCAGATGATGGTGAGAGATCTTCCAAACAGGGGAGGAAATAAAACTCAGGGGAGGAAATGAAGCCCATGAGAGGAAGATTAACCAATAAGGGGAGGAAAAGATTGTGGTTGTGTATGCTCAGAATCAGGGAAGAAAATTGATCAACTTCAATGGAAAAGACAAGAGCATACAAGATGATGATGTCAGCTTTTTGAGAAGCTAACATGTCTTATTATTCAGCCAATAATAAAAACAAACTCAAGTTTCAGTTGATGGATGCTGGAAATAAGCTCTTCAAATGAAGAAAGTTCAAATGAAGATTTTGGAGTATTATATATATTCAGAAGGGATGAAGCATTCAAATGAAGAAAGTTCTATCTAAGTTCTTTCAGTTTCAATTTCAGTTCACTACGTTTGTTCATCACTTGCAAAGGATTGCTGAAAGATGATTTGACTTCTTGGAACAAGCATCCAAGATACACAGCACCATTGCCTCTTATAATTCCTCCATCCAAGGAAATTGCGCCATCTTTTATTCATGGTACTACTATTGTTCAAGACAAAGAAGATGATGTTATTGCTGAAAGAGGTTCACAGAAAGCAGATGAGTCTGACTATTTAATGTTTGAAAGATCCTCACAATCAGAATTTAATTCAGAAGAAACATGTTGATTTGAGATAAATCACAAGTTTAGGGGAGGATTGTTGGGAATTAAATGTTCTGAAGATTAGCATTTGGAATTACATGTTCACAAGGTTTGTACTGCTGAGAAGAATACACTAACAGTACTAACTGCTAGTGTATATCTGAAGTCTGCTCAAGTTATAACTAACAATACTAACTGAAAGTTAGTACTGCTGGTACAAAGAAGGTACTGCTGGTGCTCAGAAGGAAAATACTCTAAGTGTTATTCTACTGCTAGTGTTGGAGATTCTACTGCTGAATGGATAAGTGTCGCGTATACTACTGCTGGTTAGATAAGTATGAAAAAGATATTTTGTGTATAAAAGTCAAGTATATACGATAGATAATATCTTAGACAAAGTGTTCAGTAAACATGTTGTATACACAGAACAAGTTGTATCTTGGTTACTGACATACATAAACAGCTAGTAGTTTGACAAGACTTGACAATATTGTAAAGATCTCCTTTGGACTATAAAAGGGAGATCTTAGCTTAGAGATAAGTGTGCTTAATTGATAATACATGTGTCTAGTCTAGAATTGAACATAACTGAAATAGTTATCTTTGTGATAGAGATTCAAGGTTTTTGTAACCCTAGTGATAGTGAAGATCACTCGTATTATTCTCAATAATATTGAATCGTTTGGTGATATACTTTCTGTGTTCATTGTTCAATATACAAACATCACTGTTCCATTTCCAATAACCATATCCTTCTAATTGTGGTTAAGTAGATTCCGCATACTTAATCATATTCACTCAAAGTATCATATACACGTCAATAGGACTAACATCCTAATTGTATTCTTAAACAGTTCTCACCAGTGCTAAAGGGCCGTTTGATCCTCTCATGTATTAATATGATCTTTTATCTTGTTTTGACAACCCATGGTCAAGCAAGACAAATGATGTAATGTTTTAGAGATCATCTTACGGATTTTATGAAAGTGTTAAGTATTTTGGGGTGATATACTTTTTACACTTAAACCTTTGGAAAAATAATTGTGTAAGACAATATCTTTCGAGACACATGATTTACCAACTTAGTTTCTATTCCTAAGAAAGTTACTGGACCATTTTAAAAACTTGCAACATATGCAAGAAAAATGGTCTATGCCTATATGCAATGCAAACTAATTACTTAATATAGTGCAAGTGAATTAGCATGAGCCTTATAAACGCATAAACCGGAAAACTATAATAAACAAATAGCAACAAGGCATGAAAGACACTTATGCTTATAGATAAAATTAGCTCAACTAAAGATAACAATAAGCATACAAAAATATTAACTAACAATACTAAGACACAAATAAAAACAAATAGCCATTTAGCTTAACACACAAAATTACTTATCGTCATTTTGTGTATACTAAGCTTGATTTTATTTGAAAACGAATTGGTTTCCTCCCCATTTCAAAGATTTTTGCTAAGTCACTTTGAAAACACGTCAAGGTTTAAAAGTTGAATCGCCCTTTTTCAGTTTGACCAAAAATTTACGCAAACTGCATGACCAAAAAGACCTTTAGTTGAAAATCAAGGACTTTAACATACTTTCATTTAGAACTAATTCATAAAAATATTTTTCAAATGAAAGTAGACTCAACTTCGTTTAAAATGATGGGTGACACGACTCCTACGGACTTATGGTTGATTTTATATGAATTTATGAAAATGACCCAATACTGAAAATAAACAAACAGAGGCACGGTACCTTTAAATACCCTACGGTACCGTTAAATATAATGGTACCATCCTATATTTAGTGGTACCGTGATCTGTTTTCCTTTCAAAACTGCATGACTTAATGACTCGTTCTAAAAACATGACCGGACACTTAAAACTCTATTCTTTTAGTGGTTTAAGAAAACCTTCAAGCTAGTATGACAAAGTATACTTAACAACAAAACTTGTAAGTATTAAGCAACTAAATACTTTTCATATTTTATCACCTTCATAGGTAATTTGATACATGGATCGTACTCAATTTTGAAAACCATTTGTTTTAAAATTTTGAGCTACGTGGCTCTGGTACCAATTGTGGAAACCGTAGAGGGGGGGAGGGGGTGAATACGTTTCCATTTAAAAACTTAAAAACTTTGTTGTATCAAACACCCAATCAAGTGTGACGTAATATGAAAAGTGTCAACAATGATCATATAACATATAGAGATGGTATAAAGTAAACTACCACACAAACACAATCAAACCATGGCACAAACATAGTCAACATAATATAAGCAACAAAGAACACAAGCATAAACGCAATGCAAATATAAATATAAAGCGATAAAGAATAAAATAAAAGTAAAGAGATAAGTAAGAAGGCGCAAACCGGACACGATGATTTATAGTGGTTCGGTCACGAAGCTCCTTGATAACGCTCAGAATGAGCATGTTTTTAGTTGCGTTATCATTAGTTTTGTGCATCATATTTGGTTATATTTATATGTATTTGTTACTTAATCATGAAAAAGTGTATATGCAAGTGAATGTAGCCAAGTACAGGAAAAGATGATAAAAAGACGAAGAATTAAAGTGATTATGCACATTTGGAAGATTCTCGAGATGGAGACAAGAGAGAAACCATACAAGGACTCAAGTATTTGATAGTGTCAAGATTTGTATGTTCATATATCAAGAAAATATCAAGTTCTATGGAAGAAATCAGTGCCACAACAAAGAAAAATGCATGCGACAAGAAAAGACAAAGAAAAACCAAGATTGTGAGTACAGGAAGACCCCATCCAATCAGATGGAGCCCGCATCTGATTCAGATGGGAGAAGTTGGGTTTTACCGAGGAGAGCATCCGATCGGATGGGCACTCATCCAATCGGTTGGTTGAAGCTGGCTGTTACAAAGTTTCATTTAATGACGGATTTAAGTCCCTTAATCATGGTGGCTGATCATTTCGTGCTTATTAACTCATTTAGGTCATTTTTACTTGATCAATATGGGTTCTTTCACTTATTTAAAGGATACTAGGCTAGATTACAAAGTGTGATACCCCAAAAACTAGTAAAGGCTTACACCAAGTCCTTACTATCTTATTATCATTGCCCGAAAGTCTATAAGTACTGTAAAAACGTCCAGGAAACTTTGAGTTAAAGTCTCAATAGTTTAGTTCGAGTGTGGAGTTGTTTACTTGTAATATTAGGCGATTGGAGGAGTGTGAGGAGTGTCGTTGCTATAGTTTCACAATTCTAGTTCTTGTAATTCCAAAGCTAGGTATATCTTGTTTATTTACAATGAACTACTTTTACTTTAAGTTTAATGAATGTATTGTTTTTTACTTGTGTTTGATTATGATTGTTATGGAGTAATTTTTGGTATACTTGTGTGTATGATGTAACTATTGTTGGAGTATTCTTATTTTATAGTGATGCATGAAAACATTTCTTATTTTATGAGTTTGTTGGAATAATATCTAATCTTGCTTAATTTGTTGGTAAAAACATTTTAAAGGATAAAAAGGCCGAAAGGATTTTCTTTATGTTTTTATTCCAAAACGTTAGTGCACGAATTAGTATGGGATATGGTGTGTGACAAGCACCATATTTACTCATTAAAATGGATTTGAAATGATTTCATCACGAGATAAGGCCGAAAGGATTCGTAGGAATTTATGAGATAAGAATTGCTTTTCAAACAACTAGAGTTTAATAGAATTGTCGTAATAGTTAGCAAGGCCGAAAGGAGTTAACTAGGAGATTGAATTCTTAGAAATGATTTTTCATGATATAAACCATTGATTGTTAATCATTCATATAAAATTGTGCATCATTACAAGTTACACCAAACTTTGTAGAATACTCTATGCAATTAGTTAAGGAATTACACACAAGTATATGTTTTGTTTTATTGGATTCTATTTACATCTTTTTGAATTTTCACCAAATTGGATTGACAACCCTCTTTGCAAAAGCTTGTTATACTAAATACAAATACCAAATCCCTTGGGACGATCTCGACTTACCCACCTTTACTATTACGGACGAGTATACTTGCTCGTATGTGTTAAATAGTTAATCGGATAAATCGTGTTTATAAATTTTAAAACTTGTACACGCATAACACATCAAGTATTTGGCTCCGCTGCCGGGGATTTGATTTGATTTGATTTGATTTGTTTGTATTTGGTAGTTTTATGAGTTTTTGATTTAGAAAAAAAAAAGTAAAAAAAAAAGTTTGTGTTTGGTACCAACCGAATCGGATGGTCATCCATCCGATCGGTTAGAACCCTCGGTAAAATTTTCATAGATTTTTATTTTCTGTTTTATTTAGTATTTTAATGATAGATTAATGATAGTTTAAGTGTAGTAATAGTTATAATTAATTATTTGGTTAATTAGATAATTAATGGTAATCATAGAAGTAGTTTTAATGTTTTTAAAGTTTTTATTATAATAGTTAATGTAGTTAGTATATTTAATTTTATGTTTAAGAGTTTTTAATTTATTATGTTTAGTTAATGTTAGTTATTAGTAGAGTTAATTGTTTTTAATTAAATTTATTACTTTTGGTTAACTTTTCATTTTTAATTAATTAAGACATAAATAAAACTAATTAGTCTTAATTATCATATTAAAATTTTAATTTAGTTTTTAATAAAAAAAAAAAAAAAAAAATTACGATCTGTCCAACCGATCGGATATGCGAGTATCCGATTCGGTTGAGCAATGTTGGATTTTTACGATTTGACCATCCGATCGGATGGAGTGGAAAACCGATCGGATGGATGCCTCGTTAAAGTTTTCAAAAATTTTCAATTTTTAGATGTTTTAGTGTTTTGAGTATTTGAACTTGTTTGGTTACTTGATATGACTTCATTTTGAAAATGTTTCGATTATGACTAACCCTAATGCTAATGATCTGGATTTTTGTGTTTGTGGTTATGTTATAGTTAGTATTTGCTTTAGTAAGATGGAGAGTTTGAGCGATGTTTCGGAGTACTTGAGAAATTTAGAAGAAATGTTCAAGGATTCGGGTGATTCCTTGGAGCGTTTGGAAAATATGTTGGAAGACGTGAAGGTTGATGTTGAAAAGGTAGAAGAAGTTAGAGAAAACCGAGTTTGTTTGCCAAAGGAGAAAAGACTTGTTGTGTTCACAAGAGCACCACCTAAGAAGTTCGATGCACCGTTCATGAGGTTTGCTACACCTTGTGGTGTGGAAGGAGTAAAAGCTTGGGATGCTCAGTTGAATATGGAATATGGTGACAACTATATTACGGAAGATGTGCTAGATAAGCTTGGGTTTGTTCGACTTGATTATGAAGATTATGGAAGGAAGAAAGTGAAAGATGTGCGTGTCAATATTCATGGTCACATTTTTAAGGTTGATTTTGTTGTTTTGGAATATGGAAATGCCGATGAGCCGGAGGTAGTGTTTGGAAGAGATTTTCTTGTTACAACTAAGTGTAAGCTTGATTTTGCACTTGGTGAGATGAGGATTGATATAACTGAGTTAGAAGAAGAGAAGGAAGTTGATGTTACGCTTGCGGAGTTATGTGAAGGTATGAAAGAAGTGAAGGAAGGGAAGGAAGAGATTGTTAAAATGGGAAAAGCTAGTAGGAAGAAATCACCTCTTAATAAACTTACCCAACCCTCCACCCCAAAGAATGATAGTTCATCATCATCATCTTATTCACCACCAAAATCACCACAAACCGTTAAACCGTTAACTCAAGAACAAAAGGAAGCTATTTTGGAGAATTTGGAGATGAAGTTTAATGAGCTTATGGAGAAGAAGCCGGTTATTGATGTATTGAATAATTACATGACATACCGTAAGAAATTGGATGCGGTTATGATGGCTAGATCTAGGCTAGAGGACAAAAGTTTTGATGAAGTTGAAGAGAGAGGAATTGTGGAGAATGGATTACCTAAGAAAATGAGTGATCCAGGGAATTTATTTTTACCAATTAAAGTGAATGGAACAACCGCGATGTATGCATTGGCCGATACTGGGTCAAGTGTGAGTGTTATGCCATATCCATTGTACAAAAGGTTAGGACTTAGTAACCCTCAACCTAATCAATATAATCTCACAATGGCCGACAATTCTCAAGCAAAAGCGATGGGTGAAGTGAAGAATGTTCGAGTTCAAATAGGATACCAAGCCTTTTTAGCCGATTTCTTAGTGCTTAACATACCGGTAGACAAAGAATTACCAATTTTGTTAGGTAGACCATTTCTAAGGACATGTGGGGCTATAATAGACATGGGCCATGGTACTATGAGTATTGATGATGGGATCTTGAAACATACTTACTATCCAAAGCCTAGAGGGAAAATGGTTAAGGAAGTGCATGATGAAGAATATGAGGAAGAATACTTGGGTTGTTTTGAAGTAGGAAGAGATGAAGATAGTAGGCCTAAATATGGGCCGGTTACTCCTAGTTACTTTAATATAGAAGATGAAATGGAGAGAGCTCTAGCAATGGAGGCTTTCTTTAACCCATTTAAAAATGTCTTTGTGTTTAATAAGCTTACAGATTTTCTTGGATCATTACCGGTCCAACTCAAAAATTTGGAGTGGGGACCCGACGGTCCGAGTGTTTACAAGAAGGAAGATGGAGATGGGGAATGGCGTGTGAAGTTTGATATTGTTTGCCCAGATGGAAGGAACTTTGCAAGAAAATTTAAGACGCAAAAGACAAACCGAAAATTGTCCGAAAAGTTTCAAAGCAAATATATTCTAAGGCATGAGTATTTTGAAGGATGAAGATCAAGTGAACAAGTTTGAAGAATAAAGCACAAAACTTGTGCTAGTTGTTTGTTTTCTTTTTATTTTATGCATTTTAGTATTTTAATGTTTGCATTTAAGTTATTTATGTTTTTAGTTTTAAGGTTTAAGTTAAGACCTTTGTTCTTTTTATTAAGTTTTTATGGAGTTTATGTTTTTAGTTGAGATTTTTAGTGTTAGTTTTGTTTTAGAGTTAGTAGTAATAGACTTTGGACAAAATTTGGTAGACTAAGTGTGGTGGAATATTTATATACAAAAAGAATTTTTGATAAAAAAAGAGAAAAAAACACTTTTTTTAACTTGCTCTCACAAGTATCACAAAGTGTTGACAAGAAGAAAAAGTGATTTTTTTTTGCAAAAAACTTAATCCGAATCGGTTGGATCAAAAGCTGATCGGATTGAGTTTGATATATAAACCCAAAATTTCAAAAATTGCAAAAAAACCACACACACACAATCCACCAAGTTTTGGTTCAAAAATTCGAGCACTAGAAGATAATTGAGAGTTGCAGGAGTGTTAAAGGATCATCCATGGCTCCAAAACAAGTAAGTAAGATCATCAATTTGGTTTGATTAGGTTTTAATTCGGATTTATTGATTTAGGTCAAGATTTGGGTATTTTTGATAGACTTCGAATTAAGATGTAATCTTTTAGGAATAGATGGGTAAATGATAGTGGAATACATTGCAAAAAGAATTAGATTGATTGATTAAGTTTTGAATAAGAATTGGTTGATTGAATTTTCGGATTGAATTGGGTCAAAACTTAGAATCGAATTAGTTTGCAATTGATGATTCCCAGATGTTATATACTTGTTAATTAGTGATGTTAGGATAGTGCATTGTTGATTAGAACACTAATTGAAGAGTTTGATTTGATAGTGTTCTTGGGTGTTCTAGGATTGATTGAGAAATCATGTGGATATGTTATGGATTATTATAGGAACGAATTGGAGATGTAGAAACCATTATAATTGTTCAAAAGCAGGATAGGAAAGAGTTGGAATTGATTGGAATTAATTGAATTCGAAATAAGATTTTTGCCTTTTACAGCAAAAAAACCCAACCGAATCGGTTACGGGTTAATACCGATCGGTTGGGTGAGGTATTTTACTCCATTCGATCGGATGGAGGTGCAAACCGATCGGATGGAGGGCTCGGTAAATAAAAAATGAAAAGTTTTGAAACGAGTTTTCGGACTTCTAAATCATGTAGCCTTGGTTCTTATACTCTTATACTAACATATATTTGTGTTTCTATAGAGTCATGTTGTAGGTAGCTCAAGTTCATCACGTGTTCGAGTTAATCCGATTGTGACAAAATACATTAAAAGGAATGCAAAGAGTAGGGTCACATATAATGTTCAACTGGAGAGTAATGAGAATCTAAAGTTCAGTAAGCTTAAGAAGGAAGAGAAGCATGCTTTTCGTGAGCGACTTTCAAAGCTACAGGTTCGAACTATTGCTAAACCGAGGTTGATTAATTGGGATGTGTTTACGGAATATGAATGTGAGAGTCAATTGAGGGAGATGTTAAGGATGTCTTATGTGTTTCCGGGTGATAGGGATACTTTTGAAGATCTTTCGTTGGAAAGAGCTTTTAGCATTTATGAAGATGTTTATAGAGAATGGTGTTTGGAATTCTTTTCCACATTCTATTTTGAGAGGAAAGTTGTTAATCTTATGAGGGAGATGTGTATTTGGTTTCGGTTATGTGGGAATGAACATGCCTATACTTTGCCGGAGTTTGTGGTTGCTCTTGGTTTGTATGAGCAACATGAGATTAAGCACAGATTGTTTGAAGCCCATTTTGTGAGCTTAGTGCGATACCATAATGACTATGATGGTATTCCGGAGTATTGGAATAGAGTGGGAGATCCAGGGTGTAATAGGAGAAACTCGTCCAAGTTGAGAAACCCTTTGATGAAAATTTTACAAAAGTTGATAGCTTGGGGGGGGGGGGTTTGCACATAACAGGTAGCAGAGACAAATGTAACCAACCCGATTTGTGGTTGATGAAATTATTGAAGGATGATAAGAACGGGAATGCGGCTTGGATTATAGCCGAATATCTTTCGAGAAGAGCACCGGGGATCAAAGATAGTAGTGATGTTTGTGGAGGTCACTATGTGACCGATTTGGCGAGAAATTTTGGATATTTTGAGAATGAGGAATTGGTTAAATGTTCGGATCCAACTGAGAGTGAAACGTGGGATGATAAAAGTTTTGGGAAAGCATTGGATAGGAAGAGTAGAACGTTGGGAGCTTGGACGGAGCCGGCGATGGCAGCACCTCAAGTCGCACCTCAAGCACCATATCAACCACCACCACCAATAGGAAATGTTCATGCACCGAGTAGTTTTGACTCGGGATGGGGAGATTGGAACCGTGAGTTGAACAATATTGAGCGTAGGGATGTATGGAGAGATTCGATGATGATGAGGAACAATTACAATTATGATTATTCAATTTTGATGCTCCAATACATGGCACGTGATGCCAATTATGAGGTACCACCCTACAACCCACCAAACGTTCCACCATACCCATTTTAGTATAATCCCTATCCTGGTCCATATCCTTACCTATATCCCGGGTACGCACCTTTTCCTGAACCAGTGCCAGTTTATGGTAGAGTTCCCAATGTTGGAGGTTCAAGTTATGATGTGGGTGGATCATCATCTGTAGTTGGAAAGAAGAGACAAAAAGTTTTTTCAGTTTTCGATGAGGAAGAAAACTATGAGGAGGAGGACAAAGAAAGTGAAGATGAGAGAATTCATACTCCTGACGACATGGAAGACGATGATGAGTGATCATCGAAATTTAATAATGATGGTTTGTGTTTCAAAAACAATTATGGGTCGAACAATTCTATTTCTATTATCTTAATTTTATTTTCTTTTTGGATTAATTACATATGGTTTATTTTTAATTACTTTGTTTGTTTTAGTATTTTGTTTGTCTGTTTGTTTTGTTTCGTATATTTTTGCAGTTTTTGCAGGGGTAAATTACCGGAAGCTTATTGTTGATCAATGTTTGGAGTTGGAGAACTCATTTGCTTATCTATGATCAAATATGCGTATGCGTATTTACCCTGGTAGTACCTTTTTAACTAAAATTTTCCCATTTCCTTTACTTTGAAGTTCATTTTTATTACATTGAGGACAATGCAAAACTTAAGTGTGGGGGAGGGAAGAAAATAGGAAAAATGGTTTAATTTTTAAATTTTTATGTTTAGTAGAATTTCGGATTCGAGTAACTAGAATTCATTCGCCCTTGATTTTCTAGTTGTTTTCTAGATTGATTCAATGGTATAAAAAAATGAGGCTATTTGAAAAATTTTGGAATTTAATCAAGTTATGAGAGCTATTTTATTTTGGAATTGATAACATTTACTAGTACATGTTATAACCTACCTTAAATTGTGAGGATTTAAGCCTTTTTGTATAAAGCATTTTTATGCTATATATTTCGTTATGAGTGTGCCGGTGATTATGTTGATTCTAGAACTTGTACTTGTTATGCATTACGGTTAAAATCACTTTCGAGTGATAAAATATATTCAAATGATAAGAGGCAACTTATGATTTACACCAAATGGCCATCCGTTTACAGAAATATTTTTGCTAACCACATCAGTTAGTTATCCTAGTATTTGGAACCCATTTGTTAGCGTTAATCTCTTATGCTAGATACCCTTAGTTACACCTTCTGAGCCTATCTTTTCTTTTGATTAAATCCAGAAAAATACAAAAATATTTTACACCTTACACCTTAGCCTTACCCGAATCAAGTTCAATTGAAGTTCGAAAACTTTTTTTTTGATGATTACATGTTGGCCACACTTTGATATGTGTATGTGTTGTTTCAACGAAGAAGGAGGTCGCTACTCTTATTTGTATTTTTTTGTAGCGTGTGCTCATCCAAAGTGTGGGGGTGACGAGAAAGTTGTGATGAAAAAAAATTGTGTGAAAAAAAAAGTGAATAGCCAATGAGCTATAATGTATGAGTATCAATTAGCCAATGAGCTAAGAAGAAATAAGTGAGTATGTGATGCGGAATAACGATCGAAGGAGTTTGGGAAGTAATCATTTGTGGTATAAAGAGTTGGGAACGGAATTGGACTTGATTCTTATTTTTCATTTTTGTAGAAACCAATCATAAATAATTCCCATGTCTTATCCCTACCCTTTACCAAATTACTTTATTCGTTGTTAGCTTTCGAGCATCTGGATTAAGTGATGGCTTTGTTAAGATATGTAGTGACCATCCGGTTTTTGAATAGTTGAAAAATGCGCCAGCGATCTATTGAGTACTTTGGTGACCATCCGTTATGCAAATAACGCGCCAGCGAACCTAGGTATAATCTAGTGACCATCCGTTGTTTAGCTAGTCAAAATCCGCGCCAGCGAGCTATTATATTCTTGTATGAAATGTTTGAACATTAGCCGGTAACCTTTAACCTTAAACCCGAATAAAAGACCTCTTTGATGTTTTATTTTGTTGTTTTGATACTTGTACAAGCTTATGGTAAGACACATGAATCATGACTGAGCAATGAGTGATTTACCAATCAATCTACCCTTAGAGTGTTGAGTGAATTTCAAAATTCTTCGAGAGGTGCTTAGTTATGTTATCAAGCTCAACATTAACTTGTTTATGTTTCAAGAATTTTTCACATTTAAATTAAAATTAACAATTGCTCCCTTGGGATGGTTGTTAGATTTTTGGAATCACGATGACGATACCATTGAGATTATTTTTCAAAATGCTAGACTTGCTCGAGGGCGAGCAAAACTCAAGTGTGGGGGAATTTGATAACGCTCAGAATGAGCATGTTTTTAGTTGCGTTATCATTAGTTTTGTGCATCATATTTGGTTATATTTATATGTATTTGTTACTTAATCATGAAAAAGTGTATATGCAAGTGAATGTAGCCAAGTACAGGAAAAGATGATAAAAAGATGAAGAATTGAAGTGATTATGCACATTTGGAAGATTCCCGAGATGGAGACAAGAGAGAAACCACACAAGGACTCAAGGATTTGATAGTGTCAAGATTTGTATGTTCATATATCAAGAAAATATCAAGTTCTATCAAAGAAATCAGTGCCACAACGAAGAAAAATGCATGCGACAAGAAAAGACAAAGAAAAATCAAGATTGTGAGTACAGGAAGACCCCATTCGATCGGATGGAGCCCGTATCCGATTCGGATGGGAGAAGTTGGGTTTTACCGAGGAGAGCATCCAATCGGATGGGCACTCATCCGATCGGTTGGTTGAAGCTTGCTGTTACAAAGTTTCATTTAATGATGGATTTAAGTCCCTTAATCATGGTGGCTGATCAATTCCTGCTTATTAACTCATTTAGGTCATTTTTACTTGATCAATAAGGGTTCTTTCATTTATTTAAAGGATCCTAGGCTAGATTACAAAGTGTGACACCCCAAAAACTAGTAAAGGCTTACACCAAGTCCTTACTATCTTATTATCATTGCCCGAAAGTCTATAAGTACTGTAAAAACGTCCAGGAAACTTTGGGTTAAAGTCTCAATAGTTTAGTTCGAGTGTGGAGTTGTTTACTTGTAATATTAGGCGATTGGAGGAGTGTGAGGAGTGTGGTTGCTATAGTTCCACAATTCTAGTTCTTGTAATTCCAAAGCTAGGTATATCTTGTTTATTTACAATGAACTACTTTTACTTTAAGTTTAATGAAAGTATTGTTTGTTACTTGTGTTTGATTATGATTGTTATGGAGTAATTTTTGGTATACTTGTGTGTAGGATGTAACTATCGTTGGAGTATTCTTATTTTATAGTGATGCATGAAAACATTTCTTATTTTATGAGTTTGTTGGAATAATATCTAATCTTGCTTAATTTGTTGGCAAAAACATTTTAAAGGATAAAAAGGCCGAAAGGATTTTCTTTATGTTTTTATTCCAAAACGTTAGTGCACGAATTAGTATGGGATATGGTGTGTGACAATCACG
This sequence comes from Artemisia tridentata subsp. tridentata, assembly GCA_021014915.2. Classification (NCBI taxonomy): domain Eukaryota; kingdom Viridiplantae; phylum Streptophyta; class Magnoliopsida; order Asterales; family Asteraceae; genus Artemisia; species Artemisia tridentata. Next base: position 356,020,729 of record CP139506.1, read on the forward strand.
ATATTTACTCATTAAAATTGATTTGAAACGATTTCATCACGAGATAAGGCCGAAAGGATTCGTAGGAATTTATGAGATAAGAATTGCTTTTCAAACAACTAGAGTTTAATAGAATTGTCGTAATAGTTAGCAAGGCCGAAAGGAGTTAACTAGGAGATTGAATTCTTAGAAATGATTTTTCATGATATAAACCATTGATTGTTAATCATTCATATAAAATTGTGCATCATTACAAGTTACACCAAACTTTGTAGAATACTCTATGCAATTAGTTAAGGAATTACACACAAGTATATGTTTTGTTTTGTTGGATTCTATTTACATCTTTTTGAATTTTCACCAAATTGGATTGACAACCCTCTTTACAAAAGCTTGTTATACTAAATACAAATACCAAATCCTTTGGGACGATCTCCACTTACCCACCTTTACTATTACGGACGAGTATACTTGCTCGTATGTGTTACATAGTTAATCGGATAAATCGTGTTTATAAATTTTAAAACTTGTACACGCATAACACATCACTCCTCTTCGCCCTACTCCACTCCCCGAGTATCCAACTTGAGAGTTACTTAACTAATCAACAAGCTCCCTTCAGGTGGAGAAAACCGTACAACGTCGCTTATCCTTATTTCCGACACTAAGCTAAATGTCGAGTACTAATCTTAGCTAGTACCAATCTACCACGATCCACATGATCAATACACAAGCCCACAAGCTACAAGAGATCTCCAAGATCTCACCAAGATCACAATGATCTACTCCCACTTGACTCGATCTACCCGATCTACCCTTGATCTTCTTGATCAACACACAAGCCCACAAGCTACAAGAGATCTCCAAGATCTCAACAAGATCACAATGATCTACTCCCACTTGACTCAATCTACCCAATCTACTCTTGATCTTCTTGATCAATCACACAAGCTCACAAGCTACAAGAGATATTCAATATCTCTATAAGATCACAATGATCTTCCCTTACAAACTCTCAAAAGAAAGATAGACTTGATGTATACTATGATACAATCAAGTGTGTAACAAATGTTACAAGTGCTCTACCTACAACTACAACACTTTGTATCTTCTTGGATACCTTGTGTTCTTCTCTTGCACTAGAAGAGGAATGAAGAGGATCTCTTGGTGGGATGAAAGGATCACTCTTAAACAAACTAAGACTCTCTAAATGATCAAAGAAAGTCATCTAAGTGAGGAGGGATTAGACCAGAGAAAACTGACTGGAAAAATCAAGTTGGAAGTGTAAAATGGTCCACTATTTATAGGCAAGGAGAAAACTAGCCGTTACAGAGGGATGGAACCACTAATTGTCAGACGACACTACTAAATGTAGTGGTACCGTTGGTACTTTAGTAGTACCGTGGACGCTCCTCCGTTTGTTTTTAGCGAGGAAGGTTTATTTGGGAATGTTTGGAGTTGTTTTGGGGGGAAAAATGGCTGTTGGGATTTTTAAACTTATTTTTCAAAATAAAACATTTCTTTTTAATTCAAAAATAATTTGTAAAATATATTTTTGAAAGAAATGTTTTGTCACATTAAAAATGTGAAGTTTAGAGAAAAAAATAATCCTTTGATCATTTGTCAAGTAGTTGATTTGTTTGTCCATACCTTGAGTGATTTATGTCGGGATGGAAATATACGACTTTGTTGAAGCATACTTGAGACGTCGAGAGGTGTTGATGTAAGTATGCATTGATGATTTGTGTTTACAAGTAACTTGCACATTTTACGTTATGCATTACAAGTTACATGTTTGTCATTATTAAAACAAGAAACCGTTTAGTTTAAATATCGTAATATTTGCACTAACAATTTTGACTTTTTGAGCATGAATTTCGAGTTGACAGTGTTCAACTAGACTCAACTAGATTATACTCTTATACTTCTATGAATTCTCAAAATACCATAACGGATTAAGCATATTTGGCTTATTATACCAACAAAAAAAATAAGTTGTTTTTTGAGATAAGCTTATTCAAATATCTTCAAAGTGCTTAATAGTTTTTCCAAGATACAATAAGCTATTAAGCACATAAAAATAAGCTTTATGAAACACCCTCTTAAGTAGGGCTGTAAACGAACCGGACGAACATGAGCGGAGCCTTGTTCTTATTCGTTCATTTAATTTTAGCCGGACAAATAAACGGACACGAACGTTTAAACGAACGAATTTTCTTGTTCATGTTCGTTTATTAAGAAAATGAGTTATTCATGTTCGTTTATGTTCGTTCATTAAGACACTAAACGAATGGTAAACGAACATAAATGATCGAACATAAATGAAAATAGATAAACAAACATAAACTTTATTGAATTATGCAAAATATATTGTTTTATAAGTGTTGTATTGTTTAGACAAACCAATTTTATAATTATACAATTAAAATATATGATATATGAACATAAATAAATAAATGAATATAAACGAACACATAATCGGACGTTCACGAACATAAATGAACGGACGCGGCTTTTGTTCACGTTCATTCATTTAACTAAACGAACGTAAAATATTGTTCATGTTAGTTCATTTAATAAATAAACGAACATAAACGAACTTTTTACCGAATGGTTTATGAAATGTTCATTGAACGTTCAGTTCGTTTACAACCCTACTCTTAAGGCAATGTGTATGACAAAACTAATGGACCATGAGTTTTTCCAATTCCATTTGTAAATCAAACATTACCTAAATCTTTTTTGTTTGTTAATGAAACTGAATGTACAAGGTTATGTACTTGTGTATATGCTAAAAATTAAAATCATTTGTTTTAGTGATTGACAAATTTTGTTTATATAAAGGACTTCATATGTAAAATAATCGGAATCTGAACTAATTTGAATAAGCAACACTAAAACTAGTTATTGCATCATCAAATAATTATAAAAGTGGTTTGTTTATAGTAACACAAACATGTTAAGCACCAACCAAGTTGGCACACTTGCAAGGTAATTTTAATTACAATGTTATGAATTTTGTAACAAAATAGCCATTCTTCGTTATCCTGAGCATGGGAGTGTCTTGTTGTACATTTGGTTAGGGACCAGGGGCCTAAGCCGCAGATCTATCCTCTAACGATCAATTCGAAACTCTTCCTTGAGAGATTAAACAAGCGATACGTGTGGACCTTTGAGTATAAGTCTCATGGTCCATTAAGTATTGTGCGTTTTCTCTTATTGTTAGTGATCCGATAGTGAGGTCATACTTGCCGAGTTGTTTGGTTGGCCTAGGCCTCGCTCTGCACCAACTATGTATCGTGCCAATATGGTGTTTCTTTATCTTATCTTACATGTTTTTTAAATGTAAGCAAGGTTTAAAGAGTACTTATGTCTTATTTTTAACATGTTTGGTGGCAACGATTCCTAACACACCCATGATGGATTAAGTCATTTCAACTTGATTCAGATTCCCAACCCCTATTTCACAATGCAGTACTCTTTTTATCTTCCTGTACTATGTTTGTCTAAACTGACAATAAATCCATAATTAGGTCAACTGATGTTAGGTTAATAATCATTAATCAAGTAATGTTCCGACACACATACAAACGGATAAGGATGCCAAAGCAAAGATGCATACACAAAACATAAGATTAACAGATAAAGCTATTTATAACAGATTGATTGACATGATCTGTAATAAACATAGAAAAGTCGTGAAACTGAATACTAACCATCTCATGAGAACACAGAGATCGAACAAACAAGTTGCACACATTTCTTTCAACTCTTGGGATGTACTGTGTATATGGCATTTCTAAAAGTTTATCCAAGAAACTCACATCAATGAACGATTTTTATGACACTCAAGAACTCAAACATTTACTGAACTAAATAAGTTTGATAATCAAGAAAATAACCGCACACTAGTGGTCAAAGACAATTTACCACTTGCAATAGAGTCATTGAATGCCGTGGTGATCCCAGCTGTGGTGCTACATTAGGTGTTGGATTGTTATTAGCACTGTCATTCTCCCAAGGCCTAATTGACAGTATAATACTCATAATCACAATCAAAACCAAAATAATCCTAAAACATGCCCATTTGCTCACATTCTTCTGATGCTTATCCGCAACTTGGGAATTAAACTAATAGTTAATACTGCCAGGTTCAAAGTTTCAACTGCTACAAGTTTACACTAGCAATACTAACTGAGTTAGCACTGTCAGTACAAACACTTTGTACTGCTTATGAGATGAAGACAAAGATGAAGACGCGTGTGGATAAATATAGAATATATTTGGTGTACATCTTCTAAATATAGATTGATACGTATCTTGTAGTTTACTTGTATATGACTCCTTGTGCTATAAAAGGAGATCCTAGGTTAGGTTTTTATATACGAACATACGAATAGTTGTTAAGGATTCAAGGTTTTGTAACCCTAGTGATAGCTAAGATCACTCGTATTAATCTAAATAATATTGAATCGTTTAGTGAAATTCTCTCTTTGTTCATTGTCTTACATACACTGTTCCATCAAACAATCAATCCTTCTAAGTGTGATCAAAGTAGATTCCGCATACTTGATCATATTCACTCAAAGTATCATATACACGTTATAAGGACTAACATCCTAAGTGTATTAACATCCTCTCAAGCGGTATCAGAGATAGGTTGATACTATTAAATTTTAGAAGAAGCAATGGACATGGAGACTACTCATACTAATGTGGCTGCAAAGTTACCAATGCTTAAGCAGAATGAATTCGACATGTGGAGGTGATCTCTCCCTTTCTAGTTATAATTAATACGGTCAACCACTTGTGAATGGTCAACAGTAAAAGTCAAACCAGGCAGGGAGAAAATGCAATTTAAATCCATGGGAGTATAGAATTATATCCCCGGGTCGTTATGTCCCAACGAGGTGTGTAAACTGTAATACAACGAATGTGTGTGTTGAAATGATATTGAATATACAAAAACAGGAATCTGATTGACTAACACTAGGAATGTGAATAGTGATAGCTCTGTCACAGCTATATCGTTAAAAACGTGCAATCAGAAACCTAAAAACGTAAAAGGATTACAAACGTACGTTTAAATTCATGTAAACGTACAAAAACAAAACGATTATAACTATAGTAGGGATTTGCATGCCTTAGGGGATTAAATGCAAATTAAACAAACTTAAAATATTTACTTATAATTTACAAACTTATATAAAAGCTAAGAAAACCTAAAAACCTAAAACGCGTACGTGTACGTGACAATTACGTAAACGTAACAAAATAAAAAGTGAATTCAGTCCAATACAACTCCCACAAATGTGAAAATCATATTTTTGGAATCCTAAAAAGATAAGAAAATTATTAGAAAATTAAAATAAAATTTTTACACTATTTACTTAATTATTATAAATTAAAAATGAATTAAATGTATTTAATAATGAATTAAATAATAAGAAAATCTAAAATAAACTTAAATAAATGAAATAATGAATTGGAAAAATCTAAAATATTATAAAATGAATTTTAGAACTAAAAATATATTTATTACACAATTATTCTATTTATTATTAATTATTTACTATTATTAATTACTAAAAACTATTATGATTTATTAAAAGTATTAAATGAATGAAGAAAAATCTGAAACTTTTTACATAATTCTAAAATAAATATAAGAAGCTAAGAAAAATCTAAAAACTATATGTCCTTAACAAAAATAAGCTAATAAGCAATTAAGCTTCTAAATAGAAGCTATCACTTAGCTTTATGGTGGAGCTTTTTGGTTTTTTTCTTTTTTCTGGACTAACTAAATACTGATATTAAACAAGTTTAATGAAAACAAAACTTTACAAACCTAGAAATAAGCAATTCATGAGCTTATGAGTCACACAATTGAGCTTTTGGCTTAACAGTGGACAATAAGCTTAGAATAAGCTTGGAAAAAGCTTTATACAGGAAACAAAAGATAAAATAAGATGTAAATACTAATATTATACAAGTTAAAAGAAAATTAAACTCTAAAAACTAAGAAAATAAGCAGATTCATGGGCTTAATACTCATTCAGTTGAGCTTTTGGCTCACAGTGAAGTAAAAGCTTAAAATAAGCTTGAAAAAGGAAATAAAAGGAAAAGAAAGATGTGCACATGTCCAAAGGACAAGTATGTACACTGGAATTCACCCATAAGCTTGGTATAAGCTAATAAGCAAATCCAAAAATCAACCTGCTGCTAGTGAAAAGCAATCCTGCTGATAGTGCAGTGATTCTGCTGATAGCTTTAGAGGCAAGATAAGCTTATTAAATAAGCTCTAAAGCACAAAGAGGAAATTGAGGTAGCAATAGGGCTGTAAACGAGCCGAGCTGAGCCGAGCCAGGGTAGGCTTGGGCTCGGCTCGTTTAAAAATCGAGCCGAGCTGGCTCGGCTCGTTTATTTATACGAGCCGAAAAGTTGAGCTCGGGCTCGGCTCGTCAAATACTCGAGCCAGCTTGTGGCTCGTCGAGCCCGCTCGTTTACATTGAATGGGATATACTTTAACATAAAAAAACAAAAAATAAGCTACACGATTTTAATCCAGGTCAAAATGTCAAATACTAATTCAATTCTAATAAAAATTAGTTCTGTAGTTCTGCAATATGGCCATCAAAATAATTAACAAAATAGCAGACTTGAGTTTCTTTCATCTAGAAGTTAACAAAATAGCATTTCCAAAAACTTGAATTACTCTTTCATCTAGTTGTATATATTATATTATATATAACTAAAGTTTAGTTATATATATATATATATATATATATATATATATATATATATATATATATATTATATATACGAGCCAAACGAGCGAGCTAACAAGCGAGCCAACGAGCGAGCTAACGAGCGAGCCACGAGCCAAGCCGACGTTGGCTCGGGCTCAGCTCGTTTACAAACCGAGCCGGCTCGACTCGACTCGTTTATAAACGAGCCGATTTCGAGCGAGCTTTTTTCGAGCTTTTTTCGAGCGAGTTTCGAGCAAGCCACGAGCCGCGAGCTTTTTGAACGGCCCTAGGTAGCAAGCTGGGTTGGTTGGCTTTCCAAAAAGCCCAAGCTCAACCTGTGGGATCCACAGGTTAGCTTTTGAGGAGCTTATGAAAAACCTCCCAAGTCTGAGTATGCTGGTGCACTCAGAAACATGGGACAAACAAAAAGCTTGTTGCAGCCCTAGTAGATGAGCTACAACATGGAAAATAAGCACTGGATCCTTTAGTTGGGCAGATAAGCTCCACAAGGAACTAAATCTCACAAGCTAGGTCCATCAGATAAGCTTTTTGAGAGCTTATGAAGAAGCTATGAATATACTGATTCTCAGTGTATACTGAGAAAGTGGGACAAGCTAAAAGCTACTTGCAGCCCTAGTTAATAGGCTGCAAGGTGAAATTTAAGCACAAGATCTTATGGATGGGTGGATGAGCTTCATATAAAACTAAACCACACAAGCTTATGACCACAAATGAGCTTTTTAAGAGCTTATGAAATAGGCCTGAACTTACACTAATTTCTCAGTATGCTCAGGAAAATGGCAAACAACAAGCTCCTAATTAACTTATCAAAGAAGCTTAAGATAGCTCAACAAGCACTAAAACACTGAGTATGATTGATTGGCCTCACATAAGGCCAAAGATCACAAGCTCAGGCTCAATGAGGAACTTTTCATGAGCTTAGGAAAATCTACTTAACTTCACTGTTTGCTCAGTGAAGTTAGTGAGATGGAACAAAATGGATGAATAAAATAAGCAGTCTAAATAAGCTACTAACTGAAAAATAAACATAGACATAACAATTAAGCCACATGGGCTACACAAATATGCCAAGTCCACAAGCTAGGGTCAATTCCACAAGCTTCTGCAAGCTTATGGTTTTGACAGCCCAAACCATGGTGCAAGGCAAAAACATCAAAGAAAAAGCTATGAAATAAGCACTTAAACATGGCACATAAAGATAAACAAAAATACACTAAGCAAGATTAGCAACAAAACTATAAAACCCTAAGAGCATTTAAACAGAAACTTAAAAACAAAAACACAATGAAATTCAACAGTTTATTAAAAAATGCTAAAAAGGGAAATTTGACTTTTAACCTAAAACTAGAAAGTTGACTAAAGTGAATTTTAAACCTAATCTACTGATTAAATAAGTTGTATTAAGCTACAAGAACATGAAATAAAGCTAACCTAACAACATATAAACAGATATGCAAGATTATTGGATCTAACAACCTCACAGTCAACACATAAATAGGATCAAGTGTCAATTTGACTTTTCACATGTAAGACTGATTGATTAGAGTTCAACTGAGTTACTTAGGCCATATAAAGAGTACATCAAACAAGAACAACCACAAACACAAACACAACCCTAAACACAGAATCACCATTAAATCCAAACAATCCTTAAATTGGACCAAACTGAGGTTTTCAAAGCATAGGACTGTGTAAACCAATTCTATCAAATCCAGAGGAACCAAAGTGTCAAAATGGACCTATTTCAGCCTAAACAAGTAGTCACAAAAGTCTAGGTCTAGGATATCCAAAATTTGGCATATTGACAGTTAAAACACCATTTTAAACCACAATCCAATCCGAAACATAACAACTTAAGATTAAGCTAGATAATCATTAACAAACAACAATTAAGCAGGAAAACATGAAAATCAAAGCATATTAAAGACTAGAACTATGAAATGCAAAAAATGGTAAAAAGGGGCTTACAAATGCATCCTGCTTGAAACTGAGAACCAAAGCCACAGAACACATCCTAAGGCTTTCCACAAAGCTTCTAAACCAAAGGCAATCCACAATTAACCTTGCTCCATGCAGTTTCACCAAGAACACTTCATTATTTTTGGTTTTTCATTGCTTTTCTTGATTTTTGTTGTGTTTTCTGAATTTTAAAGACTACAACTGCATTAATGTATCTAAAAGCTTGAAAGCTTTTGTCAGGAGCTTAAGTGAGCTTAAAGAGTCCATCAAACAACACTAATCAAACTTGAATTTAAATGACATGAAAATTTAAGGTACGGATAAGAAAATATGAAATTTAAAGATAACTTGATATTAAACTGAAAATGATGTTTCATTACACTAATTTAAGGAAAAGTACAACATTAAAAGCATTAAAAGACATTTAAATTTAAGAAAGCGTTTAAATTTTATACTACGTGACCAAGGCTAGCCCAAGGTGCCTTCTTCTCTTGCCTCCTCTTCTCTTTTATAACATTCTGAGTTCCACTTGGTTTTCTGGTCAAATCCCACCTTTAATCTTGTCCATTGATTGACTGAACATCCTAGCCATCAAAGTTACTTTTGGCGCCAAAAGTCTCAAAGATAACTTGCAGCCGTAATTTTTGCAATTAAAGAATTTTGGAGGGATGTATTGGTGTAAGAGACAGTTGGGGGGTGAGGTGGAGTGAATATTGTGGGCTGGTATGGAGCAGTGATGGTGGTTTGGTGTTGCAGTGATGTGTGAGGAAGAAGGAGGGAAAAGGGGGAAAGGAAGTGGGTTTGACTGGGGTTAACCCGGTATTATATAAAAAGGGGTTGGGCTGGGTTTATTTTTAGGCTTGGTTTAGTGGTTGGGTTGGACTGGATTTGTGGTTTATGTATAAAAGGGATCCGGTTGGTTTTGTATAATGGATAAGCCCAAGGACTAAAGTTGTAATATCTGAAACTTGAGGGGCCTGATGTGACAAACTTCCAAACTTCATTCCAGGGATCACACCTGCCAATTAACATTAGTACAAGGACCATAATTGTAAATTTCCATTTTTAAAACTTCCAAGGACCTTTTATGTCAATTTTGGATTTTGAGGGGGTAAAATTGCCATTTGTAGAAAACTTTCATCCAGGGACTATTTTGAACAAGTTTGATTGTCCAAGGACTTAAGTTGACTTTTCATTCATTTTAAACCTTCAGGGACTAGTTTTGCAAATTGGTGATACTTCAGGGACTGAAATTGACAATTGTGTGAACTTTGATCATTTTTCACTTGTTTTCAATCTTTTTGTACCTGAATCACATAAAAACACATTTCAATGATATTTGTAACATTTATATGGTCATTTGTGTGTTTTTGGTCGTTTTTGTGGGGTTAAATAATATAAAATATATGTGTATTTAGACACATATCAAATCCCCCACACTAAACTATTGCTAGTCCCTAGCAATCTTTTATGAAAATTTAATGGATTTTAACTCTTTACCAAAAGCCATTACTTCTGGAGTAGCCAAATGTTTCAGTTCAAGTAAGAACTGTGGTACACTGATAACCAAATGATTTTGAGCAAACCATAAGCTGTCAACGGATTTGATTTGTCTTTACCAAAAGCCGTTTGCTTCTGGACTAGCCAACTCTTTGATAAAATACAGTTATTATCTTTGGTGAGCTGATTACCAATCATGGTTTTCCACTGCCTTTACCACAAGCCATAACCTTGCGGGCTAGCCAACTCTTCACTTATAAAGATATGGTGAGTCGAATACCATACAATTTTTGGCAAATTGCAAGCCATAAACGGATTTGAGTTATCTTTACCAAGAGCCGTTTGCTCCTGGATTAGCCAGTCCTTATGTGGTTTAGACATGGTGGACTGATTACCATTTGTTGTGTTTAGTACATAGTACTTCCATTAAAATTTTTTTTTTTCTGGTCAAAACGGGGGAAAAAGGGACTAAAAGGGTACATTTTTGATCAAATTCGCCAGAATTCCCCCCCCACACTTAGAACTGAATATTGTCCTCAATATTCAAAGTCCCTGCTATTATGCCGAATCCTTGAACGTAAAAAGATAACATTACTAGCCAAGTGTGGTAACACAACAATTATTCTCTTTTTTAATATTTACAATTTTCATTCATTTTTTAGATCTATATACAGCATGTGGGGCATCTCCCCCACACTTAGGTGGTAGAAAGGGGGAAGAAGACAGAAACATGGGTGAAAACCCATATGGTGCTACTGTTTTTGATTACCGAGTCGCTAGCTTGACTCGACCTCGAATTAAATTGTTCATGAGGAAGCTACTGTTTTTGATAACCGAGTCGCTAGCTTGACTCGACCCCGAATTAAATGGTTCATGGGGAAAAGACTGGATGAGAATTTGGAGTGGGGTCCACTCACAGAATTATGAATAGTAAGGTAAGGAGAATATTTTTGGTTTTTGATTTTATAATATAAACAGAAAAGGGAAAATGTTTTTGTATTTTAATCTTTTATATATATACAAAGGAAAAGAAAATATTTTTGCGTTTTATATTGTTTTTGGAATTGAAATATGATATTATATATAATATATATACAAGGGATAGATATTTCAACAAAACACAAATTCATTATACGCACCACACCTCCCCGGCAACGGCGCCAAAATTTGATCTCTCCCTTTCTAGTTATAATTAATACGGTCAACCACTTGTGAATGGTCAACAGTAAAAGTCAAACCAGGCAGGGAGAAAATGCAATTTAAATCCATGGGAGTATAGAATTATATCCCCGGGTCGTTATGTCCCAACGAGGTGTGTAAACTGTAATACAACGAATGTGTGTGTTGAAATGATATTGAATATACAAAAACAGGAATCTGATTGACTAACACTAGGAATGTGAATAGTGATAGCTCTGTCACAGCTATATCGTTAAAAACGTGCAATCAGAAACCTAAAAACGTAAAAGGATTACAAACGTACGTTTAAATTCATGTAAACGTACAAAAACAAAACGATTATAACTATAGTAGGGATTTGCATGCCTTAGGGGCTTAAATGCAAATTAAACAAACTTAAAATATTTATTTATAATTTACAAACTTATATAAAAGTTAAGAAAACCTAAAAACCTAAAACGCGTACGTGTACGTGACAATTACGTAAACATAACAAAATAAAAAGTGAATTCAGTCCAATACAACTCCCACAAATGTGAAAATCATATTTTTGGAATCCTAAAAAGATAAGAAAATTATTAGAAAATTAAAATAAAATTTTACACTATTTACTTAATTATTATAAATTAAAAATGAATTAAATGTATTTAATAATGAATTAAATAATAAGAAAATCTAAAATAAACTTAAATAAATGAAATAATGAATTGGAAAAATCTAAAATATTATAAAATGAATTTTAAAACTAAAAATATATTTATTACACAATTATTCTATTTATTATTAATTATTTACTATTATTAATTACTAAAAACTATTATGATTTATTAAAAGTATTAAATGAATGAAGAAAAATCTGAAACTTTTTACATAATTCTAAAATAAATATAAGAAGCTAAGAAAAATCTAAAAACTATATGTCCTTAACAAAAATAAGCTAATAAGCAATTAAGCTTCTAAATAGAAGCTATCACTTAGCTTTATGGTGGAGCTTTTTGGTTTTTTTCTTTTTTCTGGACTAACTAAATACTGATATTAAACAAGTTTAATGAAAACAAAACTTTACAAACCTAGAAATAAGCAATTCATGAGCTTATGAGTCACACAATTGAGCTTTTGGCTTAACAGTGGACAATAAGCTTAGAATAAGCTTGGAAAAAGCTTTATACAGGAAACAAAAGATAAAATAAGATGTAAATACTAATATTATATAAGTTTAAAGAAAATGAAACTCTAAAAACTAAGAAAATAAGCAGATTCATGGGCTTAATACTCATTCAGTTGAGCTTTTGGCTCACAGTGAAGTAAAAGCTTAAAATAAGCTTGAAAAAGGAAATAAAAGGAAAAGAAATATGTGCACATGTCCAAAGGACAAGCATGTGTACTGGATTTCACCCATAAGCTTGGTATAAGCTAATAAGCAAATCCAAAAATCAACCTGCTGCTAGTGAAAAGCAATCCTGCTGATAGTGCAGTGATTCTGCTGATAGCTTTAGAGGCAAGATAAGCTCATTAAATAAGCTCTAAAGCACAAAGAGGAGATTGAGGTAGCAAGCTGGGTTGGTTGGCTTTCCAAAAAGCCTCAAGCTCAACCTGTGGGATCCACAGGTGAGCTTTTGAGGAGCTTATGAAAAACCTCCCAAGTCTGAGTATGCTGGTGCACTCAGAAACATGGGACAAACAAAAAGCTTGTTGCAGCCCTAGTAGATGAGCTACAACATGGAAAATAAGCACTGGATCCTTAAGTTGGGCAGATAAGCTCCACAAGGAACTAAATCTCACAAGCTAGGTCCATCAGATAAGCTTTTTGAGAGCTTATGAAGAAGCTATGAATATACTGATTCTCAGTGTATACTGAGAAAGTAGGACAAGCTAAAAGCTACTTGCAGCCCTAGTTAATAGGCTACAAGGTGAAATTTAAGCACAAGATCTTATGGATGGGTGGATAAGCTTCATATAAAACTAAACCACACAAGCTTATGACCACAAATGAGCTTTTTAAGAGCTTATGAAATAGGCCTGAACTTACACTAATTTCTCAGTATGCTCAGGAAAATGGCAAACAACAAGCTCCTAATTAACTTATCAAAGAAGCTTAAGATAGCTCAACAAGCACTAAAACACTGAGTATGATTGATTGGCCTCACATAAGGCCAAAGATCACAAGCTCAGGCTCAATGAGGAACTTTTCATGAGCTTAGGAAAATCTACTTAACTTCACTGTTTGCTCAGTGAAGTTAGTGAGATGGAACAAAATGGATGAATAAAATAAGCAGTCTAAATAAGCTACTAACTGAAAAATAAACATAGACATAACAATTAAGCCACATGGGCTACACAAATATGCCAAGTCCACAAGCTAGGGTCAATTCCACAAGCTTCTGCAAGCTTATGGTTTTGACAGCCCAAACCATGGTGCAGGGCAAAAATATCAAAGAAAAAGCTATGAAATAAGCACTTAAACATGGCACATAAAGATAAACAAAAATACACTAAGCAAGATTAGCAACAAAACTATAAAACCCTAAGAGCATTTAAACAGAAACTTAAAAACAAAAACACAATGAAATTCAACAGTTTATTAAAAAATGCTAAAAAGGGAAATTTGACTTTTAACCTAAAACTAGAAAGTTGACTAAAGTGAATTTTAAACCTAATCTACTGATTAAATAAGTTGTATTAAGCTACAAGAACATGAAATAAAGCTAACCTAACAACATTTAAACAGATATGTAGGATTCAAGGACTTAACAATCTCACAGTTAACACATAAATAGGATCAAGTGTCAATTTGACTTTTCACATGTAAAACTGCTTGATTAAGGTTCAAATGAGTTACTTAGGCCATATAAAGAGTACATCAAACAAGAACAACCACAAACATAACCCTAAACACAGAATCACCATTAAATCCAAACAATCCTTAAATTGGACCAAACTGAGGTTTTCAAAGCATAGGACTGTGTAAACCAATTCCATCAAATCCAGAGGAACCAAAGTGTCAAAATGGACCTATTTCAGCCTAAACAAGTAGTCACAAAAGTCTAGGTCTAGGATATCCAAAATTTGGCATATTGACAGTTAAAACACCATTTTAAACCACAATCCAATCCAAAACATAACAACTTAAGATTAAGCTAGATAATCATTAACAAACAACAATTAAGCAGGAAAACATGAAAATCAAAGCATATTAAAGACTAGAACTATGAAATGCAAAAAATGGTAAAAAGGGGCTTACAAATGCATCCTGCTTGAAACTGAGAACCAAAGCCACAGAACACATCCTAAGGCTTTCCACAAGGCTTCTAAACCAAAGGCAATCCACAATTAACCTTGCTCCATGCAGTTTCACCAAGAACACTTCATTATTTTTGGTTTTTCATTGCTTTTCTTGATTTTTGTTGTGTTTTCTGAATTTTAAAGACTACAACTGCATTAATGTATCTAAAAGCTTGAAAGCTTTTGTTAGGAGCTTAAGTGAGCTTAAAGAGTCCATCAAACAACACTAATCAAACTTGAATTTAAATGACATGAAAATTTAAGGTACGGATAAGAAAATATGAAATTTAAAGATAACTTGATATTAAACTGAAAATGATGTTTCATTACACTAATTTAAGGAAAAGTACAACATTAAAAGCATTAAAAGACATTTAAATTTAAGAAAGCGTTTAAATTTTATACTACGTGACTAAGGCTAGCCCAAGGTGCCTTCTTCTCTTGCCTCCTCTTCTCTTTTATAACATTCTGAGTTCCACTTGGTTTTCTGGTCAAATCCCACCTTTAATCTTGTCCATTGATTGCTGAAACTCATCCTAGCCATCAAAGTTAGTTTTGGCGCCAAAAGTCTCAAAGATAACTTGCAGCCGTAATTTTTGCAATTAAAGAATTTTGGAGGGATGTATTGGTGTAAGAGACAGCTGGGGGGGTGAGGTAGAGTGAATATTGTGGGCTGGTATGGAGCAGTGATGGTGGTTTGGTGTTGCAGTGATGTGTGAGGAAGAAGGAGGGAAAAGGGGGAAAGGAAGTGGGTTTGACTGGGGTCAACCCGGTATTATATAAAAAGGGGTTGGGCTGGGTTTATTTTTGGGCTTGGTTTAGTGGTTGGGTTGGACTGGATTTGTGTTTTATGTATAAAAGGGATCCGGTTGGTTTTGTATAATGGATAAGCCCAAGGACTAAAGTTGTAATTTCTGAAACTTGAGGGGCCTGATGTGACAAACTTCCAAACTTCATTCCAGGATCACACCTGCCAATTAACATTAGTACCAAGGACCATAATTGTAAATTTCCATTTTTAAAACTTCCAAGGACCTTTTATGTCAATTTTGGATTTTGAGGGGGTAAAATTGCCATTTGTAGAAAACTTTCATCCAGGGACTATTTTGAACAAGTTTGAATTGTCCAAGGACTTAAGCTGACTTTTCATTCATTTTAAACCTTCAAGGACTAGTTTTGCAAATTGGTGATACTTCAGGGACTGAAATTGACAATTGTGTGAACTTTGATCATTTTTCACTTGTTTTCAATCTTTTTGTACCTGAATCACATAAAAACACATTTCAATGATATTTGTAACATTTATATGGTCATTTGTGTGTTTTTGGTCGTTTTTGTGGGGTTAAACAATATAAAATATATGTGTATTTAGACACGTATCAGGAGGTTAAGGATAGAACAATACTTCCAGGTGCATGATTATGCACTCTGGAAAATTATTGAAGAGGGGAACTCCTTCAAGCCTACATCCACAATATCAACTGTTGATGGTAAGGTTCAGACTATTGTGCAGACAAAACCAGTGACTGCAGAAGAAAAGGTTCAGATGAAGAATGACCTCAAGGCCAGGAGTATGCTCATGATGACAATACCTAATGATCAACTATTGAACTTCAGCAAGTTCAAGGATGCTAAGTCATTGTTTGAGGCCATTGTTGCTAGGTATGGTGGGAATGAAGCCACCAAAAAGACACAGAAGACACTCCTCAAGCAAAATTTTGAGAACTTCTCTGAAACCAGCAATGAATCATTGGATCACATGTTCAACAGACTTCAGAAGATTGTGAGCCAACTTGCTGTTCTTGGGGTTGATATACCTCAGGAAGATTTGAACTCTAAGTTCCTAAGAAGTTTACCTGCAGAGTGGGCCATGTATGTTGTTGTCTGGAAGAACAAACCAGATATTGACACCATGAGCCTGATGGATTTGTATAGCAACTTCAAGATTGTTGAACAAGATGTGAAGAAGGCTGCTGGAACAAGTTCAAGCACTGGGAATATGGCCTTTGTTTCATCTCCTAGTAACTCAAGCCCAGTTAAAGAAGTGAAGGTTACTGGTGGAGTTAGTACTGCTAACTCAAATATTAGTACTGCTAGCACATCAAGCAGTACTAATGGTATTCTGGATAAGAACACTTATTGTGCTTTCCTAACTACTCAGCACAATGGATCCATGTTGACTCATGAAGACCTTCAGGAGATCAATGATGATGATATTGAGGAGATGGACATCAAATGGCAGATTTCTCTTCTTAGCATGAGGGCTAAGAAATTCTATCAGAGGATAGGGAAGAAGATTACCATAAACAGCAATGATACTGCTGGTTATGATAAGTCAAAGATAGAATGCTACAATTGCCATAAGATGGGGCATTTTTCAAGGGAATGCAGGAGGCCAAGACAACAAGACAGCAGGAACAAGAGCTATGAAAGCAAGACCAAAGCTGTGGAGATCACTGAGAGAAACTCAAAAGCCATGGTAGCTATTGATGGCTTAGGGTTTGATTGGAGCTTTATGGCTGAAGAGGAAGCAGCACCTACTGAGATGACACTCATGGCTTTCTCTGATTCTGAGGAACAAATTGCTAAGTGTTCTAAAACATGTGTTGCTTTAAAAGAACTTGAAACTCTAAGAAAACAATATGATGAACAAAGAATTGAGCTAAACAAGACTAGTTATAATTTGGCAAATCATAAGAGAGGTTTAGCTGTCTTAGAGGAGCAAATAGTTCACTATAAGAGCAATGAGTCTAGTTTTGTTGATGATATAGCAGGCCTTAAAAGAGATTTATCAATGAAAAATGCTGAAATTAGTCTTTTGAAAGCTGAGTTGGATAGGATTACAAAGGCTAATGAGAACATTCAATTAAGTGTAGAAACTTTACAATATGCTTCTAAGGGGGTAAACAAGGTAATTGAATGTCAATTAATCAACAAGGCTAAATCTGGACTAGGTTATAAGACTGTTCCTCCTCCTCACAGAGGAATCCCTGCACCTCCAGGTATAGACCTAGAACATACAGGCTTGCCTGAATTTCAACAACCAGAGCTAGAATATGGTCTTAAACCAAAAGAAAATGTAGTTGTTGTTAAGCCTGTAGAGGTAAGTGAACCCTTTGAGAGTGCAAGTGATACTTCACTCACTGAGGACAAGGTGTCCTCTGGTAGGAACTCAGATGCTCCAACCATAGAGGATTGGACATTTGATGATGAGGATGATCAGGTTATGGCTAAACCTGATGTTGTTAAGCTAGAAGGAACAAGTGTTCCTAAAATGGTCAAGAAGGATACTATTAGGCCTAAAACAAATGTTAGACAAGTTAGGCAACCAGTAAGGTATAGTGAAATGTATAGAACCACCAACAAGCCCAGAGGTAACCAAAGGAATTGGAACAACCTCAAGTTTCACCAACTAGGTGATGACTTTCTCCTATATAAGAAAGCTTGTTTCACTTGTGGAGCTTTTGACCATCTTGCAGCTTTTTGCAACAAAAGGGTAACTGGGTATTCAAACCATAGGGTAAACTTAGAAAGGCCTCAAAATCACTCTAATACTGCTAGAATGACACCCAGAGCAGTTCTATTGAAGTCTGGACCAAAATCACTTAGTACTGCTAGACCAGCAGTTCATACTGCCAGACCCTTAAAGACTGTTTACCCAAAGCAAGCAGTTAAAAGTGAAAAAACTACTTTCAAACATGCACCAAAGACTGCTGAAAGGCCCTTTCATAACAGAGCAGTGGTACAAAAACATATTTGGAAACTTAAGGTTACAACTGCAAAGCCAGCAGTTAATACTGCTAGCCAAGCAGTTAGTACTGGCAATTTTAAAAATACTGCTAGGGAAAAGATGGGCAATGCTGTTAAGGCCTCAACATGTTGGATTGCAATGTCAATCGGGACACATCTCGAATTTTTCAAAATTTTACCAATTTCACCAGTGGAATCATCTAGTTATTCTAATATATTAACCTATATGCGAGAAAACACTAGAAGTTAAGGCAAACAAAATTTCAATTTTTTTTTTTTTTAAATTGGCCCAAAAATATGAAAATTAAAAGCTAGTTTCGTTTTTCATTATTTTAGTTTCCCCCCACACTTAAGTTAAGCATTATATTCAATATGAAAAATAACTTCAAAGCATGAAAAAGTAGGGAAAAATTAAGATAAGAAAAGACCGAGATAAACGAAACTTCACGGGCTCAAGGAATCGTGATATTAACATCTTATCATATGGAACTCGATCGCGATTTCTCTTCCAAGCAAACATTTCCAATCAAGAGAATAATGCCACAATCATCCAATCTCCAAGAGCTTATTAAATCTGCAAAAATAAACTAAACTACAAAAAACACGTAAAATTCTAAAACTCACTTTCGTAGGCATCACGGTTGCATTTAGCGTATGCAACAAGCCTTTTAAACCCCTCGGTGGCCCGAGTGGACGAGTTAAGTCTCGTGAGGGTTTCCAGTGAACATACCCACAAAGTTCGAAAACATTTTTATTTAAAAATATAAGCAAAAACTTATTTATTGACTAAGTACTAAATTAACAAAACTTTAAAACGCAAAACATAAGTTAAAGCTTATTAAAGAAAATTAGATAAAATAAATCTTAAGCAATAAAATAAATAAACAAAAATAATTTTAATTTTTTTTTCTATAATATATATATATATATATATATATATTTTTTTTTTTTTCTTTTTCGGTCCAAAACCGGCGGTTTCAAAACACAGGCCGGCAGTTTGGTTTTTGCAATTTCACAGAAAGTTTATGCCGCCCGGTTTGAGTTTATGCCAGCGGTTTGAATTTTATTTTTTTATTTTTTTATTATCTTTTATTTATTTATTTATTATTATTTTTTTTTTGGAAACCGGCGGTTTGAAAGGCCATACCGGCGGTTTGGGTTTTGCAACATTAACAGAAAGTTTATACCGCCCGGTATGTGTTTATACCGGCGGTTTGAGGATTATTATTTATTTTATTTTTTTTATTTTCTCATGCCCAAGGTTTGGTCCTCCAAACCCAAAGTTTGTGTTAACAGAAAGTTTATACCTTTGGGTTTGCATATATGCCGCCGGTATGCAGCATAATTTTTTCTTTCTTTCTTCTTTGCTACGGTAACAAAACAAATGCCAATTCCTTTTTTCTTCTTCTGACTACGAACAGCAGCAATAGTACTAGCATGGTTTTCAAAAAATCTTTTTCTCTTCTTTTGTTTGACTGCTACAGCAGTAGCAAAATGTTTTTTTGACAAAATTTATTCTTTCTTTCTTCTTTGTTCTTCGCTGCTACTAACTTCTTATTATTATTATTTTTTTTTGTTCTCTTCTAACTTTATTTTATTTATAAACAAGTTTAACTTTAAACTTTTATTAGGCTTAAAAATGACTTTAAACACAAAAGAGCAAATGAAAATTACGACGGACACATTTGGTGGGTTTTTTCGCAAGCAATTTTGAGGACAAACTTTTGAAGCAATCATTTGAGTGAGCATTTTTAGAAGACATGAAACGAAATCCCAACATCAAAACTTTATTTTGATGCCAAGATCATTGAGCAAATATGAAAATTAAGAGATTTTTGAGACAAAACGCAATGGAACAATTAAGCAAGCATCATGTTCAAACAAGTAAACAAGTAATCAAACAAGAGCAAAGAAACAATCATTCATGAGTAAGATTAATATAACATTCGAACAAAGTAGCAAACAAGCAATCAATATATCAAGC
Organism: Artemisia tridentata subsp. tridentata; assembly: GCA_021014915.2. NCBI lineage: Eukaryota > Viridiplantae > Streptophyta > Magnoliopsida > Asterales > Asteraceae > Artemisia > Artemisia tridentata. The sequence goes on from CP139506.1 coordinate 356,041,132, forward strand.
AAACGAGCATTTCAAGCAAGGAATCAATATAGCAAACAATTCAACAAACAATCAAACAAACACCTAAGAACAAAAAGCAAGTCCCCGGCAACGGCGCCAAAAACTTGATGGTGACGATGCCGGAATTATGATCAAGCAAGGAATCAATATAACAAGCAAACGAACAATCTTTCAAACAAGAAGACAATCAAACGAACAAACAAGTACAAAAACCAAGTCCCCGGCAACGGCGCCAAAAACTTGATGCGTTCACCGAGCTATAAAAACTTGATGTGCTTTCGCAACGGGTTTTAAATTTATAAAACAAGACTTACCGGTTAGCTAGGAACACATATGAGCAAGTATACTCGTCCGTTGTAGTAAAAGGATTAGTAAGTCAAGGTCGTCCCAAGAGACTTGGTTGTACTCAAATGTTGTTTGATTGTTTATGCAAGTAACAAGTCGATGGTTATGATTGTCACGGATCAAACCACCAAGAAAAGCAATTATAAAAGCATAATGTAGGCACACAAACACTTGTTTAGGAATAGTAAACAATCGTGGTGGAATGTTGAACATGTTTGGGTGAAACATAGAAGGCACATATCAATTATCACAAGGATCTCTAGTCATGGGTAATATCAAGAAAATCAATGTTTCTACTAGTTTCACGGGTGAGTCCTTTCGGCCTATCCATCATCCCATTACGCTAGCTCTTTGTTTTATCAAATGTATGAAAAATATGATTAGTAACATTAGTTCTTACGAGTTCTTTCGACCCAATCACGTGATTAAATATTTCCGAATTCATATAAAAACTTGAATATTCAATAGTTGTCAATTATCAAATACCAATCCATTTTGGCCTTCAACTTCTTGGAATTAAACAATATTAGAAATCTTTTCATCCTTTAAATCCAACAATGTTTAATCAACAAGTTTTAGAATACGAATTATATTTAAACAAACTAATGAGAATAATCACTTTCTCTAACCAACTATTAAGTCAATCATTCACACGAAAGTATATATAATTCCTCAAACAATCATAAAGAGATAATAGTAATCAAACAAGTAACACAACACACAAAGGAATTCTCATAATCAACATAAGCAAAGACATTAATATGATTGAATTTAAATAGAAACAATACCAAACATTAGAGTCAAGGCATCGAGTGCTACAATTCCAACCATGTGATTACAACCAAAAGAAACTACCAAAATACAAAGCCTCCATCCCTAAACCTTCCTGGAAATCGACCTCATGTTGTGAGTATATGACTTAGGGGTGTTTGGTAATAAGGATTGTTGGTGATGTATATGGTTTAATTGGTGTGAACTATGATCAAACCTTATGGTATAGGAATGATCAAGTTATATGTCATGCTGATGAAGACCAAACCAACTCCCCAACACCTCTAGAAATGGTGGGGAGTGGTAGGAGAGAATCCTCCAAGTGGTTGTAAAGGTATGACAAATTATTGATAAAAAGATTGATAAGAGTAGTTAAAAACACTTAACCAAGCACTTCTATTTGTAGTTGAAGAATCCTTGGCCACCAAGCATATTCCTTGGCCACAAAGGGTCATTAAGATGCAGGAAAATTAGTTAATAGGAGTATATGGTCGGCCTCTAATCTTTATGGTGCTTAAAATTGAGAGTTAATGCAACTCTTCATTTCAATTTTTCTGTAAACCTCAGGTTTGAAATGTAAACCTTGGGCATGGGCGACGGCTAAACCTCATGCATGGATCCTAAACCTCAGGCATGAGCTCCCCTTCTTAAACCTTGGGTTTGGAAACTTAAACCTTGGGTTTGGACCCAACTTTCTTCACATAATTTGGCTTCAAGCTAGCATGGAGCTCCAACTTTTAACACACTTCTTGGCACTTAATCTTGACTTCATTTTCACATCTTTCTCTTGAACTTGAACATAATCATAGCATGAATCTTTATCTTGAACGAAAAACTTCACTTCGTGCATATTTACTTGATTTGTCGACTTTTCTTCATCTTTTTCTCTATTTCCTTCGACATAGTTGGACCTGAACCTAAACATATCTTTGCACCTTTTAAGCATAAAATGTTCACAAATACAACCAAATAACATGCATAATCATAAGAATAACGCTATAAAAACATGTTAGATTTGAGCGTTATCAAGCCTCATAATCAGAATTGGAGCCTTTTATTGAGGTTTGGAAACATAGTAGGCTTGGAATCAGTTACGATCTTTAGTTTGGTCTCCAGAAATACCCAAAACATGCAAAAAATGCCAATCCAATTAATCACCGATTAATCCCGCCTTGGCCGATTAATCGCTGCAGGGTGGTCGACCGCCACGCTACCGATTCACGATTTTTGCAACATTGGGTAAAGGTACTCTTAGAACCGGTAAATTGGATTTTGAAGATGTGTACTATGTGCAAGAGCTTAAGTACAACCTTTTTAGTGTCTCACAGATGTGTGACAAAAAGAACAAAGTTCTTTTTACTGACACTGAATGTCTTGTGCTTTCTCCGGATTTTAAGTTACTTGATGAAAGTCAGGTATTACTCAAAATTCCTAGAAAGGGAAACATGTATAGTGTTGATATGAAGAAGATTGTTCCTAAAGAGGCCCTTACTTGTCTTGTTGCAAAGGCCACATTGGATGAATCAATGTTATGGCATAGGAGACTTGGTCACATTAATTTTAAAACCATTAATAAGATTGTAAAAGATGGTTTGGTAAGAGGCTTGCCTCAGAAAAGATTTGAAAATGACCAAACTTGTGTTGCCTGTCTTAAAGGCAAACAACACAAGGCTTCTTGTAAGCCCAAGCTTTTTAACTCTATTGATACACCTTTGTTTATGCTACATATGGACTTATTTGGCCCAACTTCTGTTAGTAGTATAATGCATAAGAGGTACTGTCTAGTGATTACTGATGACTATAGCAGGTTCACTTGGGTTTTCTTTTTAGGTTCCAGAGATAGAAAATCTAGTGGATAGGAAGGTTAAAGTCATTAGATGTGATAATGGGACAGAATTCAAGAATAGAGTTATGGATGATTTTTGCAAAGAAAAAGGTATTAGAAGGGAATTTAGTGTTGCTAGAACTCCTCAGCAGAATGGGGTTGCTGAGAGGAAGAATAGGACATTAATAGAAGCTGCTAGAACCATGTTGGCTGATTCTAAGTTGCCCATCACTTTTTGGGCTGAAGCAGTTAATACTGCTTGCTATGTACAGAACAAGTTTTGGTAGTTAAGCCTCACAATAAGACACCCTATGAGCTTTTTAGAGGTAGGACTCCTGCATTAGGATTTCTTAGACCTTTTGGGTTTCATGTGACCATTCTTAATACCTTAGACCATCTAGGAAAATTTGTTGGTAAAGCAGATGAAGGTTTCTTGGTTGGATATTCTCTCAATAGCAAAGCATTTAGAGTATACAACACAAGAACTAGGAAGGTTGAGGAGAACTTGCATGTCGAGTTTTTAGAGAATAAAGCTAATATTGCAGGTGAAGGTCCCAAATGGCTGTTTGACCTTGAGACTCTAACCCAATCCATGAATTATGTACTAGTTGTTGCAAGAACTAATGATTTTGCAGGTTCAGAAGCTGTTGATGCAACAAGTGAAGCAGGTTTAGGGGAGGAGAAAGATCAAGATCTTGTGTTGATGCCAATATGGACAAGTGTGGATTCAACTTCAATGGATGGAAAACCTTCTACTGATGATGCTGAAGAAGGGATTGAAGGTGAAAACTATGTAGATGGAGCTGAGGAACAACCTAACAGTACTAATGATGTTTGTACTGTTGAGCCACAAGTTTGTACTGCTGAGCCATTTGATCATACTGCTGGCTCATCAAACTCTAATGCAGCGGATTTCTCAGAAGATGAGGTGGATTTGGGCAACCTACCACCTACCTATCAAGTTCTAACTAACCACACACAAGGATTCACAAAGCCCACTCCTTGGACAATGTGATTGGTGATGTGCAATCAGGAGTGAAGACAAGGAAGCAACTTCTTACCTCATACCAACAAGGGTTTCCTCAGTGAAGTGTATGATGCAAAGAAACATGAAGATGCCAATGAATGTCTATTTGTATGTTTCCTCTCACAGATTGAACCCAAAAATGTGTTCAAAGCCTTAGATGATTCAAGCTGGGTAGAAGCAATGCAAGAAGAGCTTCTCCAATTTAAAATTCAGAAGGTTTGGGTACTTGTGGACTTACCCAAGGGTATGAGGGTAATTGGCACAAAATGGGTTTTCAGAAACAAGAAGGATGAAAGGGGTATAGTGGTCAAGAACAAGGCTAGACTTGTAGCCCAAGGGTACACACAGGAAGAAGGTATAGACTATGAAGAAGTCTTTGCACCAGTGGCAAGGATTGAAGCAATTAGACTATTTTTGGCCTATGCTTCATTCATGGGTTTCACAGTTTATCAAATGGATGTCAAGAGTGCCTTCTTATATGGTACTATTGAAGAGGAGGTTTATGTCTCAACCTCCAGGTTTTATTGATCCAGAACATCCAGATAAGGTGTACAAAGTTGTGAAGGCTCTCTATGGTCTACATCAAGCACCAAGGGCATGGTATGAAACATTGGCTTCCTACTTGATTGAGAATGGATTCCAAAGAGGCAAGATTGATCAGACTTTATTCATCAAGAAGCTACAGAAGGATATCTTGCTGGTTCAAGTCTATGTAGATGATATTATCTTTGGGTCTACTAGGAAGGAAATGTGTGTAGAGTTTGAGAAACTTATGCAGGATAAGTTTCAGATGAGTTCAATGGGGGAACTTACTTTCTTTCTGGGTCTGCAAGTAAAGCAATCAAGTGAAGGCATATTTATCAGCCAGGATAAATATGTTGCAGAGATTCTAAGGAAGTTTCAGTTTGTTGATGCTAAAGAGGTCAGCACTCCTTTTGATAAAGACAAACCATTGCTCAAGGATGTTGATGGAGAAAATGTGGATGTACACACATATAGGTCTATGATAGGCTCCTTGATGTATCTCACATCATCAAGACCTGATATCATGTTTGCTGTATGTACCTGTGTAAGATTTCAAGTGACTCCCAAGGTTTCACACTTAACTGCAGTCAAGAGGATCTTTAGATATCTTAAGGGTCAACCTAGGTTGGGTCTATGGTATCCTAGGGAATCTCCCTTTGACTTGGTAGCATATTCAGACAGTGATTATGCTGGTGCAAGCCTGGACAGAAAATCAACAACTGGAGGATGTCAATTCCTTGGATGCAGGCTCATATCATGGCAGTGTAAGAAGCAAACTATTGTGGCAACTTCAACTATTGAAGCTGAGTATGTAGCTGCTGCAAGTTGTTGTGGTCAAGTTCTCTGGATTCAAAATCAACTTCTTGACTATGGGTACAATTTCATGAACACTGTCATATATATTGATAATAGTAGTACCATTTGTATAATTAAAAATCCAGTACAACACTCTAAAACAAAACACATAGAAATTAGGCATCACTTCATTAGAGATTGCAATGATAAAAAGTTAGTTCAAGTGGTTAAAATTGATACTGAACAAAACTTTGCAGATCTTCTAACAAAAGCCTTTGATGTAGGAAGGTTTCAATACTTGGTAGCAAGTATTGGGATGCTAAATCTTTAAAGTTTTCAAAACTGTGTGTTTTTGTACATTAATTGGATTTGTACTGCTAGGTTATCAATTAGTACTGGTATTGTAAATTTGTACTGTTAGTACCAAGTTTGGACTGTTTGATTCATACTGTTAGTCATATGCTTATGTTGTTATGAGACAAGTGCTTTGCACTTTGTTTTCTTGGTTTTGGACTAACAATTGCAGGTTGATTAAGCAAATTACTTGGAGTTGTGAATTAAGTGTTTTGTGCTTTGGATTGTATGGTGCTTTGGAGCTTAAAGTGTGTCATCTTTTCACACAACAAATGGTCATTGGTTCACCATGTCTAACCCACATCAAGAACCAACTAGTCCAGAGCAAACGGTTTCTGGTAAAGACTTCTCAAATCCGTTTATGGTTGATAGTTTACCAAAAACTATATGGTTATCAACTCACCATACTTCACAGCAAAGAGTTGGCTAGTCCAAAGCAAACGGCTATTGGTAAAGACACATCAAATCCGTTGATAGCTGATAGTTTGCTAAAAACTATGAGTGGGCAGTATTGTTTTTAAATCAATATTGAGTTTATACTGCTCCTTAATTTTTTTTTTTAAAATTAGTACTGGTAGTGCAAAGTTTGTACTGATAGTGAAAACTTTGTACTGCTGAACTAGCCGTTACAACTGTTGTGTCAGTAACTAATTTTTAATATAGCCGTTGGGTAATTCCGTTTTTTACCATACTTATAGGGTTTTTCTTAGGATAATTATCTTCTTTCTAAATATTACTCTTTTTAAAGATAATTCTTATCCTTTGCGCAAAATTCTCAAACCCTAACTGTTCATCTATAAAATCCCAATTGGCTTTTCACATCTTCAATTAAACCACAAATGATCACTTTTCTGTCATAAATTGTATACATCATCATGGCTAATTTGGAATTCGTTAAGACTCATAATCAGGTGGCCTACTTGGAGAAAACAGAGAAGGGTGATGGACCAATCTTTCATGAGATTGTGAACTTCTTGAACACAACTCATATAAGGTATGCTCTTTCTTGCAACCCTACTCTTTATGTCTCTCAAATCACACAGTTTTGGCAGACTGCAACTGTCACAACTAGTGAAGATGGAGACACAGAATTGCATGCTAATGTGGATGGTAAACAAATCATTGTTACTGAGAAATCTGTTAGGAGACATATTTAAATTAGCAGATTCCAATGGTATCCATGATTTGCCAACCACTGAAATTTGGCAAGAAATTGCTAAAATGGGGTATGACACATCTGATCATAAACTTACTTTTCAAAAAGGATGTTTCTCACCCCAATGGAGGTTTTTCATACATACTCTCTTACATTGCTTAAGTCCTAAGAAAACCTCTTGGGAGCAATTTAGTAGCAATATTGCTATTGCTCTCATTTGTTTATCCACAAATAAGACTTACAATTTTTCAAAATTTATTTTTGAGAGTATGGTGAATAATGTAAAAAGCAAAACCAAGTTTTTGATGTATCCAAGATTTGTGCAAGCATTCTTAAACAAGAAAAAGAATGAATTAAAGAAACATAAGAAAACCTTTCAACACCTTGCCTGCAACAAAAACTTTTTCAAAATATAGCAATGGCAAATAGACTTTTCAATGGGGTTGTAATACCTCTTTTTCCTGAAATGTTGGAAAGGATACAATCTTTTCAGGGTGAAGGGTCAGTAATCCCAACTGAGCCCCAACACACACCCATTGTGGTTCCAAATATTGTTCATACACCCCTTGTAACCAACACCTATAGGAGAAGAACCAGATAGGAAACTATGGTCCCTCAGCCTAGTTCTCCTCCTCAACCCATTGTAGCAGATGAGGCTATCAATTTTGATAGTATGGATGGGGCTAACACTACTGCTTCAGGCTTAGTAGCTGGGCAGGACGGTGTTAACATCATTAAGACCCCTACCATGGCAACATCTAATGTGCCAAGTCCTTCAAGACTTGCCACAAGTGATGTAACCCCAAGCCATATGGAACATATGGGTGGCTCAGGAGTACTACCTAGTCCAACTAGGGAAGAAACTGAGTTTATGCCCCAAGATTCACCTCTCCTAGCAGGTAACACAGCTAGAAGTGATGAGGGCAGCAAACAACTAAAGGAATTGATGGTTTTATGTACCAATTTTTCTGAGAAGGTGATATCTTTGGAAGCTGAGTTAAAAAGTCACAAGAGGAACTTTGCCCTGGTCTATACAAAATTGGTGTTAAGAGTGAAGAAATTGGAGACACAAGTCAAGAGGTCCAAGGGCAAAAGATCTGCTAGGATGGTGCTGTCTACAAGTTCTTCAAGTTCTTCTGATTCAGATGATGATGATTTGGATGATTCTTCCAAACAGGGGAGGAAGACAGGATCAGGTACTCAGGGGAGGAAGTTAGATTTTGAAGAACAAGAGTTTGGTGGTAATGGTGATGATATGGATATGGGTGAAGACCAAGGTACTGAAGAGGTTCAACAACAACAAACAGAGGAAATTGCTCAGGATAATGATACAGAGATTGTTGTTTTGGAAACTCAAGAAGAGATCCTAGATATTGCCTCAAGTATTAGAGTTTAAATTGGTACTGCTGGTATGGAAGAAGGTACTGCTGAGCAATCAAAGTATGAAAGAAAGAGGGCAGTGAAAGGAAAGGCACCAATGACAGTAGAAGAAGTTGAGCAACAAAAGAAAGTCAAGCAAAGAACACAAGTTCAAATGGATTTGGATGCTTAATTGGCAAGAAAAGTTCATGAAGATGAAGTTGCAAGTTTCATGGAAGCTCAGAGATTGGAAAAAGAGAGAATTGCTTCAGATGCTATTGTGGCTCAACAATCACATGAAGAGCAAATACAACAACTGATTGATTCTGATCCAATTGTGAAGGCAAAGGCTGTAGAACTTATTGCAGATGAAAGTCTAACTGTTGAAGAAAGGTCAGCTCTGCTTGCTAATTTTATTAACTCAAGGAATGATGAAGTGGCTTTCAATGAGATAATGCTGAATATTAGAAAGAATCAAAGTCAGAAGTGAAAGAGAAAACCAACAAAGGCACAGATCATCAGTGGAATGAAAAAGTTTCTATGCAATCAAGCTAATTGGAAGGCAGTTCAGTTGAAGGGTAAATCACATGAAGAAATTAAATATCTGTATTACAATGCATACAGAAGAGCTCAACACTTTATTCCTATGGACACAGAGGAAAGATTACCAAAAAGACTTAAGGCTGCTGAGAAAGAACAAACTGAGGAAGAAGAAACACAAGAAGAAAGAGTAGAATTGTCACATGAACAGATGAGCAGTATGTTAGTTACTGTGCCAGAGACTTTATATGTTGATCCAATTCAAGCTAGACATCCAATAATGAACTGGGAAATTTACAATGATAAATTTGGAAAGGCTTGGAAGGTTACTAGAATTGGTGGAGAGTCAGCAGTTTACAAGAACTTTGAAAATTTGCTGAGATCTTGTGATAGAGAAGATCTAGATACTTTGTGGAGGTTAGTTCAAGATAAGCTCAAAACAACTAAGAAGACTGATGTGAAAGAGCAAGAGCTTTGGGTAGAATTCAAGAGGTTATATGAACCAGATCCCACAGATGTATATTGGAACTTTCCTTGTTATGATCTATCTACTTCATGGGAGTTCTATGGTTTTTGTAATGTTCATCATTTGTCAACACAAGGTGGAGTTGATATCTTTATGTTAGCAGAACTGGAATATCCATTAAGTGCTGAAGTGCTTGCAGTGATGATTTCTTCAAAGCTCAGATGTGAAGAAAATACTGAAGTAATTCAAAATCTACTTCAGAGAATATATGATCAGTTTGAAAGAAAGAGACATAAGCTCTGAGGAAGAAAAGAAGGTGAAGTGTTTGGAAGAATCCCCCCATCATCAAAGTTGGAGTTTAATTCAATAAACTTAGTGATTTACATAGAAATCATAAGTTTAGGGGAGGATTGTTGGGAATTAAACTAACAGTTAATACTGCCAGGTTCAAAGTTTCAACTGCTGCAAGTTTACACTAGCAGTACTAACTGAGTTAGCACTGTCAGTACAAACACTTTGTACTGCTTATGAGATGAAGACAAAGATGAAGACGCGTGTGGATAAATATAGAATAGATTTGGTGTATATCTTCCAAATATAGATTGATAGTATCTTGTAGTTTACTTGTGCAGGACTCCTTGTGCTATAAAAGGAGATCCTAGGTTAGGTTTTTATATACAAACATACGAATAGCTGTTAAGGATTCAAGGTTTTGTAACCCTAGTGATAGCTAAGATCACTCGTATTATTCTAAATAATATTGAATCATTTAGTGAAATTCTCTCTTTGTTCATTGTCTTACATACACTGTTCCATCAAACAAACAATCCTTCTAAGTGTGATCAAAGTAGATTCCGCATACTTGATCATATTCACTCAAAGTATCATATACACGTTATAAGGACTAACATCCTAAGTGTATTAACATCCTCTCATTATCCGCAACTTGCAAATGAGTCATCCCATGGTTAACAAACTAGTGCACTCTATTAACCTGATTCTCAATATCATCCAACTGCTCCCTCTGAGTCTCAACCAAAACAACCATATCCATAGACACTTGATACAACTCCTTCAAATGCCTCTTGTTGTGATTTAAAGAACATGTTAACCATTAACACTACGAGTACTCAGCGGATAATGGATCTAGTTTAGCAATTATGATTAACACATATAATAAACAAATTAAGGTAAAAAGGAAACAAGAAAACTAACCCTCGAAGCAACAGCAAATGAAACTTAGTGATTAAGACAATCACCTCTAATGAATGCACACACTACACGTCAACGAAGCACGTAAGGATGCTAGTCCTTGTTTCACATTTACAACCTAACAAACGTGTGTTTTTGTTGTAGCTTAAACATGATCCGAATACTAAAGAAGTATACGTTCGAATCGTACAAAAAGGAAAAAGCAGAAACTAAAAAACAAGAATATAAATTCTTGTTGATGGGCTTGATATGTTTGACTTTTGTCAAACCAATGAAACTAGCAATCTGCCGAATGGATGGACAAAAGAAAGGAAAAACAATTTGTGCGTAAGGTATAATTCTTTTTAGATTGTGTCGTATATAAACAATGAGGCCAAGGGGTGTTTACATAGTGCCCCAACTTGTCCAACAAGTCATTGTTATTCACCTCCTTTAGTTAGCCAAAAACGACACATAGCCCCCTCCTAGATCCTTCCATGACTAGCCACTTTGGAGGGAGGTCCGGGAGTTTCGTTTTCCGACATCCAAGTCCTTCTCTTTTATATTTAACGTATATTCGTTAAATAATTATTTTGTGAAACATATTATACATTTATAAATATAAAACATATATATATATATATATATATATATAATATATATTAAATATATAATAAACGTGTTTTTCGTGTATACGTGTGTGCCCTGATAGGCTCACACACCTTTAGTCATATTAGGCTAATCCAACTCTCACATTCCAACAGCTCCCACTTGGGAGTTGGAGTAGCAGATAGCACAAATACCAACGACGGAAACGTCTAGCAACGCTCTCACTCGCTATTTAAACTAAAGGTGTCTGAGATATAGTTTCATAAATCATTCTCAGTAGCATGGTCATTTATGTCTTGCTTTCATCATCCTTTGTTATAGATACCGTTAAACCACGGATATGGATCCTAACTCATTCCATATAGTTTAACCATTTTGATTCTCGTTATAGAATTTTATTAGATATACCAAATGTAATCAAGAATCATCTTGCATTACCCTTTGGGTTCGGCCGAACAATTATCTGATTAATTCTGGAGAGGGCCCATGGTATCTTTCTGCACATATCAAGTAAGTGTTGTGGATGCTGCTTCACATCACTCCGAAACATAGCTTTTATAACTACCTTATTCAGGACAGCATTTGGCATATAATTACAAAAGTGATATTGATGCGTTTCATAATAGAGGATTTTTATTTTATTTATTATCTCCAAATTTCACTTCAAATTTTAAATTTTTTATTCTTATTACCATTATCTTTTTAAAGAAACACACACGAGCAAGTATACTCGTTCAATTGTAGTATTGTTGATGGTAAATAAGGTTCGTCCCAAGGAACTACTTAGTTGTGATTTTAGTAACATTAATGGTATAGCACTTAAGATTGTCACGATCAAAGTACTAGAAACGATTTAAACAAACAATGGTTTCAATGTAACTCAAGCAAACAAACAATTAATTAAAAGCATACTTGTTTAGGAATCATGACTAATCGTGATATGATGTAGAAAATGTTTGGGTGAAACTTAGAAGGCACATATCAATATTCACAAGGACTTCTAGTCAATGGGTAATATCAAGAAAATCCATGTTTCTACTAGTTTCACGGGTGAGTCCTTTCGGCCAAATCTCATCCCACTATGCTAGCTCTTTTGTGATAAAATGTATGAAAAAGTTGATTAGTTAAATTGGTTCTTACGAGTCTTTTCAACCCAATCTCGTGATTAAATATTTTCGAATCCATTTAAAAACTTGTATATTTGATATTCGTCACTTATCAAATACCAATTTGTTTGTCACTAACTCTTGGAATCAAATAATTATTAGAAATCTTTTCATCCTTTAAATCTAACAATATTCAACCAACAAGTTTTAGGACACAAATTTATTTAAACAAACCCATAGAATTAATCACTTTTTCCAACCTACTAAACGTCCCACATTCATACAATTAGTCATATCATTCCCAAACAAGTATCACGAATCATTCCATAACAAGTATCATAGTAAAACATAAAATTGCATTCAACTTAGACCAATTCAACATGATTAATAATTAAGAAAATTACCCAATAGTAAAATTACAATGAGTAATGAAAGAGTTGTAGCACTCTTTGAGGCCTCCAATCGAACAAGGGAATCTTCCACCTCTTCTACTAGTTATCTTCCTCGAGAATGGCAGAGATTTTTGAGCTCTTTTGGGTTAGAAAGTAGTATAATCAAATCCTTATGGTGTAAGGTTTGATTGTGAGTGTTGTTTCTAAAACAAGTGATTAGGGGTCTTATTTAAGCTTGTAAGACACCCCTAAAACTGAAATATTTCATCAATAATCATAATTAAGAAGCAAATGATCGGCCATAATACTTAATGGTGCTTAAAGTGGAGAGTTAATGCAACTCTTCATGTCAGTTTTTCTGTAAACCTCAGGTATGAAAATGTAAACCTTGGGCATGGGCGACGGCTAAACCTCAGGCATGAATTCCTATACCTCAGGCATGAGCTCCCTTTCTTAAACCTTGGGTCTGGAACCAAATTTCTTCACATAATTTGGCTTCAAGCTAGCATAGAGCTCCAACTTTTAACACACTTTTTGGCTCCTAATCTTGACTTAATCCTTTCATCCTCTCACGTGCAACCGGAAATGATCATATCATGCATCCATGTATTCGTTGACGAACTTTTCTTCGATATTTTCTTGAATTTCATAGCTTTTCTTCATCTTTCTTGATATTTCCTTGTACCTAGACTTAAACACATCTTCAACAACTTTTAAGCATAAAACCATCATAAACATGACTATATTTCATATAAAAACACACAAATAACGCTATAAAAATATGTACAAAATGAGCGTTATCAAATCTCCCACACTTAAGTTTTGCTTGCCCTCAAGCAAAGTAATCATTTGGAAAATTATTTTTCCAATAGCCATTATCCATTATTTTCTAAAATGTCACTAATTTCCCTTTATACCGAAGTAAAAAAAAGTCAAAAAGTGATTTCTTTAATTTTATTTGTGAAATTTAAACGACTTGCTCGATCAAGCTAGATAACACAACTAAGCTCCTCACGAAAAAAAAAAGAATAATATAATTCACTCACACTCATTTCTTTTGTTTGGGGATATATTTCACTCAATTGTACAGTCGTGATTCATGTCATACCATGGCTTGTACAAGTATCAAAACTATTCCAAATCATGTAAGAAATAAATTAATTTATCAAAGAGGACTTTTATTTGGGTTGAAATCTTAGGCCAAGGGTTAATATCAACTTATGCTCAAATAACTATTGTATAAAATATAATAGATCGCTAACAACGAATTCTTGAATAGTCAAATAACGGATGGTCACTAAAACACGTTCTAGTTCGCTAGCAACGTTGTTCAACTATTCAAAAACCGGATGGTCACTACAATATTCATACATTCGCTATTTTCACAAAAGCAAAAAGGGTAGGGATAAGGCATGGGATTATTTTGGTTAATATAATTTTCAAGAATCAAGTCAAATACCCGAATTACTTGATGCAAAAACAATCGAACCATGTATCCTCAAATGATTATAGCCTTTCATCACAATTCATCCTTCCTCTATTATTCATCCATCGATCAACATTCATACCATCCTTTAGCGCATTGGCTAATTCTCACGATTATAGCTCATTGGCTCCTTTTTTTTTTTTTTTTTTTTTTTTTTTTTTTTTTTTTTTTTTTTTTTTTTTTTCCACTTTGGATGAGCATATACCTCAAAAAGATACAAATAAGAAGTAGCTACCTTCGTCTTCGTCAGAAAGGTATATCCGAAATACAAAGTGTAGATCATAATCATCAAAATTCTTCTGATCAACAACAAGTAATTCATCGATTCAACTTGACTAAAAAGGTAGGCTAAGGTTAAAGGTGCAAAATTTCTCTTTCTGGGTTGAAACAAAAAATGAAAAGATAGGCTCAAAGGGTTGAACTAAGGGTATCTAGCACTAAAAATGAGTGCTAACAAATGGGTCCATGGAAATTAGCAATTAACTAACCAATTTGGCTAGCTAATATATCAATATATGAAAATGGAAGGCCATTTGGTTTAATCCTAAGATCGCCTCTTATCATTTAAATTCATTTATATCACAAAAAATTGTGACCTTACTTTAGGAATTCGTAATGCATGACAAGTACAAGTTCTAGAATCAATTCAATCACAGGCACACTCTTAGCAAGAAAATAGAATTTAAGCATAAAATATATGCTTCAAATAATAGGCTCAAATCCTCACATATTTGGTAGAATCGGCTAAAAATGCTCAAGCAATGTTATCAATCCTAAGAATAGATTCTTTCACTTAACCGAGATTCGTTAAAAATTTCAAATTGCCATTTTATGCTATTGGAAAATTTCAAGCTGTTTTTAATATATAAATTCTTTATGTGTAAAAAAAACTACTTCCTTAAGGGCAATAAAAACAAACAAATTCCAAAATAATCACAAAAAATTAAAAATTGAATCATTTTCACTTTTACTTCCCTCCCCCACACTTAAGTTTTGCATTGTCCTTTAATGTGAAAAATTAACTTTAAAGTAAAGGAAATAGGGAAAATAAAATAGTAAATGACATCACCGAGAAATCAAGCGCGTTCCATATTTGGTGTTAAAACGCATGAGTTGGAAACTCCAAGCTCCAAAATATACCAACCATATGAAATAGCAATGATCTCATGGTATCGCAAACCTGAAAAATAAGCAAAACAAAACACAAAACACAAAATGCAACAATACCAATAACCAAAGTAAAAATCCTAACCACACATAATAATAAGTCTAAGACATAATAGTACTAAGCAAACATGATAAAGTACGAATAAAAGCATAAATATTGTTCAAAACTCGTCAGAGCCATGAATGAAAGTCAAATTCATTCATCATCCGTCTCATCTCCTGCATATGTGACCAAGGGGCCAGATCCTAATCCTCCTGATGACGTTCCTGCTTCATAACTTTGCGTCCCACATTAGAGTAATAACCCGCAAAAGCTTCCTCGTTAACATTGCACCCTTCATGACTTGGACCTGTGCTATATGTTGGGTAGGGTACATGTCCCGAAGGATAAGGCGTGTAAGGGTAAGGGTAGGGTGGAACTCCAATTGGTTCATATGCCATTGGAAAAGAATAAGGTGGTACACAATTTTGTCCAAGGTGGGTGAGAATTGGTGGCAATAATCCATTTGATGTCCAATTCTCATCAAACTCATGTCCCTCCACATTTTCTCTCCTTTCCACTGGTGGTAAATTCGCGTGCCAATCACCCCAACTAGCATTCAATCCCGAAGACTCTCCAACATTTTGTTCGTCTTGTTGTGGGGGTGGTGGTGGGTTGGATTCACATTTCTAATCCATCAACCAAACACATCCGTTTATCATCAAACAAATCTTTTAACACCTTCTTGTCAAGCTTCTCGCATTCTTTTATCACTGTTATCTTTCTCAACTCTTACTCCATATCATATCCTAAAGCTTTTCCAATCTTAGTCACATAGTGTCCACCATTTATAAAACCACGATAAGACATAATAGCCGCTCTTTTTGACAAAATTACCGCCAAAGTCCACAAAACATTCATATTTTTATTTGGATCCATAAGCATTTCCATTATCCACAGATCTGTCGCATGAACTTTGTGATGACTATGCCCCCTATGCACAAACGAATTCACAATAATTTTGTGTAGAAGTCGGGCTAACGGTGATTGAACATCCCTTTCCTTGAAAGGTGCAACACTATTCGGATCTCCTATTTCATTCCATATTTCCCTTCCAACATACTTGTCTGGTTCTCTCTCTAATTTAGTCAAATGATCTTCAAAATTTGCATGCTCAAAGTCATCCTCGTCATATAACCCAAGTAATTGCCCGAACTCCGGCAAAGTACACACATGATCATGTCCACATAACCTAAACCATATACATTTCTCATCCATGATATCTTTCACCTTTTGGTTGAAATAAATGGTGGCGAAGAACTCTAGACACCATTCTTTATAGATTCGCTTTTTGGCTCCTACAACGGCATATTCAAAACTACGATCTTCATATTCTTGATCTCCATGCTCCGTACTCATCCTCCATAGGTCTTTAAGAGTGCCAATGAGATTATATTGTCGCAACAAATTTCCACTCAATAACTTAGGTACCGCAATTTCTTTCTTTTGCAGCTTTGCCAATGTCCTATTGTAACATGCTTTTGCTTCTTTACCCAACTTAGGCCATCTCAGATGTTCACTTGTCACGGGCATAAGATTAACAACTTCGTCGTCGCCGAATTTCTCATTCAAAGAAATGAGTGGGTTGACATTTACGTCTTTTTCAACTCGCTTCTACAAAACAACCAATCAAAACACAAGAGGAATATTGATATTAAAGGTTAGAACATAAAATGGTTAACAAGAAGAAAGAAAGAAAGAGAATTTTTTTTTTCTTTTTTCTTAACAGTTTCCCCATGCCGCCCGGTTTGTGTTTATGCCGGCGGTATGGATTGATCAATGGTCCCAGGCCGGTGGCATGGTTTTTCCGGCCGTCGATCTGCAAGTACTCTTCTCTCTCTCTCTCTCTCTCTCTTTTTTTTTTTTTTTTTTTTCTTTCCTTCTTGCAACAACCAATTCATCTTAATTCTACCTTTTAATCCATAACTCCTAATTCCTTTCATGTCTCATTTTCAAGATCAAGATTAATAACAACTAAATAGTGGTCCATATAACTAATCATCTAGCATTCAAACACTAATTCTTAATCATATACCACATCAAACCCATTTAATCTTGATGAATTATCCCCAAAATTTTCGACATATATAAACCCTAAATCTTATAACATCAAATTCTCTCTCAATTCTTAATCATTTCATTCAATTCCACTTCTAAACAATCCTTATAACCCATCTCTAGTAAACCCATTAACTAATTGCACTTAATTCAAACTATGTCAAAATCGCCCAATTAAGAACCCTAAAAATTGAATTCGAATTAGAACAATGTAAAGTAGTTAGGATGGATGTTACTTACTCTTTTTGATGCCATAGGTTTTCTATCAACTCAATTGATCTCTAACTTCAAGCTTTTGAAATGATGATGATGATGATGAACTTGTGGGTTTTTTTTTTTCTTTTTTTTCTTTCCTTCTTTTCTTTTCAAAGTTTCTGCACATTCATACTAAACCGAAGGTTTAGTACTTGGACCGTAGGTTTGGTTCCAAGAACCGAGGGTCTTGACACAAAACTCTTTTTTCTCTTCTAAAAAACATTCATTTACTGAATAAACATTTCCACAACTCCAAAACACTTTCATCATTTCATTCATCCTTATCATTGATCAAGCTAACAAACTAAAAACTTAAACTCAAACTTAAACATTTTCATTACTTATTCTTATAAATACTCAAGAGCTAAAACACACTTCAACTTAAGAAAGAAATGCAAACATCATAATAATAAGCAAACAAGATAAAAACTCATAAGAACAAAATGAGCACAAGCTTAATCATAAGCTTCTTTATTCTTCCTCATCCTTGATTCGTTTAGTCAAAATAACTCCCAAACCTAAGAATGTCCTCCGAATGAAACTTCCCCGAAAGAACTCTATCGGTTTCCTTTGTTTTGAAAGCACGAGTGAATCGGCGTCCACCCGGACTAGTAATCTCTATCTTAGTGTGCCAATCATTATCACCTTCAATCTTTTGATATTTGCTATACCCATCCGATATCCATTCCATATTCTTAAGCTTAATTGGCATGGAACCAAGGAAATCAACCATTTTCTTGAAAACTATAATGTTCTTGAATGGATTGAAGTAATTCTCCATAGCCAATGCTCTTTCCATATCATCCTCAATGTGATCAAACGATGGGGCTGTTTTCCCATATTTTGGATTGCCCTCATTGTCATGGCTTATATCAAATACATCTAACCAATCTTCATCATCCGATCCTTCATCGGCTAGAACTTTTTCTCTCTTCTTTGCATGGTAGATTCGTCTTGCTACTCCATCATCTATTTCCATAGTTCCTTTCCCATTATCAATAATTGCTCCTATTGTGCTCAAGAACGGGCGTCCCACCAACATAGGTGTCTCTTTATCAATAGGTACATGCATAATCAAAAAGTCACACAAATAGGTTTGAAATCCAATTTGTAACCTCACATTCTTAACTTTACCATAAGCTTTTGCCACTGTATTATCAGCCATCAATAAGACATCATTGGAAGGAATAGCTCTTCCCAATTCCATAATTTTGTAAAGTTTATAAGGCATTATGCTAACACTTGCCCCCGTATCTGCCAAAGCATTGATTGCAACAGTTCCATTCACTTTAAGTGGAATGAGATAATTACCCGGATCTTCTTTCTTTTTAGGTAACCCTTTCTCCATCACTTTCTCCTCTTCTTCTTCCTCAATTTCCTTCTTCGTATCAAGCTTCATTATCTCCACCGAAAATTTCATCCAATAACTTCCTATAGTGAGCATAATGTTCCAACACATGAAGTATCGGTTTTTCATTCAATAATTCTTTAAACTTCATAGTAATCTCTTCAACACATCTTGCATCATCAATGGGTTCTTTGGTTTGTTTTTCATTTAGTGAGGGTGTTTTGTTGGAAGAACCTTCTCCTTTAATGAGTGTGGTAGGGTGTGGCAATGATGATGGTGAAGGTATGAGACCTTTAAAGGGTGGGTATTTTTGCTTCAAACGGGTGGCCTTCCCCATTTTAACCATTTCTACACTTCCTTTGAAACCATCTTCATTTTCACAAACTTCCTCCATTTGTTCAATTAGCCAATTAACATCTTTATCATCTTGTAATTCTCCAACTCTAACTTGCATTTCACCCAAATCAAAATCAATAACACATTTGGTTGCCAACAAGAAATTTCGTCCAAATACCACGGAAGGATCCGTCGTATCTTCATATTCATCAATAACCAAATCCATGGTAAAAGTAAAACCATGAATATCAATCTTCACATCTCTTGCAATTCTCCTATTATACTTGTCAACTTCAATTTTTCTATTTCCAAATTTTTCATAGAAAGCAAAAGTCACATAACTATCATTTTGTCCAAGATTACATTCCGCATCCCAAGCTCCTATTCCTTCTACTCCACAAGGTGTGGAATACCTCATAAATGGTTCGTCATATTCTCTCAACTTAGCACGAGTAAAAGTAACTACCCGAAGCTTTTCATGCTCAAATTCCATGCATTCAACTTCCTTCCCTTTCTCTTGCAATTTCACCTTTTCAAAGTCAATCATTTTTTCCATTCTAGACATAGCATCTCCCTCGTCCATCAATTCCGTTTCCAACTTTTCCAAGTAAGCCGAAACTTCGCTAAGTGAATCCATAACTAAGAATAAACTAAACATACATAAACAACATATCCAAATCAAACGTTAGGGGTTAGTAAAAATAAAACTAATTAACTACGAGGAAAAGAAAATCATACAAAAGTTAGAACAAACTACATACAACCAAGGTACAAGAATAAATACAACTAAGAAATAACAAAGAAAAGAAAAGAAAAGAAAAAATATAATTTTTTTTAGCCATACCGGCGGTTTGGAAAACCAGGCCGGCGGTTTGGGTTAACAGAAAGTTTATACCGCCCGGTATGCATTTATACCGGCGGTTTGGAATTTTTTTTTTCGACTGCTAAACCGGCGGCATGAAAATCCATACCCGAGGTTTACAGCAAACTATTATTTTAAAAAAAACTTGTTTTTTTTTTCTTTTATAGATTTCGACATCTTATTGCATAGTGATTATTATATTAAACTTAATAAGAAAAAGATCAAGGAAACTCAAAATAAAACAAACAATCAAACACTCAACAATCATTAACCAAACATACCAAACAAGCAAAAATTGAAACTAAAAATGATGTAAACAAATACTAAAACAACTTATACCATCATATATACTAAAAATAACTAAAAATAATCATAGTCCCCGGCAGCGGCGCCAAAAACTTGATGCGTTTCATAATAGAGGATTTTTATTTTATTTATTATCTCCAAATTTCACTTCAAATTTTAAATTTTTTATTCTTATTACCATTATCTTTTTAAAGAAACACACACGAGCAAGTATACTCGTTCAATTGTAGTATTGTTGATGGTAAATAAGGTTCGTCCCAAGGAACTACTTAGTTGTGATTTTAGTAACATTAATGGTATAGCACTTAAGATTGTCACGATCAAAAGTACTAGAAACGATTTAAACAAACAATGGTTTCAATGTAACTCAAGCAAACAAACAATTAATTAAAAGCATACTTGTTTAGGAATCATGACTAATCGTGATATGATGTAGAACATGTTTGGGTGAAACTTAGAAGGCACATATCAATATTCACAAGGACTTCTAGTCAATGGGTAATATCAAGAAAATCCATGTTTCTACTAGTTTCACGGGTGAGTCCTTTCGGCCAAATCTCATCCCACTACGCTAGCTCTTTTGTGATAAAATGTATGAAAAAGTTGATTAGTTAAATTGGTTCTTACGAGTCTTTTTAACCCAATCTCGTGATTAAATATTTTCGAATCCGTTTAAAAACTTGTATATTTGATATTCGTCACTTATCAAATACCAATTTGTTTGTCACTAACTCTTGGAATCAAATAATTATTAGAAATCTTTTCATCCTTTAAATCTAACAATATTCAACCAACAAGTTTTAGGACACAAATTTATTTAAACAAACCCATAGAATTAATCACTTTTTCCAACCTACTAAACGTCCCACATTCATACAATTAGTCACATCATTCCCAAACAAGTATCACGAATCATTCCATAACAAGTATCATAGTAAAACATAAAATTGCATTCAACTTAGACCAATTCAACATGATTAATAATTAAGAAAATTACCCAATAGTAAAATTACAATGAGTAATGAAAGAGTTGTAGCACTCTTTGAGGCCTCCAATCGAACAAGGGAATCTTCCACCTCTTCTACTAGTTATCTTCCTCGAGAATGGCAGAGATTTTTGAGCTCTTTTGGGTTAGAAAGTAGTATAATCAAATCCTTATGGTGTAAGGTTTGATTGTGAGTGTTGTCTCTAAAACAAGTGATTAGGGGTCTTATTTAAGCTTGTAAGACACCCCTAAAACTGAAATATTTCATCAATAATCATAATTAAGAAGCAAATGATCGGCCATAATACTTAATGGTGCTTAAAGTGGAGAGTTAATGCAACTCTTCATGTCAGTTTTTCTGTAAACCTCAGGTATGAAAATGTAAACCTTGGGCATGGGCGACGGCTAAACCTCAGGCATGAATTCCTATACCTCAGGCATGAGCTCCCTTTCTTAAACCTTGGGTCTGGAACCAACTTTCTTCACATAATTTGGCTTCAAGCTAGCATAGAGCTCCAACTTTTAACACACTTTTTGGCTCCTAATCTTGACTTAATCCTTTCATCCTCTCACGTGCAACCGGAAATGATCATATCATGCATCCATGTATTCGTTGACGAACTTTTCTTTGATATTTTCTTGAATTTCATAGCTTTTCTTCATCTTTCTTGATATTTCCTTGTACCTAGACTTAAACACATCTTCAACAACTTTTAAGCATAAAACCATCATAAACATGACTATATTTCATATAAAAACACACAAATAACGCTATAAAAATATGTGCAAAATGAGCGTTATCAGATATCCACACATAACAGAACTTGCTTGTATCTCAAGTCTAAGGATGACTTAAAAAACCATTTCAACATTTTACTCATGACAAGGATCCAAAAGTAAATGTTTGAAAGTTGTATCCAATATGCATCCCTTGTGAATACATATGAGTTTGGATGGAACAATCCACATTCTCATAGAATATAACCAACACTCACATTTGCCTTGCATAACAATATTCCCATATTGTTAACCGACAATGGACATATTTAGAATGATAAATCATTTCATGGATTAAACATGCAAATATGGAATAACAGGTTATATGAACAAAATAACAAATACCTCGTATTTTTATTTAACAGAAAATAAAACTGTCTTACAATTCCAAATTATTCAAATACTAATTAACACACAGATTTACATGAGACTACTAGCTGGTATCAAACCAATATTCCTAGTCAATTTAGAATGCTTAGGATATGCTAAAGCCTTCGTAAAGGGATCAGCTAGATTGTCATCTGTGTGAACTTTTAATATCTTCACGTCACCCATTTCAATGGTTTCTCGAAGATAATGAACTTTTGCACGGTAATGTCTAGCACCCTTGGTGATTCCACTTTCATTAGCTATAGTAATGGCTCCAGTATTATCACAATACATATTTATGGGTTCTTCAATTGTGGGAACAATGCCAAGCCCAGAAATGAATTTTTGAATCCATACAACCTCTTTAGATGCATCATAAGCAGCTATATACTCAGCTTCTGTAGATGAAGTTGCAGAAATACTCTACTTTGTGCTTTTCCAGTCAACAACACCTCCATTTAAAATGAATACATATCCAGTCTGAGATTTCAGGTCATCAACATCTGTTAAATATCCAGCATCAGTGTAGCAAGAAACCCTGAGCTCTCATTTCATATCACCTCTGTAAACCAGAAACATATCCTTAGTATTGCGTTAATACTTAAGAATATTCTTAACAGCAGTCCAGTGAAGTTCACCTGGATTCTGTTGAAAATGGATTGTCATGTTTTGAGTGAACGCAACATCAGGACGAGTACATCTCACAGCATACATAATTGATCCTATAGCCGAGGCGTAGGGAACTCTTTGCATGCGCTCTTTTTCAGCAGGTATCTCAGCACCTTGTGATTTACTCAATTTAGGCTCATCTTGCATTGGGATAGTTCCTCGTTTGGAATTCTCCATGAAATATCTTTTCAAGATTTTCTTAATGTAAGCACTTTGACACAAACCAATTAACCGTCTTGATCTATCTCTATAGATCTTTTTTCCAAGAATATATGCAGCTTCTCCTAGATCTTTCATGGCAAAACATTTTCCAAGATAGGATTTTACATCTTGTAACATTGGAATGTTGTTTCCCATGAGTAATATGTCATCAACATATAGAATTAGGAAAGTAGCATAACTCCCACTAGCTTTCTGATATATACATGGCTCATCTTGATTTTGAGTGAAACCGAATTTCTTAATCTCATCATCAAAACGTTTATTCCATTGCCTAGATGCTTGCTTAAGTCCATAAATGGAATGCTTGAGCTTGCATACTCGGTTAGGATATTTTGCATTAAAAAAACCTTCAGGTTGCACCATATAGACTTCTTCGGAAAGATGTCCATTGAGGAAGGTGGTTTTGACATACATTTGCCAAATCTCATAGTCATAGAATGCAGCTATGGCTATGAGAATCCTTATAGCTCTAATGACTGCAATAGGAGAAAAGGTCTCTTCATAATCAACCCCGTAGGTTTGAGGGAAGCCCTTTGCTACGAGACGAGCTTTAAAGGTGTGTACTGCACCATCCATTTCAGTCTTCTTTTTGAAGAGCCATTTGCTACCAACGGTTTTACCGTTAGGAGGAAGATCAACTAAGTCCCAGACTTCGTTGTCTTTCATGGATTGCATTTCCACATTCATCGCATCAAGCCATTTCTTGGATTCAGGATCCAACAATGCAGCTTTATAGTTATTGGGTTCACCAAGATCCCCCAACTCATGCTCCTTAGCATCGACGTATAAACACATTCGATCTGGGGCACGGCGTGTCCTAGTGGACTTACGAATGGGATTGATATCACTTTGAGGTTCATCAATTTCTTGATTATCCTCATCATGACCTAAGCTAGTGTCTACAGAAGGATTTGTATCTTCTTCTTGAATAATTTCAAGATCTTCTAGACTCCCACTTGCTTCATGATCCAAGAGATTTTTCTCAAAGAATTCAGCATTCCGAGCAACAAATACTTTGTTCTCGGATGGAAGGTAGAAAGAATATCCCATTGTTTCCTTTGGGTATCCTACGAAGATACACTTAATAGATCTGGGTTCTAGTTTTTCAGGTTTGGTAAGTGTATCACGCTTAACAAGTGTCTCACAACCCTAGACTTTTAAGTAAGACAACTTAGGGGCTTTCCCATGCCATACCTCGTATGGTGTCTTATCAACCTTCTTAGTTGGAAC
This sequence comes from Artemisia tridentata subsp. tridentata, assembly GCA_021014915.2. NCBI lineage: Eukaryota > Viridiplantae > Streptophyta > Magnoliopsida > Asterales > Asteraceae > Artemisia > Artemisia tridentata. The sequence continues at coordinate 356,065,703 of CP139506.1, forward strand.
CATGTTAAGAATGCGTGCAGCAGACTCAAGGGCATAATCCCAAAAGGACTTTGGAAGAGTAGTTTGACTCATCATGGAGCGAACCATGTCTAGCAGTGTTTGATTTCTCCTCTCAGACACACCATTATGTTGTGGCGTGTAAGGAGGAGTGCGATGGGCAATAATCCCATGCTCCTTAAGATGATCCAAAAACTCTTGACTCATATATTCACCTCCACGATCAGAACGTAGTGACTTAATGGTCTTCCCGAGTTGGTTTTCTACTTCCTTTTGAAACACTTTAAATGTTTCAAACACTTCATGTTTATGTTTCAGCAGGTAAACATAACCATACCGACTATAGTCATCAGTAAAAGTGACAAAGTAGCTAGCTCCTTGTCTTGACACAGTTCTAAATGGGCCACATACATCGGTGTGTATTAGTCCAAGTAGATCCTTAGCACTTTCCACTTGATGTGAATAGGGTTTTCTTGCCATCTTACCAGACATGCAGGAAACACACTTTTCAAATGACTTGATGTCAGTTGAGTTGAGAAGTCCATCATGTTGCAACTTCTCCATGCGTTTCTTGCTAATGTGTCCAAGACGACAATGCCACAAGAGAGTAGAGTCTAAGGTGAGATTGGCTCTTTTATTGCTAACAGCAAACATAGAACTATCATTTGTTTTAGAACAAGACATATCAATTTCAAAAATACCACCCCTTGGGATAGCACTAAAATAAACAACATTATTCCTAGAAACTGAAATTATATTATTCAATTCAAAGCGGTTAATAAAACCATCGTCAAACAAACGTGAAACTGAAATAATTCCTCTAGTAATAGAGGGAGCATAATGACAATTGTTCAAAACAACTACTAATCCACTAGGGAGACATAAATGATAACTTCCAATAGCTTCAACTCCTGCACGTTGACCATTGCCCATGTACAGACTTAAAGCTCCTGGCTTAGCTTCCTACTTTCCCTGAGACCTTGAGTAGTATTACAGATGTGAGTACCACAACCCGTGTCATAAACCCAAGATGTACTAGGAAAAGAATAGAGTTCTATGGTGAAAATACCTGAAGTGCTAGCTCCTTGAGATAGCTTCTTCTTTTTCAGCAACTCGGCGAGATACACGGACAGTTCCTTCTCCAATGACCTGTTTCACCACATTGGTGACAGGTTGCGTCCTTTGCAGGGTTATCCTTCTTGGGTGGTGGAGGTTTCTTGGGCTTGGAAGCATAAGATGGTTTATGCTCAGGAGCATAAGCCAACTTATACTTTCCATTCCCTTGTTTCCTCTTAGCAGCCTTGAACGGTTTTTTACCTTGGTTTTTCTGGACCTTTCCTGCACGTATAACATGAAGTACAGGTGCAGCATCTTTCTTGGGTAGCGTCTGCTCATGTCGTTTAAGCATAGCATGTAATTCATTCATAGTCTTCCCTATGCTGTGCATATTATAGTTCTGCACAAAGCTGTCATACTCCTTAGAGAGTCCAATCAAGATTAGGCTTACTCCAAGGTTCAAAGTGACGGGATGAACGAGACACTCCAAGTTGTCAATGTAGCTCTTCATCTTTAGAACATATGAGCTTACAGATTGACCTTCTTCTTGCTTGCATGAGTGAAATTCCGTCGCGGTTTGAAGAAGTTCATGTTCTGCCTGTTGAGAAACATACTTTTCAACTCCTGTAGCATGTCATATGCACCAAGGTGAGTTAGATTTCGTTGGATTTCTAAGTCCATGGTCATAAGCATGAATGCAGCAATGTCCTTTGATCCCTTGACCCAAGCAGTGTGAGCTGCCAAAGCCTCAGGAGGGACTGGGTGTCCAGGAGTTGCAACAGGTGCAGCAGGAATAGGATGCTCCAAGTAATTTTCCTTATCTTCAGCTGACAGGATAATGCAAAGCTTGCGATACCAGTCAATGAAGTTAGGTCCAGTGAGTTTTTGTTTCTCAAAGAAACTCCTGAGTACCGAATTGTTTCCGACTGAGGTAGTCATCTACAATTAAAAGGTTCAAATAATTAGTATTTTCAATAATTAAATTCTTAATAGAATTAACTACCCAATTAATTACTAATTAAGACTAAGATCCAACTTGACCTCCTACTTATTACCAAAGGTCTGACCAATGTGTAAACAAGTGGGGCAAGAGGTAAGCGACGAGCGTTAATTGCATAAAATGCAACTCTTAGATTTATGAGACTGATCAAGACATTAGTAGACAAGTAATAATGTCATGAGCATGTTTAGTCTCATCTTATGCCTCGGGTCCAAGGTCTGACCAAGCATACTCGAAATAAGTCGACCAAGCAAGAACGTGCAAAAATTGCCAAAAGTCTGACCAATGAACAAAATTCACCATGGGTTTGGAATGGCCCTAAGGTCTGACCAAAGAGGTCAAGCCAAAAGCACGTGTTCTTGGTTGGCTGGCATAGACTTAAAATTTATATATAGGGTATACACATAAATGTGATAAAATCGTGTACAAAGAAGCATGCAAAACAACTTTGTAGCACTTATTTTAAAAACTTTTTGGTAATGACACTGTAGTGATCATCATGGTTCACGGTAGCTCCAATCGAACTCGCAAGAAAGCGGAGGACCAGGTCAGAGCGAAGCATATGACCGAAAATCCTTTAGGTGTGACTGTGCGCACCGCTTTATACCCCCCCTTATAGTTTGTTCTAGTGAGTGAGCTGTACTTCCCAAGTGTCCATAGCATCTAGTTTTTAATTTCATGAAAAACTTGTTTCAATATATTTAGGTCACTTAATTTTACAAAAAACAATTTTCCACGAATCAAATAGCAGGTCACAATTGAGCATGGTATTTAGGCGTGTAAATTAAGACCATATTAATGTCATGATTTCGATATGTATTATTCCATATTGCATGCAATTAGGTGTGTAAAACATGTAACAATTATGCAAATAAGGAGTCAAATACATAAACAAAGACATTAATTAAAAACATAAAATCCGAGTCCTCTAGCGAGTCTTCCCCAAATGGAGAACCATAAGACCCTCACCAGGCTTTCATCAAGTGCCTAGATCGCCACATGCATCATAAAAAAATGATTGTGTAGGTCTTATATCCGGAATTCACACATAAAATAATCATGGCAAACTAATTAACTTTTAGTATTCTATTTTATATATCTAATTAACCATTAATTTTAATTCATTAGCTTCTAGGTATTTTTTTATTAATTAATGACAAGTATTGCATGATAGTTATCAAAACAAAAATAAAACGAATAACTAAGTTAGATTACATGCAGCCTTTTCGCGTGTTTATTAAATCGTGTAACCCATAACCACCAAACGAGTTGACTCGTGATGCCACTGTTGGGATTTAAAGAACATGTTAACCATTAACACTACGAGTACGCAGCGGATAATGGATCTAGTTTAGCAATTATGATTAACACATATAATAAACAAATTAAGGTAAAAAGGAAATAAGAAAACTAACCCACGAAGCAACAACAAATGAAACTTATTGATTAAAACAATCACCTCTAATGAATGCACACACTACACGTCAAACGAAGCACGTAAGGATGCTAGTCCTTGTTTCACGTTTACAACCTAACAAACTTGTGTTCTTGTTGTAGCTTAAACACGATCCGAATACTAAAGAAGTATACATTCGAATTGTACAAAAAGGAAAAGGCAGAAACTAAAAAACAAGAATATAAATTCTTGTTGATGGGCTTGATATGTTTGACTTTTGTCAAACCAATGAAACTAGCAATATGCCGAATGGATGGAAAAAAGAAAGGAAAAACAATTTGTACGTAGGGTATAATTCTTTTTAGATTGTTTCGTGTATAAACAATGAGGCCAAGGGGTGTTTATATAGCACTCCAACTTGTCCAACAAGTTATTTTTATTCACCTCCTTTAGTTAGCCAAAAATGACACATAGCCCCCTCCTAGATCCTTCCATGACTAGCCACTTTGGAGGGAGGTCCGGGAGTTTCGTTTTCCGACATCCAAGTCCCTCTCTTTTATATTTAACGTATATTCGTTAAATAATTATTTCGTGAAACATATTATACATTTAATAAATATAAAACATATATATATTAAATAAATAATAAACGTGTTCTTCGTGTATACGTGTGTGCCCTGATAGGCTCACACACAACTTTAGTCGTATTAGGCTAATCCAACTCTCACATTCAAATGCCTCTCAATCTCCTTAACCCCATAGTGTTGTTCCTGCATCTCCATAATAGTATCCATCACCTGTCCCCTCCCTTGCTCCTGTATCGCCTTTTGCAAATAAACTTTCACTTTGACCAATCAAAATTAACTTATCTACAGTAATTAACAGTTTCACGATACTCTGATGTCATATCAGGCTAGTTGTTACATTTATCATATTTTCTCATTGAGTCCTAGGTATTCCCGTGGCCGTATCTGAACTTTTCCCTGACCAAGATGGTTGCCCAACGAGGTTTAAACCATGATCTCTTTTGAGACTTTTAGGGACACAATACCACTAGGCCACTTTGGAAATGGTTTTTTAAGGGCTAAAATTTCTCCGTCAATATATTCATGGTCGGATTTAACATGCCTCTTGTGGAATATTAAACCTTGTATCGTATTCTAATATGTTTAGTGGCATGATTTCTAACAAACTAAATGTTGGATTAAGCCAAGTCAACTAGATTCTACAAAGTTATTTAATCAACTCTCAGCAAATTGATAAATGTGCTTACATATCTGACCGAAAACAATGTGCTTAAAAGTTAAAACAAATGATTCTTAATAAAAAGTGTTGGCAACTTAGATCACAAAAAATACTGCAGACAAAAGTTTAATGATGATCCCAACCCCTAAATTGCACAATGTACTAATACTGTCTTCTTGTACCAAGTGTATCCATGTTGACCAAGTAAAAGTCTTAATTAGGTAAACTGATGTTAGGCTTCAAATTAGGAATCAAATAAGGGTCCGATCATACACACATACTAGTCAATAACGATGTCAAATATAAACTTAGTTATCGACCCCTATCCGCCAAGTCGCCATACTGAAAGTTAACATGCCTCGTTGGGATTTATTAATATGTTAACCAATTAACTACGAGTACGCAGCGAAATATTGGATCTAGTTTGGCTATTAGAATTAACACAAATAATAAACAAACAAAACAAATAAAAGGGAACAAGAAAACTAAATAGAAAACTAACCCTTGTAGTCACCCGCAAATAAAACTAAGTAGTAAATATATACTACCTCTACGGTTGCTCACACAAACACGTCAAACAAATACGTCCGGAATGCTAGCCGTGTCTCACGTAAACCCAAACACCAAGTGTTAATGCTCAAAATGGATCAAAAACCAAAACAGCCCAAAACTGCCTTTTGTCCGAGATATTCAATCTGTCCAAGATCTGACTTCCTGTGTTGTCCGATATCGGACGACACTGCACCCGATCTGTGCAGCCTGGGTTGTCCGAGAACGCACAGAAAAGGACCCAAGTTACTTCTGCTTGCTGTGCCGACTCAGGGAACCAATGAACATGAATTATATTACTTCTGGGAAGCAATAGGATCAGTCTAAACTAATTAAAACACCTTGGATTGGATCAAATGTAATTAAATAGATTGAGGAGTGAAAACCAAAAGAACAAAACCCTAGTGAAGCTTTGATTCAATCGGCTGAGATATGAAGGAGTTTCTGTGTTTTTGTTCTGTGTATTTCGTGAGTTCATGAGCAGGAATGAGGGAGTATATATAGTCTCTCAACCCTAGCTCATGATAAGGGTTAAACAAAGCATGATAAGTATTAAACTCTACTTTGTTTGATTCTTATCACAACTCTACACTTCCTCCTTATCATCAATGAACCTAGACACTCAAAATCCCCTTCTAGATCCTTCATAAACCGGCCACATGGGTTAGGACAAGTAAGGAGTATGTCTAGTTCATCTTGTGTCCAAACCGGGTCATTTTGAGCATTACGTGAAATAGTAACATATTCTAAATGTTTAAAGTGTGTGCCCCCAATATGCTCACACACCTCTAGTCGTATTTAGGCTATTCCGACTCACATATTCCAACAGCTCCCACTTGGGAGTTAGAGTAGCAGATAGCACAAATACCAACGACGAAAACGTCTAGCAACGCTCTCACTCGTTATTTAAACTAAAGGTGTCTGAGATATAGTTTCATAAATCATTCTCAGTAGCATGGTCATTTATGTCTGATGCGTGGTTTTGCAACCTTACAACAGGTTTTACCTCTCGAGGGATCTCAAGAGGCTTACAACCCTACCAGGCAGTGTACCTGACCGATGTAGTATAGTGTAGTGGTAAGTACGGGGGATTGATCGTTCTCCACAGGGAATAGTGTTCGTTAGGTATGAAAAATTACTCTAATAGGTCTAAGGGTGAGAGAAGATTCTTTTTATGTTTTTATATTTTTATGAAAGCAAGTAAAATCTCGGGTTTGAAAGAGTGGGCGGAATTAGTTGCTAGTCAACTAACCCAAATTACTACGAATGCAAATAAAATAAAATAACAAAAATGAAAATGTTGGTGAAAACTTATGTGGAGGGAAATGTGTTTACTTAGATTTCCTTACTCCCTAACTATCTTTTACCGGTTGATTAGTGTGTATTAGTTGCGTGGATGACGGGTGTATTCCTTAATACCAGTCGTGGGGTGGCGTACGTACTTCCCCAACTCTACAAGCTCCTACTTCACTCCTATGTCGAGCCGGCTAGGAAGCTCCTAACATGGGATCACTAGAATTCGCTTGTGCATTAAATACAACCATAAAAACCTTTAGTACGCATTGGTTCATGTTTCTTAAGACGTTCAAGCAAGTTACCGAATAGGAAGTTAGCAAGTTTTCTTAAGCCTAACATAGATGAACAATCATCCAATACAACTAACAACACACTAATAACCAATAATCAATAGCTAGGTTTCATTAGATCTAAGCAAACACAAGATAAATCTAGCCTATCATGTTAAACAAAAGACAAGAACAAGATAAAATCAAACAACACATAGACATATTGAATGATTAATTGATAACTTATCTTCAATGTAACATGGAAGATCTCAAGGCAAAAAGCCTTGAAAGAGCTGCCAAATTCGTCCTAGGGTTTTCACACACAAAGTTCCCCAATAAGTTTCACACTAATGACAAAGAATTGCAAAACTATATATAGATTTTTAGATCTGACGGCGTCACGTTATGGAGTGTGACGCCGTCACCTCGCCGCTTTTAGGGTTCCCGGATGAACTTCTTGACGCCGTCCCTCTTTAGCTCTCCAAAATCCGTTCTGGTCTATCAAGGCTTGACGCCCTCATACTATGAACGTGACGCCGTCCCTCTTTAAATTATAACGTGACGACCTTGATCAAATTAAAGGGTGACGCCGTCAGAATTCCCATGCAATTTTCACTGGCTTATCATGAGTAAATTTCACATCCACCACTTTTGCCAAGCCATGACGCCGTCCAGGGATAATCCTGACGCCGTCAAAGGTAACTTCCAGCCGATTTTTGAGACTTTGTCGTTTTCTTCACTTTTATGCTCCAAAAACGTCCAAAATGCCTCATTTTCCAGATTTCTCCTCAAAAGTACCTAAAATGACAAAAGGAACGATTTAGGGCAATATTTGATCAAATAAATACGATTTAGGGCTTAAATGACCCCTTAAAAGCGGTACACTTTTCGCTTCATCAAATACCCTTACACTTGAGATTTGCTTGTCCTCAAACAAATGCGCTTTTATTCTAATCAAAATACAAGTTAGGGGTCATTTAATGCTAATATAAAAGTAATTACAACAAATAATCATTCCACTTCAATCATAATAAGCACGGAGATTACAAACTAGCACCTCACAAGTAGTGTTTAGATACTCACATCTCTCAAGTGTCATCAAAATAAATCTCATAAATGAAAACGGATAATATCTCTCACTACCTGTCATAGCAAATAGATTACCATAGGCTTGGGAAAGGATCAAAAACCTCCTCCACTAGGCGTAAGCACCTAAGATAAACTATCAAAGAGGGCTTTTACATGGGTTATAACGTTAGGTGTAGGGAAAAGGAAAACACGGTTTTGTTGGATAAGGGATATTTTACTGGTGGTGAGTTAAAGATCTTGATCAATTACATGTACTATACAATGTTGCTAAGCCAAGACTCGACTCAATCTTAAGTTAAAAACAAAATAACAAAAACATAAAATAAACATAAAATGAAACGGGATGGTAGTCCGTATGTTTTTTCTACTTTTCTTTTTCTCATTTTTTTTTTTTTTTTTTTTTTTTTTTTTTTTTTTTTGCATACACTTTTGCCCTACCATCCAAAATAATACATCATAGGGGCATTGCATTCCCTTACACTTGAACTTTTACATAACTTTACAAATTACTATTCTAATGACTCGAATTAAGATAATCAAAACACTTGGAGTACTTTTAAAATATTTAGCACATATGAGGGTAATAAATGATGTTCTTCCCCATTACTCCATTACACTAGTACTTTACCCATGAGTCCCAATCGTCCCAAAACAATATGTACAAGGATATGACTCGACTTAGCAACCATGTAATCAATTAGATAATTAACTTGGGGCTTAAACAAATGTTGTAACAATAATGCACTAAAAATAAGTGCATACAAGGTAGGCTAAGGCGATTTGGGTGTACATTTAAGTGGGGTGTAACAAATTCTTCCTTTAAGTAAAATGCTTAAAGGTCGAAACGAAAAGATAGGCTCTGAGGGGTGTACTAGGGGTATCGTGTACTAAAAATGAGTACAACGCAAAGGGTGTGGGAGAATTACTTGACCAATGTAGCCAATGTAATTATAACAAAAACCAGGTGTAAAACAATGGGTTAATCCTAATGCCTCTTATCATGTAGTAAATCTAACTACACGAATGTAGTCTCACTTGTGGCCTCGGAATGGTCCTAACGCAAGTTCTAGAATCTAAGTGCTACCGGTACACACATCATAGCAAAATGCTTTTCCTACCAATTCTAGGGGCGAACCTCACATATTTGGGGGTGGAAAATTTTTTTAGTGGTACGGTTTTTGTGCTAGTCATATAACTCCTATACGTGAGACGCTCATTAAGATCAAAGTTTCACTCCTAAATGTTGTAAAAAATTTTAAATTTGGCACTAAAATTACCCTAACAGGTATTTATCTCAGTTTTATTACACATCTACTATTAAACAAACAAAAATCAAGCGTAAGAGCATTCTCTAATCGTACTTTTACCCCCCCTTACACTTAAGATGAACATTGTCCCCAATGTTCAAATAACAAGATGTAAAAGTAAATAAGGTAAAAGAATGAAATCAAATACTCCCCTGATTCGCTCGGTGGATAATGAAGTAACACGGTTAGATCTTCTTCCAAAGTAATGTTGAAGCTCCATGACTAATGCATCGCCAAAAGCTTGATCCAAAACATTTCATTGTCCAAAATAACCTGTTAAACCTGAGAAAACAAACACGAGAACCTGCATAACATCGGCGGGATAAACTCTATATATAAGGATATAATGCTTGTGGAATGATAATTTTGCAGATTCTTGGAGATTATAAGTTAGAGATTTAATAAAAACTTTTTATGAAAACAAAACTTTCAAAAAATTTTCAGAAAATTAAACCTGACGCCGTCAGGTTGTAACTCCTGACGCCGTCAGAAATGATCTGACAGAATTCTCATGTTACGTTTGCGGAAAAATTTTGGAAAAACCTATACCTTACTTCCTGGAAATCCTGCAAAACATCATTATGACTCGATACAAGCATTTGACTCAAATAAATACTAATATGTATGTTAATTTATTATTATTATGATTCATGTTCATTTGTGTTCTAATAAACCGATTTAGATTTCCCTTACACTTAACTTTTGCAAAATACCTTTATATGTAGTTAAGACGAAGTTAAAAACAAGATAAAGCATTTTCACAAATTAGTTTTTGAACATGAATCAATAATAATAAAATTTAAACATATATACGGAAACAAATAAAATTAAACAAACAAATAATCAAACAAATAAAGCAAATAAAGCTTGGGTTGCCTCCCAAGAAGTGCTTTTCTTTATTAACGAGTCTTGTAGCTAGACTCAAAGTCACGTACATTACGTGACTTCTTCATCAAAAGTTATGTCTTCCTCATTGATCATTTCGTTACCATTCTCTTGATAATGCTTGACTCGTTGTATATTCACAGTGAATTCTCTATCTTCGTCGTCAATCAACACAATGGCTCCAGTTTTAGAGGAGCTCCTTACGGTAAAAGGTCCATACCATCTAGATTTAAGTTTTCCAGGAAATTGTCTTAAGCGAGAATTATATAATAAGACCTTGTCTCCTTCTGAAAACTCCTTTGGTCTCTTAATCCGTTGGTCATGCCATCTTTTTGCCCTTTCTTTGTATGTAATGGAAGATTCATAAGCCTCTAATCTCAATTCATCGAGCTCTTGGAGCTTTAAGAATCTATTTGTTCCTGCAACCGTATAATCCAAATTACAAGCCTTAAGTGCCCAATATGCCTTGTGTTCCAGTTCTACTAGAAGGTGGCATGCCTTGCCATATACCATACGGAACGGGGTTGTCCCGATTGGCGTCTTATAAGCAGTTCGAAATGCCCACAAAGCTTCATCGAGCTTAAAAGACCAATCTTTTCGGTTTTGATTGACCGTTTTCTCCAATATTCTCTTTATGGCTCTATTAGTGTTTTCGACTTGACCGTTGGTTTGAGGATGGTAAGCGGTGGAGAATCGGTGAGAGACTCCATATCTTTTCATAACTTTCTCCATTTGCGAATTGCAAAAATGGGTTCCCCTGTCACTAATAAGAGCCTTCGGAATTCCGAACATAGCGAACAATTTTTTAAAGAAATGAATTACTACCCTAGCATCGTTAGTCCTAAGGGCTTGTGCTTCGACCCATTTCGAAACATAATCGATGGCCACTAAGATGTATTCATTCTCACCTGAAGATGGGAAAGGTCCCATGAAATCAATTCCCCAAACATCGAAAACCTCACAAACTTGTATATAATTCTGTGGGGCTTCATCCCTCCTAGAGATATTCCCAGCTCTTTGACATGCGTCACAGGTTTGTATCATTCCCTTCACATCACGAAATATTGTAGGCCAATAGAATCCTGCGTCGAAGACCTTTCGTGCAGTAGTGTTCATTCCGTGATGTCCTCCCGATGGACCGGCATGACACTCTTTCATAATTCTGACAGCCTCTCTTTCCGAAACACAACGCCTGATTACCTGATCCGGACATCTTCAGAATAAGAAGGGTTCATCCCAAAAGTAGTACTTTAATTGATTAAAGAACCTCTTTTTTTCATGCCTGCTCATATGCTCAGGAATGACTCTACTTGCCAAGTAGTTAGCATAATCCACATACCAAGGTTCAGAATCATTTATTGACATGAGCTGCTCTTCAGGAAATGTTTCCCGAATCTCACTCTTGTCAGATTCAGCGAGGCTGGGGTTTTCGAGACGAGAGAGATGATCAGCTGCAAGATTCTCTGCTCCTTTCTTATCACGAATTTCAACATCGAACTCTTGCAATAGTAGGATCCAACGAAGTAACCGTGGTTTAGCATCCTGTTTAGCGAAAAGATATCGAATAGCTGAATGATCCGTAAAAACAACCGTTTTAGAAAGGACAAGATACTGGCGAAATTTATCAAAAGCGAATACCACGGCTAGTAATTCCTTTTCAGTGGTAGTGTAGTTTTCTTGAGCAGGATTCATGGTTTTGCTAGCGTAGTATATTGGCTGAAAGTGCTTGTTAAGCCTTTGGCCTAATACTGCTCCAACAGCATAATCACTAGCATCGCACATGATTTCAAAGGGTAACTCCCAGTTAGGGGTAACCATAATTGGAGCTTGGGTAAGTTCCTGCTTCAATCGATCGAATGCGTCCTTGCACTCTTGAGAGAAGTCGAACGGGGCATCCTTCATGAGCAACTGAGTCATTGGTTTAGCTACCTTTGAGAAATCTTTAATGAATCTCCTATAGAAGCCAGCATGACCCAAAAAGCTACGGATTGCCTTGACAGTTGTTGGATAGGGAAGTTTGGATATAGCTTCAATTTTTGCCCGGTCTACTTCAATTCCACTTCCTGAAATTTTGTGCCCTAGCACAATCCCTTCTTTTACCATAAAGTGGCACTTTTCCCAGTTTAGTACCAAGTTAGTCTCCTCACAATGTTTGAGCATTTTCTCAAGGTTAGCAAGACAGCGATCAAAAGAGTTTCCAAAGACCGAAAAATCATCCATGAAGACCTCCATGCTGTCTTCCATTAACTCATGGAAGATTGCCGTCATGCAGCGCTGGAAAGTGGCGGGGGCGTTACATAGTCTAAAGGGCATTCGCTTGTAGGCGAAGGTGCCATAAGGGCATGTAAACATAGTCTTTTCTTGGTCCTCAGGAGCGATAGGGATTTGGAAATACCCTGAGAACCCATCTAGGAAGCAGTAGTACTCATGCCCTGCTAACCTTTCCAACATTTGGTCGATAAATGGGAGAGGGAAATGATCTTTTCGGGTTGCATCATTCAACTTCCTATAATCGATGCACACACGCCATCCAGTTACTGTTCGTTGAGGTACTAACTCATCCTTATCGTTCTTTACTACTGTCATTCCTCCCTTTTTTGGTACAACCTGTACAGGACTTACCCATGGACTGTCGGAAATTGGGTAAATTAGCCCTGCATCTAGGAGCTTAATGACTTCCTTTTTCACGACTTCCTTAATGTTGGGGTTTACTCGTCTTTGAGGCTGCACGGTGGGTTTATAATCCTCCTCCATGAGGATTTTATGCGTGCAGAAAGTAGAGTCAATCCCCTTGATGTCGGCTACACTCCATGCTATAACTCCTTTATATTTTTTTAAAACTCCTAAGAGTTTATCTTTTTGTTCACTTTTCAAGGAGGAGCTTATGATTACCGGAAGTTGATCTTCCCCTTGGAGGAAAGCATATTCAAGGTTGGTTGGGAGTTCCTTGAGTTCTACCGCAGGTGGCTCGATGATGGAGGGTTTAAGTTTGTTCTCGGGTTTACGAAGCTCAAGCTGTTCGATTTCTTGTCTGGGATAAAAAGAGACTGCGTTTACATCCATAGTCTTTTCCTCCTCAAAGATGGGTAAGAAAGCTTCATCTCGCAACCAACCAGCTTCCATCTGTTCATCTATACAATTGTCAATCTCGTCGGATAGTTCATCGATTTCTTCGATGAAATACAGTTGATTATCTGCTTCGAGAGAAAGATTCATTGTGTCCTTGATGTCGAAGGTTAAGCTATCGGCCCCCACTCGTAAGGTCAGTTTGCCGTCGTGAACATCAATAACAGCACGAGCAGTTGCAAGGAATGGCCTCCCCAGAATGATAGGCACTAGGTCATCTTCTTCCATTTCTAAGATGACGAAGTCAACGGGAAATTTGAACCTCCCTACCTTAACCAACACATTTTCACATATTCCTAAGGGGTATTTGACTGATCTATCGGCTAGTTGGATGTTCATACGGGTAGGTTTCAATCCAGAATACCCTAATTTGAGGAACATGGAATGCGGCATAAGATTGATACTTGCTCCTAAGTCGGCCAAAGCATTCTTGACTGAAAGAGATCCTATTGAGCAGGGCAAGGTGAAACTACCTGGATCGTCCACCTTCTTCGGCAGCCCTCGATGAGTCACCATAGAACATTCTTCTCCTAAGGTTACAAGACCCTCGAGCCCTTTTCTGTTGGTCAGCAACTTCTTGAAGTATGTACTATATTTAGGCATATGGTAGCATGCATCAAGAAGGGGTATGGTGACGACCGAATTTTTCAAATATGACAGGAATCTTTTATTATCATTTTCGACCTTTTGATTCTTGAGACGGGACGGGTATGGGACTTTAATGGGCTGTTTGGTTGGAGTAGGTTGAGAGGGAGTTACCGGAGAGGTTTGTTCGGGATTCTCATCGTTCACATTATCTTCCTCCTCATGAGGGGTGTTGGGTTCCATGATGTTAGATTGTTGAGCTGGGTAAGGTGGATCCTTAGTAGTTGTTCCAGCACGAGTGGTGATGGCTAGTAAGGGATCTCTTTGAGGTTCACCAAGGCCGTCGAGAGTGGCGTTGAGTTCTGCGAATATGGCCCTTATGCCATTTTGTTGGCTATTGATAAGGTTGTCGAGACCATTTAGTTGCAAATTCTTTTCAAACGTGAAATGCCCAAGATCATCCTCAAAAGTGCTCCTAACCTTATAGTCAGGACATTCTCCTCCTCCCTCTTCTCTCACAAGATTTCCCCAAGGGGTGAAATCATTGTTTTGGTAGAAAGTTATGAGCGAAGGATCATCGAAGATGTCGTGGCTTGACAAGCATGCTTGTTCGGTGGTGGTATCATCCCCGCATTCCTCCACTTCATGCGGGCCACCACATTGGTCACATATCAAGTATGGGTTTGACAACCGTTTAGTTGGTTGTGACTTGTCTAAATAAGAGACTTGATCATTCATTCTACTCAACCGGCTAGCAAAAGGAGGCTCTTTCATGATCTTGGAAATGCTCATGATCGAATCGGGTTCATCCCAGGTATCGTCTTGATCATTTGCGTATTCCTCAATTCTATTCCATCCTTCCTCAGCGCTTAGGTTGGCTATTTTTCCTTTTACCGAATTATTAATGCCAAATTGGTCGCCTTTAGGGACACTATCATAAAAGATTTGGACAAGAAGCCAGAGTTCAATGCCATGGTGAGGGACTTGTCTAATCAGATCTTTAAATCTGATCCAGGATTCGTGAATGGGTTCAGCTGGTCCAACGTGGAAGCGGAAGATTTCGTCTCGTAATGTTGAAGTTCTTCCTATTGGAAAGAATTTCTCATAGAATTTTGAAACAAGCTGTTCCCATGTGAAAATAGATTCGGAGGGAAGTTGGTTATACCAGTCTCCGGCTTTTTCATGAAGGGTGAAGGGAAAGAATCGCAACCGGGAGGTATCTCTAGTGGCTTCGTCCGTATGGAGGGTATCCACTATTTTCAGGAAGTCCTTGATGTGTTGGATTGGATCTTCAGTTTTCAATCCGTGAAACTTGCATACACTTTGGACCAGCCAAATATCGGTTGCACGCAAGACCCCATCCGTGCGTTCATTTGGAAAAACGATAGCATTGGAAAAACCACGTGGGGTGGGAGAAGAGTAGTCCTTGAGGCATTTAGGAATTGGGTTTTTGGGAACCTCCATATAGTGATTGGGTTGAGGGCTAGGAGGTGTAGAGTGATGATTGGATTCTTCCTCGGAGAGGGCATCATCAAAGTTGATGGCAAAGCCAGATGGTTCAGGTGTTGCAAAGAGCCGCCTTAATCTTCGCATTTCCCTATCAGGTTCTGCGTAGGGTAAAATAAGGTCCCTTAGTGAACTACGACTCCTGGTGACTCTGAGATTGGAGAAATCTTCGTTTACCATGATGGACAAGGAAGATTTGAGCAATGGACGGAGCAGAAAAAGATAGACTAAAGAAAATCCTAGAAAAATAAAATAAAAATCTCACTAGAAAGGAATCTAGTGAGTAGACCTATAAAATAAAAATTCAACCTAAACAATAACTATTCCCCGGCAGCGGCGCCAAAAACTTGATGCGTGGTTTTGCAACCTTACAACAGGTTTTACCTCTCGAGGGATCTCAAGAGGCTTACAACCCCACCAGGCAGTGTACCTGACCGATGTAGTATAGTGTAGTGGTAAGTACGGGGTATTGATCGTTCTCCACAGGGAATAGTGTTCGTTAGGTATGAAAAATTACTCTAATAGGTCTAAGGGTGAGAGAAGATTCTTTTTATGTTTTTATATTTTATGAAAGCAAGTAAAATCTCGGGTTTGAAAGAGTGGGCGGAATTAGTTGCTAGTCAACTAACCCAAATTACTACGAATGCAAATAAAATAAAATAACAAAAATGAAAATGTTGGTGAAAACTTATGTGGAGGGAAATGTGTTTACTTAGATTTCCTTACTCCCTAACTATCTTTTACCGGTTGATTAGTGTGTATTAGTTGCGTGGATGACGGGTGTATTCCTTAATACCAGTCGTGGGGTGGCGTACGTACTTCCCCAACTCTACAAGCTCCTACTTCACTCCTATGTCGAGCCGGCTAGGAAGCTCCTAACATGGGATCACTAGAATTCGCTTGTGCATTAAATACAACCATAAAAACCTTTAGTACGCATTGGTTCATGTTTCTTAAGACGTTCAAGCAAGTTACCGAATAGGAAGTTAGCCAGTTTTCTTAAGCCTAACATAGATGAACAATCATCCAATACAACTAACAACACACTAATAACCAATAATCAATAGCTAGGTTTCATTAGATCTAAGCAAACACAAGATAAATCTAGCCTAGCATGTTAAACAAAAGACAAGAATAAGATAGAATCAAACAACACATAGACATATTGAATGATTAATTGATAACTTATCTTCAATGTAACATGGAAGATCTCAAGGCAAAAAGCCTTGAAAGAGCTGCCAAATTCGTCCTAGGGTTTTCACACACAAAGTTCCCCAATAAGTTCCACACTAATGACAAAGAATTGCAAAACTATATATAGATTTTTAGATCTGACGGCGTCACGTTATGGAGTGTGACGCCGTCACCTCGCCGCTTTTAGGGTTCCCGGATGACCTTCTTGACGCCGTCCCTCTTTAGCTCTCCAAAATCTGTTCTGGCCTATCAAGGCTTGACGCCCTCAGACTATGAACGTGACGCCGTCCCTCTTTAAATTATAACGTGACGACCTTGATCAAATTAAAGGGTGACGCCGTCAGAATTCCCATGCAATTTTCACTGGCTTATCATGAGTAAATTTCACATCCACCTTTTCTTGCCAAGCCATGACGCCGTCCAGGGATAATCCTGACGCCGTCAAAGGTAACTTCCAGCCGATTTTTGAGACTTTGTCGTTTTCTTCACTTTTATGCTCCAAAAACGTCCAAAATGCCTCCTTTTCCAGATTTCTCCTCAAAAGTACCTAAAATGACAAAAGGAACGATTTAGGGCAATATTTGATCAAATAAATACGATTTAGGGCTTAAATGACCCCTTAAAAGCGGTACACTTTTCGCTTCATCAATGTCTTGCTTTTATCATCCTTTGTTATAGATACTGTTAAACCATGGATATGGATCCTAACTCATTCCATATAGTTTAACCATTTAGTTTCTCGTTATAGAATTTAATTAGATATACCAAATGTAATCAAGAATCATCTTGCATTACCCTTTGGGTTCGGCCGAACAATTATCTGATTAATTCTGGAGAGGGCCCATGGTATCTTTCTGCACATATCAAGTGGAGTAACAAATCATTTGTTGACTACAAGTGTTGTGGATGCTGCTTCACATCACTCCGAAAAATAGCTTTTATAACTACCTTATTCAGGACAGCGTTTGGCATATAATTACAAAAGTGATATCCACACATAACAGAACTTGCTTGTATCTCAAGTCTAAGGATGACCTTAATAAACCATTTTCAACATCTTACTCATGACAAGGATCCAAAAGTAAATGTTTGAAAGTTGGGGTATCCAATATGCATCCCTTGTGAATACATATGAGTTTGGCGGGAACAATCCACATTCTCATAGAATATAACCAACACTCACATTTGCCTTGCATAACAATATTCCCAAATTGTTAACCGACAATGGACATATTTAGAACGATAAAATCATTCAAGGATTAAACATGCAAATATAGGATAAGAATTATTATATGAATGAATAACAAATACCAAGTATCTTTATTAATCATAAAGTAAAAATTGTCTTACAATCCCAATTATCCAAATACTAAAAACAGATATGCATGAGACTAATTAGTAAGTTGAAGTCTAATGTTTCCAACATTCTCAACTTTTCTTTACAAGAAAACTAAATAGTCATCTGAGTAAACTTTCCGAATACTAGTTTCAAATTTCACATATAGTGAGGGATTTGAGATGAGTGTCTTATCTCATATGCTCATACTACTGCAAGTGTCATAGTATGGAGATGTCGCCCTACCTTGCATAAGGTATTAGAAGTCAACGACATACTGACAATCATCTTTACAGTTTCTTAAAATGTAAAGTACTCTTTATTCCTTAATGTGTAATGCAACAATGCTCTTCGTTGAACATATCTAGTTAGCAGATTTATCATAAATGATAAAATCCTACTTTAACTAGTTTTAATTATCCTCTAGCATCATTGTACGTATACAACACTATGCTTTATAATTCGTAAACATCTGTATTAACAATAATCTAAATACTCTCAATTAGATATTGTTGTTGTCAGCTCATCTTGCTCTAGTGCAAAAGTAACAACCAGTCTTATACACAATATAATATATACATGACAAATCCTTAGTTAAAAACATAAGGTTTCCATCCATGTAATAAATTATTCCAAGTGAAATATACCATTTAAGACTTGCTTGAATGATATATTGCATTTGTGTTGGACTTAATTTTCCGCATATGTTTATTCCAAATAAACATTTATTCCAAGGTTGTTTGTTCTATTCCCTAAATCCCAAGTGAAGTTTCATTCCAAGCTTAAGGATTAAAATCTAGCTTAAATGGAATGATATCTTCAATATGTTATACAACATATGAATTTTAAGGAAAAACATAGTGCTCCCACTTAATGTCAGATGTAATCAGGAGTTATCTTAATTCAATCAAAATCATATTGTAATTAAATTCAAGATCTCAGCTCCTAGATGCATGATCCAATCCAAACTTGGATTGCTTAAACTTGTATATTACATAAAGATTATATAGACTCATAACCCTTTTGATTACACACCGTCCTCGCAAAAGGTAATCATTAAAGAAAGAGTTATAAAACTTAATTGCCATATTCCACATTCAAGGAAACATGTATGACAATTAATTATCTTTATTTAATTAATGCATGTATATAATAAAAATCTAATCACAGTCAATTGCTTGAGTAGGATTAAAACTTCTTATTATAAGCCATGAATTAACATGTATACAATTTTGTCCTTGTGAGCCTTTCTTCAAAAGAAACTTATTCCAACCTCACAGGTTAACTGTTAGGCAAAATAACAATCAAGCTCAATACATTGATTTGCCTTTTAAGGACTGCATCTTATCATTCATAATTCTAAGACATTTATCAGATTCAAGATGTGATAATGTACCTTATCAGTTGGCAGATTTTCAATGATCCATTAACTTATATTCCTCAGCATTGATATCAAAATATCAATCAAGTGATGAGGCATCCTTGCAGATTTATGAATGAGAGTAACATTATACTTCGGTCGACATTTACATGTTTAACCTTAGTATGACATTAATAAGTGGATTTTAGAAGGTTATGTATTTGTTCTTGAATATCTTCAAGATTTGTTGATGCTCCCACTTACTTTTGTAAGTAGAGACAATTCTCTAAATACTAAGTATTTAAGCAACAATAAATTGTTCTTTATTTGGGAACCACAAAATACATTTTAAGTTCTCATCTCAAGATTGTTAATAAAATGCTTCATAAGATTTTAACAAATTCAGAACTTAAATCAAGACATAATGGAATACCTTCCAACAACTCTAATTTGGGTTGTCTTGAATACCTTCTAGGTTTGAACTACATTTGAGTGTATCCATGACACACGCAATTTTCTAACCTTGATAGATTTTGGAGGTAGAGCAATTAAAGCTATCATGAATCAAACAATATGAATATAGTTTGTTTCAACCTATTAGACATACCATAATAATGTGGTATTCTATGAGTATTGGAATTGTGAGACTATATCAGAATTCCATAGATAACTTAATTCTATTTGGATCAAATACTTGTCAATTGGGTCGAGCCAAATTGCATATTAAGTATTTTCAAACCAAGTGCATGCTATAATGTATATTTCTTGAATAATACAAGAACCTTATGCTCATGTGTTCACAAGAAGACAGAACTGTTCAAGAATTATATGTTCATGTGTTTACAAGAAAACAGAACATGTCAATAATACATTATAAGTCTTTGAATAATTCAAAGGCCTCATGTTTATGTGTTAACAAGAAGACATAACAATTTTACTATATACTTTATGTTATAAGTCATTGATTAATTCAAGGACTTTATAATTATGTCTTAACATGTAAACATAATTATACTAACAAAAGTAATCATGAACGCAAACTCTTGAGTTCTGTAGTAATTTCAAGTTAATTTTATACTTTAGAATTATGATTATTATCATTTAACCATAATTATGTTGACTAAAACATGTAGTCGAAATGTTGAAGTATCTTTACACTATATCATGACATTTGAATGTAGTAGGGTAACAAACATCTTGTGTGTTCAAGTCCTAGTAGAATGATTAGCTTTCTTACCTTGCGGTCAAGAGAAACTAATAATATGTTGTTCCTTGCACACACTTTGAGATTTCTCCCACTTATGTAAGGCACAACATCATATTATGAAAACAAACAACATGTGATTGATTGTGTAAACAATATGATAATGTCATAGATATTACAAGTAGTTTTAGAACCATAACCTTTAATAAGGAATTGTGGATTATTATTCTATAGATAACGTTCAGAAAGCAACAACAAAAAGGCAACGTGTTATCTAATAAAATAAAATGCAATTATCCTGTAAGCAATGGTCGTTCATATTTGGAAAGTAATGAATTATTTCAAAGCAAGTTTGAAATGATATGGATGACTAACAAGGAAATAAATCTCGTAGCTCCCACTGAAATTGACAATATTACATGAATGTTATTTCAGTAATAAAACGCAATGCTCCCACTGGATTTGTCAACATTGTAAGTGTTACATTGCCAGTAGAAAGCATATTGCAATTTAATACACTTTCCTATTCTCTTCGAATGCCTACAAGTAGCAATGTACTTAGGTATTGTACAGAGTATATGAAGTCCTACTTATGTAGATGAGGGACTAGCCATTCATGCTTTCATTTAACTTGAATAGTTAGCATGCAATTCCTCCTTTATAGTCTACATAGCCCCAAGGGTATTTAGCACTATAAGGAATAATAAGAGTCCAAGAAAAATACCTAGCGAATATGCTAGTAATTTCTTTACTCTTTGCGGTTTAAACTCATACATCGTGACAAGTGCAAGATGTCATTTATTTTGGTAGCTATAGACAAAATGTTTTCTAGTTACACAAAATATTTTATCTTTCAATTATTTCAATACCGGAAAAGGGTAATGAAAGATCATAAGTGAGTTTAACAATTGTAATCCTATCTTAGTTTGTCAACTAAGGAGAAATAAATAGGAATAAGTCTCACTCTTCTTACCAGGAAAAGAGACTTAGTGTGTCTTTTTAAGAAAAACAAACTTTTGTTTACGAATTATGTTGCAACAACACAATTTTAATCAGAACATAGAAAGTTCAATGTTAGTATTTTCGATAATTAAATTCTTAAAAGAATTAACTACCCAATTAATTACTAATTAAGACTAAGATCCATCTTGACCTCCCACTTATTACCGGAGGTTTGACCAGCGTGTAAACAAGTAGGGCAAGAGGTAAGCGACGAGCGTTAATTGCATAAACTGCAACTCTTAGACTTATGAGACTGATCAAGACATTAGTAGACAAGTAATAATGTCATGAGCATGTTTAGTCTCATCTTATGCCTCGGGTCCAAGGTCTGACCAAGCATACTCGAAATAAGTCGACCAAGCAAGAACGTGCAAATATCGCCAAAGGTCTGACCAATGAGCAAAATTCGCCATGGGTTGAAATGGCCCTAAGGTCTGACCAAAGAGGTCAATTCAAATGCACGTGTTCTTGGTTGGGTGGCATAGACTTAAAATTTACATGTAGGGTATACACATAAATGTGATAAAATCGTGTACAAAGAAGCATGCAAAACAACTTTGTAGCACTTTATTTTAAATTTTTTTAGTAATGACACTGTAGTGATCATCATGGTTCACGGTAGCTCCAATCGAACTCGCAAGGAGGCGGAGGACCAGGTCAGCGCGAAGCTATGACCGGAAATCCTTTAGGTGTGACTGTGCGCACCGCCTGAAACCCCCCTTATAGTTTGTTCTAGTGGGTGAGCCGTACTTCCCAAGTGTCCATAGCGTCCAGTTTTTAATTTCATGAAAACTTGTTTCAATAATTTAGGTAACTTAATTTTACAACAACAATTTTCCACGAATCAAATAGCAGGTCACATTGAGCATGATATTTAGGCGTGTAAATTAATACCATTTTAATGTCATGGTTTCGCATATGTATTATTCCATATTGCATGCAATTAGGTGTGTAAAACATATAACAATTATGCACATAAGGAATCACAAACATAAACAAGGACATTAATTAAACACATAAAATCCGAGTTCTCTCGCGAGTCTTCCCCAAAAGGAGAACCATAAGACCCTCACTAGGTTTTCATCAAGTGCCTAGATCGCCACATGCATCAAAAAATTGATTGCGTAGGTCTTATAGCCGGAATTCACATATAAAATAACATGGCAAACATATTAACTATTAATTTGCTATTTTATGTATCTAATTAACCGTTAATTAATTTGTTTGTGTCTTGTTATTTTTTATTAATTAATGACAAGTATTGCATTATAGTTGTCAAAATAAAAATAAAACAAATAACTAAATTAGATTTCATGCAGCCTTTTCACATGTTTATCAAATTGTGTAACCCATAATACGCCAAACGAGTTGACTCGTGATGCCACTGTTTGGATTTATTAATATGTTAACCAATTAACTACGAGTACGCAGCGGAATATTGGATCTAGTTTTGCTATTAGAATTAACACAAATAATAAACAAACAAAACAAATAAAAGGGAACAAGAAAACTAAATAGAAAACTAACCCTTGTAGTCACCCGCAAATAAAACTAAGTAGTAAATAGATACTACCTCTACGGTTGCTCATACAAACACGTCAAACAAATACGTCCGGAATGCTAGCCGTGTCTCACGTAAACCCAAACACCAAGTGTTAATGCTTAAAATGGATCAAAAACCAAAACAGCCCAAAACTGCCTTTTGTCCGAGATATTCAATCTGTACAAGATCTGACTTCCTGTGTTGTCCGATATTGGAAGACACTGCACCCGATCTGTGCAGCCTGTGTTGTCCGAGAACGCACAGAAAAGGACCCAAGTTACTTTTGCTTGCTGTGTCGACTCAGGGAACCAATGAACATGAATTATATTACTTCTGGGAAGCAATAGGATCAGTCTAAACTAATTAAAACACCTTGGATCGGATCAAATGTAATTAAATAGATTGAGGAGTGAAAACCAAAAGAACAAAACCCTAGTGAAGCTTTGATTCAATCGGCTGAGATATGAAGGAGTTTCTGTGTTTTTGTTCTGTGTATTTCGTGAGTTCATGAGCAGGAATGAGGGAGTATATATAGTCTCTCAACCCTAGCTCATGATAAGGGTTAAACAAAGCATGATAAGTATTAAACTCTACTTTGTTTGATTCTTATCACAACTCTACACTTCCTCCTTATCATCAATGAACCTAGACACTCAAAATCCCCTTCTAGATCCTTCATAAACTGGCCACATGGGTTAGGACAAGTAAGGAGTATGTCTAGTTCATCTTGTGTCTAAACCGGGTCGTTTTGAGCATTACGTGAAATAGTAACGTATTCTAAATGTTTAAAGTGTGTGCCCCCAATAGGCTCACACACCTCTAGTCATATTTAGGCTATTCCAACTCACATATTCCATACTGAAAGTTAACATGCCTCAATGACAGCAAAAAGATGTGCAACTATAAATGTCCATGATTTAGTTTCTGTAATCAGAGTATCCGATTTCCATGACTAAAATCAAACATGATTTCCATGCCTAAGATCAAACACACTCACCTAACTACAGATCTATTGATTAATGTTACAACATGACATGTGATGAATACCAACATTGCCATTGACTGTCGTTGAACAAACACCCCATAATCATATGAGCATATGAAAGATGTTTATGATACTCAAGAACTCAAATTTTCACAATACCGAACTACTCAATAAATACA
This sequence comes from Artemisia tridentata subsp. tridentata, assembly GCA_021014915.2. Lineage (NCBI taxonomy): Eukaryota > Viridiplantae > Streptophyta > Magnoliopsida > Asterales > Asteraceae > Artemisia > Artemisia tridentata. The sequence goes on from CP139506.1 coordinate 356,089,812, forward strand.
ATAATCAAGAAAATAATTGCACACTAGAACCCAAAAGGCCAATTTACCACTTACAATTCCGTCACCAAATGTAGCCGGTGCCGGTGGAGCTACATTAGGCGTCGGATTACTAATCAAGAAACTATTATTACAACTTTTAAGAAATTGATTTGACTAATTCAATATAAGTAAAGCTATCATTCTATAAAAAGTAAGGAAGGAAGATATTTTTGATTCTATTAAGCAACATGTTTTTTGGTCGGGAACAACCATTTTGAGACAAGTGAGTATATAGTTATAAATTTATAGAGTACACTGCAAAATATGTCTTTAAACTTTGCGGATTTTGCGAGAAATGTTCTCATTTTTAAACATTTGCGAGAAATGTTTCTAACGTTTCGGCTTTCTGCAAGTGATTTCCTTGAACCATTACTATAGTTGCAAAAACCCGATTTTGGCTAACGCTCGTTATTAAAACCCGTTAGTTAGTCATCACGTGCGTTACACGTGAGGGTATTTTCGTCACTTCACTTTTTCCGCCATTAAATCCACCTAACGACCTCACTAGCACACCTACCTTTGTGTTGAGGGACATTTTTTGCAACAAAGTTTTTCTTCTTTCATATCTTACCACTTAACACACCTACACACCTATTCGATCGAACCCTTGCTTCCAACTTCTATACTGTCCAAATCACCTCAATTAACAGTAGATCCAACATGAGCAAATGGCAAATTAGAGCTCGGAGTTCACCGATTCTGGTACGATTTTTTTTTTTTTTTTTTTGTACTGTTGTTTCGAATGACCATGCAATGTATATCTGGAAAGTAAAGCATGTTACCTTGATTCATGACAATGTTGTGGCTGTTTTTTGATTTTGGGTTTTTTGTTTCGTTGATTTATCTTCCCAGATTCGTACCCAAACCTCTTCACTATACAAATCCACCACACTGGTGAGTTTTCTGATCTACCTGGCAGAGTATACAAGTTTGCTATTGTTGATCATGTTGACCTAATTGAGTCTCACAATTTCTCCATGCGCGAGATGGTCAAAATGTTAGCTGAACTAGGTTTGGGTGATAATAAACAGTTGTTGTTTACCCATTTTAGGGTCCCAGGACTGTATTTAGATGAAGGATTAGTTTTATTGATGTCTGATCAGGACGTGCGGACATTGTTAAAATTTGTCCCTAGGTATAAGGAAATAGATGTTTATGTAGAGACTGATGTATCTTTGGTAGAAAAACATATGTTGTTGGTTAGGGTTTGTCAGTCCTCAAAGGGTCTAGTGATTGAAGAGATTGTTGAGGATAATGTGGTCAGTGCACCTGTTAAGAAAAGAAAAGAAATTGTTGTTGTTAGAGTGTTATAATCATGAAATGGCATCAGCGCATCATGAAATGGCACCAACGCAAGCTTCAACCACTCATGTTTGTCCATTGGTTGAAAGTACTGTTAATGCGGCTAATGTATGATTCCTGCATTGTGAAAATGAGGTACCCTCATCCCATGCATTCAGTTACTTAAATTTGATGGAAGACAGTGATTGTGACCCTATGGGTGGTTTTATGCCTTTGAAACGTAAACAAGCTGAGACATATTTTGATGACGACTTGTTCCAGCAAGATAGTGTAGTGAATTTGGATCAGGATACATGCTTTGATGATAGGCCAGAAGCTATTGCAGAAATGATTAATGAGTTCTATTGTAACCACTGTAAAAAAATCTCACTTTATAATAAACTATGTTATAGAAAAACTTATCCTTTTCTACGTCTAATTTTTATTTATTTATTTGATTTGATCATAACTGTTATCTTATGTAGATCACATCCTCGATAAACGTGCTCGCAACTCAACCTTAACTGATTTAATATTTAACTATATAAAACATACTTGACCTAAAACTTTATGAGATCCCATTTACCACTTTACGTTATTTCGTTAACGTACATTTAAAACAAAACATTTTCTATCTGATAAGAGTTTTATGAAACCCTAAACTACCATAACAACAAATGTAAGTAACAAAACCCTAAAAATATTAAAGTACAACTCATCTAACAAAGGTACAAGTATTTAAAGCATAGAAACCCTAATTCCATAATAACTCCCGGTAAAACCCTAATTTCATGAAAACTATGATTTTATGTACAAAACTCACAAACGCTAACATATTTATAAGAGATTTTTATAAAATATGAATGTAAAAGTCATTTAAAGCCAAGGTACAAGTCCTTTATGCATACAACTACATATTTATAAAAATCCTATTAAAACCCTAACTATAATTATTTAAAAGCACAATTTACATATTTTTCATGCACAAACCTTAAATATTAATTTTCCTAAACTAATTAAACATAAGTACAAGTCTTTAAACCTAGTGTACAAGTGCCTAATGCACAAAATCCTAAAATCCCCTTTATATACATTTTAAACATAATAAAAATTACATGACTTAAGGAAATATTAAAAATATATTTTTCTTATTTTCTAAACCTTAGTACAACTCTCCTAAGCCTAAAGTACAACTCCTTAAAGCACCAAATGAAATTCTCTTTATTTTTAGAACTCGATACATGTAAATAAATATAGAACCTTAGAAAAATCATTTCCTAACTAACAAATAAACCTTAGAACCCTAACTATAACCCTAACCCTGGAGTACCACTCGACAAAGCCCTATGTACCACCCCTTTATGCACCATTCGAACCATATATTCCTATCTCATCCTAGTTTAGTTCGAATCCAACCATAAACCAACTAAACCATTTATTTTTCTAAACCCTAAGTAAACTAAATGGCATCCTCTAAACTCTCCACATCATCCATTCTCTAGAAGGAGCACACTTGTGTGGAGATGGAAATTCCACATCAACTTCCCTCCCCCTCTTCCCATATGGAACCATAGAAATGAAGACACATCACCTTATCCCTCCATAGAAACCCTAGAACAATAAGGAAACCCTAGCTTCCCTCCTCCTATAAATAGTCGACCATGTAAGCCCTCATTTCATCACATCCCTACTCGACAAAACCAACACAACCCTTTACTAAATCCCTACTGATCCTATACTCCACAAACAAGCCTAAGATAAACCCTAAGAAGCCTAGAAAGAGGAAGGAAGCATTGAAGAACCATTTTGAATCCATACGCCCCATATATATATCCTAATTCGCATATAAACACAAGTAAGTTCTAAACCCTTTTCATTTCGTTTTCTATACTCCTTATACTCTAAAAACTACTAAGGAACAATCTCTAATAAGAATTTAATACAAAAACTAGAAATGCTTTTCTTTTTCTTTTCTTTTGTTTTTGATCGAACCAAACAAACACACCATATATTTATTTTTTTTCGATATTTTAAAAACACTAGGCTATAGGACACTTACATATTGTTAAAGAGAATTTTTTTTAGGAAAACGTAGCAATTTGAATTATCAAAAATGAGTAAACGAGTCAAAAGATATGGCTATTTGAAGTTATATATAAACTTAAAATACATACTGTTACAGAAACGAACATCACGCAAAACGAGGCCTTTCTGGTCCGTTTCGTCGAAAAGTTAAAACACGAAAGTTGTCCGGAACGACGTTTTCTTCAAAAACTCTTTAGACCTCGAGTCATGAAAACGCCTAATAGATGATGTTTTTCTTCAAAACCCGATCAGCACTTTAATAAAAACGCCTAATTTTGGACTTATTTTTCAACCCCTAAACGAACTCTAAAATTCTAGATTTTTGTCAAAACATAGATCACTTAGCTATCTAGCTATAGGAAAAAGAACGAAGTAAATTGGTTAAGTATTCGCCAAGATATTGGCTTTTCTTTCCGCTCGTTTTTCTGCCCACAGAAACGAACAAACGCATCCTTGAAAAATTAATTTTGAGCTCGTGAGCTCGAATCACGAGCTGGAACTTTGTAAATATTAAGTTTATAAACTGATAATTAAGTGTACCAAAGAGTGGTAAAAATTTTTGCCCTTATTCGTAAGATATAACCCGTTTTTATAAAATAAGGACGTCGTGTGTAACGCGACGGGAGTCTCAGGGGTATTTTCTGTCAAAACTCTAACCAGAATTATAAAAAGGACTTGATATGCAGTCGACATAAACCCTAGGGGTAAAAAGTGTCATTTTTGAAACTATAGGGGTAAAAATTGTCATTTGACCAAAGTTAAGGGGTAAAAATTGTAAATTTGTAAAAGTTGAGGGGTAAAACTTGTCATTTTACAAAAGTTCAAAGGTAAAAGTCGTCAACATGTAAAACTATAAGGGATTAAAGTATAACTTTCTTTATAATAATTATTATAATTATATTATTATTATTATTATGATTATTATTATTATTATTATTATTATTAATATAGTACGTTTTCTTCGATAACGAACAAACAAAGTGTCTATTTAACGAACGAACGGAACGGAAACTCACAGATAAGAAATAAGATAAAATCTTATAACTTTTGAAGAGACTTCATGTTGTCTCAAAATTAACAATTACCGAAAACATTACGAAACGAATAATAAAAACTTATATATTCAGAAACGATTACTGAAATTTGACATAACCAACACAGGTTGCGAGCCGGAGACGTTTATCAACTCTAGTTAATTTTGTTTTCCATCCAGACTGTCCAGGTGAGTTCATAGTCCCACTTTTTATATACGTTTTCTAAACTTGTGGGGAGATACATGCTACTAAACCGAACACAAGTATTTTCCTGTATGCTTTCCTGATTTATATTGCATAAGTTTAACTGTTGCCTATTTAAAGACCCTCTATCATGAACCATTAATCACTTTCGGGTGAGCGCGAATATAATGAATAGATCTATTGGATTGACAATCCCTTTGTGTTGCTGGATAAGTGACCCAATGCATTTTATTTGAAAACGTTTAATAAAGAGTTTCAGGCAGACTCCTACTCGGGGCATAATCGTTATTTATCGTGTTAACGTTTGAGTTCATGAGACTTAGAGCAATATATAACGAACTGCGATATTAATGATTTACGTTTTATTTAGCTTGTGTTCAAACTGATTTAACTATAAACGCTATGGATTCACTCAACCTTTGTGTTGACTTTTTAAGCATGTTTATCTTAGGTAACTGGAAGTACGATTTGGCACGGAGTGGCGGTGGACTTTCTTATAAAAGAGTGTCCGTTTTGTTATCATTCAAATGAATAATGTAACATTTATAACGTATTTCGAAACCTCTCGCTGGGACCTCTATATGTAAACTCTGATTTAATAAATGAATGATAACAATTTTATTTAAAACGTCTCTTTTCGAGTCGTTTTCTATTATCATGACTGTGAACCTTGAAGTAGCACCCCAAACTTATATTCCGCTGCGTATATCGAAAACGGGGGTGTTACATCTATCCAGAAAATGGGGATGTGATTTTTCGAAATACTGTCGAAGTGGTTGATGAGGAAGTTGTAGAAAGGGAAGAAACTAATATTTAAGAAGCAGGTGTACAAAGGAAAGAAACAGAACCTGAAGGGGGTGGTAGTGATTTTGATCATGATGCTAGTGACATGCCAACACCTGAACCAGAAGTTGACATGCATGGTTTCTCATTTCAATTGGATTCAAACATTCAAGAGAGTAGAAGACAAGCTGCTGCCAAACTTCCTCTGAAGAGTCTGCCAAACATTCAAGAGAGTAGAAGACAAGCCGCAATTTGAATGGCTTTATGTATGTGTGAGATAAACAATTTCTTTAAGTTTTATTGTTGTTTGTGAGTTTTAGATTAAGACAATTGCTATTTCTGTATTTTTGTTATGTTTGTTATACAATGGTGACTAAGACAATTGGTATGTCTTTATTTCTGTTATGGTCTGCTATCTGCATTATTGCCTTCTGAGCCTGGCTTGTTTATGCTTTGTAATTCTTTGGATACTATAATATCTGATATGTTGATACACATTTGTCAAAATTGGTAAACAACCTAGTACACCATATGACCATTAACTGGCATCCAAATCCATTAAACAAATACAATACATAATACTACCAAAATACAACCAAAGTTTTTTCAACTACCACAAAGTTTTTACATCAACTGTTTCATCCTTTACTGGCGCAACACAAAAGACTTAACACATATGTCATTTTTACATTTTTCTTTACTGGCAAACTTCCTTTTTTCACCTGGAACTTCAACCTTCCTTTTTCCTTTACTGTCACTATCTGCAATTGCTCCTAAACCATGTGTGGATCTTTTTATTCCAAATGTCTTATTACCTATACAATCCCAAGCATGCTATGCTGGCAGGGCTAGTATGCAATAATATGATATTGGATGAAGCCATTTAGCAGAAACTATTAGATGTGGAACATTTTTTGAGTTGGAACATGTTTGAGTTGGAACCTTTTTAATAGGAACATTTTCTAATGGCCACATAAAGGTGCATCTTTCAAGAGCTTTAACAGCTTGAACATCGAGTTCATCACCGCTAATTTCATCACTGATTGATGATACAATGTTACTGCTTGTATCATAATCATAACTGCTTGAGTATAACCATTCACAGATTTGGCTTGAACCATTGACAGCTTGAACATTGAGTTCATTACAGCTATTATCATCACTGCTTGATGATACAATGTCACTGCTTGTATCAGAAGAATCAATGATAATCCTTTCTGCAAACATAAACAAAAAGATAGGCATGAACTAACAAATACAAAACTAGAGTAACATAGGCAATAAATAAATATTCAGATTGTCAACCACAATTAAATAGAGTAACCTTTTTTCACCATGGTTTTCAAAGTCCAATTGAGTTATGAGGTAAGTTGGGGATAAATCAAGGGTTAAGTAAATAAGTTAGGTAAGGTGATTTGGGGGTTTGGTTTCCTATTTATTGTATAACATTAATGTGGGTCGGGTTAAGCAACAACTGACTTATGTTGACTAACATAAGTCAAAATTGATGTGGGTCATCTTTGACTTTTTTAGTCAACTGCGATCAAGCAGCCTTTGAACTCAATAACAATCTCATACCACACAATCTAAATCACTCCTAACACTGACAATTCTTCATCTTCAACACATAACCGATACACTCCTACTTCATCAATCCTTTTTTTGGTGAACTGGTTAATCATTTATTAAACTGCAAACAAATATATACATGATAAGGATTTATTTGGTACCTTTTTAAGGGGTCATTTAATCCCAAAATTTTATAAATATGATCAAATATTGCCTCAAATCGTTTCTTTTGTATTTTAGGTACTTGGGACAAGAAATATGGAAATCGGCACTTTTTGGACGTATTTGGACGAAAAAGTGAAGAAAACGACGAAGTCGCAAAAAACAGTCAGACTTGGAGATCTGACGGCGTCACAAGCTACAACGTGACGCCGTCCGTTGTTTTTGAAGCTGGATTCTTGGTTCAAGTTTATCAAGTGACGCCTCAGAGAATTTGGAAGAATCTATAACCTGACGTCGTCAGATACAAATTGAAGATGGGAGTCACGTTTTAAGCTAGAAAGAGACGGCCCAGAGGAATTAACAAGTGACGACCTCAAGTATTCCTGACGCCGTCATAACGATGACTTGCACAAGACAAAACCCTAGATACGGCGAGCTGACGGCGTCACGACCTATAAGGTGACGCCGTCAGGATTGTAAACTTATATATACTTTCGCATTTTTTCATTAATTCGTGTAACACTTTGGAGAGGGAAACCCTAGACGATTTTTACTGCTATTGTAATGCTTTCATAGCCTTTTAACTTCATGTTTCAATAAAGATAAGTATTCCCTTCAATCATTTGATATGTCTATGTATTGTTTGATTATGTGTTTATCTTTTCTTTACTTTAACATGATAGCTTAAGTTTATTTGTATTTGCTTAGATCTAGTGAAACCTAGTTATTGAATATTGATTTGTTGTCTCTTGTTTAGTTGATTGCCTCGCGTTAGGCTAAGAAAACTGGCTAACCTCTTATATGTAACTAGCTTGAACATCTTAGAAACGCAGCCGTAGAGTGCACTATTGGTTTTTATCTTTGTATTTATTGCGTGAGTTGCGGATTGTAGATCCTGGATAACTTAATAGACTTTAAGGGATTTAGGGGAGACTAAGACTCATAGAGTTGGGGACTTTGGCACCTCCCCACGACCAATATTAAGGAATACAATGCTTCAACTAAAACAAGGATGTGACAATTCAACAAATCAGTAGGAGATAACTAAGGAGTAATTATATCTAAGTGAACACGCTTTCCTCTCATAAGTAGTCACCCCTTTTACTTTTATGTTTTAATTACTTTTAAGTAATTTTATAATTAATAGTTTTTGGGTTAGTTGATTAGCAACTAATTCCGCCCACTCCTTCAAAACCGAGATTTTTACTTGCTTTCTAAAAAATAATAAGAATACAAAAAGAATCAACCCTCACCTCTAGACCTATCTCGTCATACATCTTGACATAACGACACTATTCCCCTAGAGAACGATCAATCCCTCGGACTTACCTATACTACACTATAGCGATCAAGTACACTGCCTGGAGGATTGTAAAACCTTTTGCGAGGGTTACAATTCTCGCATCAATACATACCAATACCAATACAGTCATCAGGTAGTATGACAATACCATAGTTACCCATTTTGACAGCATGAGTATTACAACAAACAGGGCATTCAAAACTCCAAAACCAAACCTAAATCATGAAAACTGAATCTTTAACAGATGATTAAAGATTCATTCACCAAATCACCTAAAGTGTTACTGCTTCAACTCCACCTATTCTTACTGAACACAATAGACCACGACTTCTACTCATGTTAGCCATCCAACCCACGACCAACCAAAGGTTTATGTTTGACTTTTAAAGCACATTTATGGACTTGCATAATGACATGAATAACACAAATCATAATCCTGCTTAACAAACAAATAACACAAATCATAAACAATCATAATCCTACTTAACAAACAAATAACACAAATCAAATTAGATTATTAAAGATACTTGAACCATTATTGTGATACCATAATATACATAAACCACATAACCAACCATCAACAAAATACATTGTTCATATACACCTAACATAAACACCATCAACTACCAAAAACCCAAAAAACCAACCCACATTGACCAAACCCAAACGGCCAACTTTGCAAGTAAACATAAGAAGCGAAGAAAACCCAACTGATGATAAGGTATTTCCTTAACTTGTTAGCCCACTGCTCCTCCATTTTTGCCGAAGCTCCGCCTGGTTTGCCCGGGTCTCCTCCTCGTTTGCCCTGTGCTCCTCAAAGTCAGCCATCTCTTGCTCTAATGCCAGCACATCTTCCAAAGCATACATGGTCCTAAGTAGACCAGGGAAGATATCTAGAGATCAGTCGCACATTGGTGGATCCACCCAACCTATGAAGGGACAGCTGGAGTTCTATAAAATGAAAGAAATGTAAAACAAAGGCAACTTGTAAAATGTAACATTTTTTTATCAAGAGTCAAACTTACTATTTTCGGGCATGAATAGAATCGCCGACCAGGATTCCTGTTTGTCCAGGATGTTCTTACCACAGATTGAAGACCACAGCCACAAAGAACCATTTTTTCGGATGAATAAGATGATGAGTAGTAACAGTAGGTATAGGTATGCAATAATGGCTAATTAATCGTGTTATATAAGAATGAAAGCAGGAAAACTTTGTTGCAAAAAATGTCCCTCAATACAAAGGTAGCTGTGCTGGTGGGCCTGTAAGGTGGATTTTGTTGGGTTTTATAGATTTGATGATACAAAACAAGAAGAATAAAACATGAAGGGCTTAAAGTGACAAGAAGGGAAACTACAAAAAGATGGAGGATTTGGAAGATTCTAGAAGATATGCTTAAAAGAATATTTAGTTTCCTTATTGTATTAGGAATATTTTCCTTGTAAACCTAGATGACTCTATTATATAAAGAGATCATTAGGTTGCAACTTTCTTGGTTGTGAAATTCGATTCTTAGGGTTTCTAAAAGAAATCGTTTCTTAGGGTTTCAACTTAATCTGTTGGTATATGAACACCATAATAAAGAAAACAATTGCCAAGGTGAGGTGTTCATTGGCTAGCTTTGAATATATACGATTCGTTAGGGTTTCACAAACCCTAAATGGGAATTTGTTCGTACCAAGGAAAGAGCAAGTGAGGATATGTTTTTGAGATTACTGGATATTCGAATAAAGTTTCTGATGGCATAACATTTATTTGGTTAGGGTTGTGTGAAAACCCTAGGTTAATACTGCTCGTTCTTGTCATTAGTGATGTTCGATGATTGGTTTCTGTTGCTGCAACTTTTTAGTGATGTTGAGCATTTTTAATGTTGCTACGTTATACTTACTACTGCTCCATGGTCTTTTAATGCTACTGCTCATTGGATATTAATGCTGATCGGGTGTTGAAGATGATAATCCTGAAGATTTTTACTGCTGCTCGATCATTGAATGTTAGTATTGCGGTTTGTTCAGATAGTGCTGCTAGTTTGATTATTACTGCTGCTACGAGTATATTTCTACTGCTATGCTAGTTTTACTACTGCTCGTTACTTACTACTACTTTTGAAAATTACTACTGCTTTCACTAAGTTTCTGCTGCTAGTAGTTTTTGGTGCTGCTCGATATGAATATTAGTACTGCTTGTTGGATGGTTTATACTGCTAGACGAATTGGTTGCGACTTAGTATTGCTTTTATGGTTATTTGTTGAACCTGTTCTAAATATAGTTGTTGAAGCAAGTAGCTCTGTGAAGCTTTGTCGAAGCAAGTGTCTTATTCTGATCGAAGTTATGCATGGGACGGTAATATTTTATTATTCATAATGGGACGATGGAATATGAATTGGACGGTGCACATGGATATATTTAATTCACTTTGTTCGGTTGGAGTTTGTTATATAACGTGAAGATTATAGATCAATGTTTATGCATGCAAATTGTTGACTTGGCTTATGGTTTTACTAATCGCATGGCTGGTTTCATGTAAAGTCGACCAGGAGGTGTCTTATTCTTATCAGTTTCTATGGGCTTGTGTTACAAGAAGTAAGGGGAAGCTCGTATGGTTGGATAAAGACACACACGTGTGAAGGTAATTGGTTTTGGATTTATGGAGTTGTTCGACACACACAAGAAGTTTGATTTTTGGATTATGTTCGTAAAGGATTTATGGCTCGTTCTTATTTATTCTCATTGGCGAAGAAGGTTACTTGTTACTTATTTAACGATGAAGTGGAATTTTTCAAGGTTTTGTTTTATCATACCTTTTGACAGGAGGTAACTTGTTTGTTCGTTCAGGTAACTATGAATTGACAAACACTTGAAGGAGTTACGTTATTGTGCTTAGTGATTATTGTCAAGAGATTGCGATCTCCCTATACGTTAAGTATACGTTCGAAGTCAGTTTTAGTGCAAGATATAGGACACAAGGTTGGTTTATTCTACTTCAGCATTGAATTGGTAATGGTTAATTTTCTTTATCATTACATAAAGTCTACAGATTTGAAGAATCATGAAGATGGTTAACACATTGATTTCAGGGGAAGCATATTATGATGTGTTTAGTCATTTGATGTACATACACCACTCGAGGGGAAGTTTTTACTGCTTACATTCCCTTTTTGTTGATAACAAAAAGGGGAAGAGATTTTGTGGTGGCATGGCATGAATTAAGGGGAAGACAAGATTGTTTCATTCATGGTGAGATTTAATTATCTCAATTTCTCTACTTCGTCTAAGGAAGTTCGTACAAGAACGTGTTTGTTTTGTCATCATCAAATTGGGGAAGATTGTTGGGTTTTATAGATTTGATGATACAAAACAAGAAGAATGAAACATGAAGGGCTTAAAGTGATAAGAAGGGAAACTACAAAAAGATGGAGGATTTGGAAGATTCTAGAAGATATGCTTAAAAGAATATTTAGTTTCCTTATTGTATTAGAAATGTTTTCCTTGTAAACCTAGATGACTCTATTATATAAAGAGATCATTAGGTCATTAGTTTATGTGTACAACTACAATATGTAGTCGATTAAATTGTGTGTGTGTGTATCTAGGCGTCAAGTTCCTACCATGGACGCCTAGGTTAGTAAGATTAGAGTTAGAGTTGTTTATCACTACAAGGATCTTAGAATCCCTATTAGATTGTAATCGTTCTAGAGTTGATCATCTAGAATTGTAGTGATTATGTGAATCATTATGAATAGAAAACCTTGTTCATAATAACGTTAATTCTTGTTTGAATATTCCGCTTTCGTTATTATTGTTCCTAGATAATATGAGGTCTAAACAACCTCGAGCCAAAACGATTCAAGAAACTATCTTTACCACGTTCTTAGTTTCTATAGATTTGATGGCGGGAAAAGTGAAGTGACAAAAATACCATCACGTACAACTCACGTGAGGACTAACTAACGGGTTTTAGTAACGAGCGTTAGCCAAAATCGGGTTTTCGCAACTATAGTAACGGTTCAAGGGCATAACTCGCAAAAAATGGAAATGTTAGGGATATTTCTCGCAATTTTTTAAAAATGAGGACATTTTTGGCAAAAATTGCAAAGTTTAGGGACATTTTTTGTAGTTTACTCAAATTTATAAGAGTTTGTATGCATAGATGGACTTTAGTGGAGACTGGGGAGGGCCACTGCCCTCCCAAAACTTTGAGGTTTTATTTATATTTGCGGAAAGGAAATACAACTTCGGCCCTCTTAATTTAACTGATATAGCACTTGGCCCTTTCAATAAATTCACTCAAGTTCCATCTATGTTTGTATGCCTACTTTTAAAAGTATACTAAACGAATTAGGAGTGATGGCCAAATTGTTTAACCCTAAATAAGCAAAGACCAAAATCATTATACTATACCTAATTGTTATATAAGATTTAAGAGCATAATTATTAGATAATCAACTTGATAATAGATGTCAAGCACCCCTAGAAGGCTTACAAAGCTGATTATTATTTTGTCTAGAAACTTATAATAATAATAATAGGTTTACTACTTATAGTAAATTAACTTGAATATGAATTTAATATACTCAATAGAGAAACCTTTTCGTAGCGTAGTTTAGTTTAATTTACTTTTATTTTTTTTATTTGTTTATCAAAACTTCCTTTAAAACTGTAGAAAATTCACTAGGTTAGCTACTAAGTTCATCTACTTCTTGTGAATGACATGTACTTACCAAACTAGCTAGGAGTGACCGGGTACACTGCCCATTAGTATTTGTCTAATAGGAAAGTCGAAAAAATATAATTTAAAACTAGGCGTAAATTATTACATCACTTCACAACAATACGGAAAAATACAATACCCACAATACGGAACCCACAATTCTCACAATACAGAATCCCACAATAAGATCCAAATATTGGCGGTTTTTCTGAACCAAATATTAGCGGTTCTTCATCACAAACTCAACATACACCTATATCTCCCATTCATCAATTTTGTTTTGATGATATGTATCCACCTCAATTTGATTCGTCTATGCCTAATACCGTTGATGTCGAGGAGGAAGTCGAAGAAGTCATGACCCCAAAGAAGAAGTCGTCAAAAAGACGCCAAAAGAGTACAGGTAGAAATGAGGAGGCTAGGTGTATTACATGAACCCTTGAAGAAGAAGTGGTATTGTGCAAAAGTTGGGTTCCTATATCCGAAGATTGCGTCCAAGGTAATACACGAAGGGAGGCTGGGTTTTAGATTGAGGTTTTAGAGTACGTTGAGAAAAAATTGAAGGTAACCTGTTGTTGAACCTACGTTTCATTAAATAGTAAATGGAAGACTTTGCGTCCTAAAGTGGCACAATTTTGTGACGTGTACGGTAACGTCATGCGAAGAGCGATAAAGAGTGGATCCAGAGATGGGGATTACACCTAATGGGAACTTGTGAAATATCGTGTTGAATATGGAGTACCGTTTACACTTCTTCATGCATGGGAGGTGTTAAAAAATATCTCAAAAAGATGGATGTAGAAGTTCCAAATTTTGAAAAAAACAACAGGAGAATTACAAGAAATACTAGTTATCGGGGTCTAGTTCATTCACCACAGTGCAGTCGAGGGAGTGTAGTTTCAATCTGAATATGGAGGCTGGAGACGATGAGAAAGAGGAGCTTTAGGAAGTTTGTTAACCAATGGGTAGGGACAAAGTGAAGGCGAAGAAGAAAGCGGCGACATCATCAGCAATGTCTGCAGCAGGTGACTGATGCTTATTTTCTAGACCACGTTTTAAATTTAGTAATTGGTAAAACCGAGGTCGTCCCAAGAGCTATTGGCGAAGTCTAATTTATGTTCTAATTTTCTTGAAAATGATTTTAATATTAATTAACTAAATAATAAAACTGAAATGAAATGTGAAGATAATCAATGGAGAAGAATATGCTAACCTAGTTACTACTTTATCATGCAATGATCTAGTTCCTATGTGTAATGTCTATGTCTCGCCTTATGTAGTGATTCTAAGTCACTAGGACTGAATGATCATCGCCACCTAACCTATAATCCCTAGATCTTAATCCCGATGGCCACGGGTGGTCAAGTATCTAGTTCTTAGTTATTAAGCACCAGCTATCTATAAGACCTATATAATGTCATTTGACACTTAAACCCTCGTTTGGTCCATGTAAGGTTTACCCGCACTTCTTAAGTACTTATTCTAGTTTAGGTGGAAATATAAGTCAATTCCTACACAAGGATGATGGTCACACCTCAAGTAACCTATAAGGCTAGTGTTTGAATTTTCATATACTAACTAGCGTTTTAGGTTCTAACCTAGCTTCAATACTACCAAAACGCGGGGATTCAATGATAGGCTAACAAGATATCCACATAAAGCGATAAATAGACAAGGAACATGAATCAAAGCATAGATAATTTCATAACTAGGCTAACACATGAAGTGTTTAGCCTCTCATAATAAAAAGTACATAAATAACAATGTTCATAATCAAAGAATTAGTAAACATTGGGTTTGATAAAAATACTTGATAATATGTTAAATCTATGAATGGAATGGTATGAATTCTCCCTTGGAAAATCTTCTAGAACTGCTGGAAATCGTCCTTGATGCAACCCTAGTCATCCTTCAACTTCTGTGTGGAGTGAATGATGTGAAAATGCAGACGCTTGCTTTTATAGAGTCAACTAACTTAAGGCGTAACCATAAGTAAGAGGTTACTCCATAAGTACCCTTAAAACTAGATGTCCCGTAGTTGTGTAAATAGTTACTGCGTAACCTTGATGAAAGGGTTACGCCGCATAACTCTCGTCAACATTTTGGGTGCAAATTTATGCCGTAACCCATTGTGTGTGGTTATGGTGCAACCTTCTTGATCACTGAATTCTTCTAAGTGCATAGATATTTATGACGTAACCTAGTCGATGGGGTTACGTCGTATCCTTGTAATGCGTTGACTTTGGTCTTTGTGTGACATCTTCTATTACGGCGTAAGTTGATCGAATTACTTACGCCGTAACCTTCACTAATCCAGCAAGTTCAAGTATTTCTTAAGATGTTTATTTCCAATTCCGTGTTTCTTCGTTCTTATGCTCAATCATGACCTGAAACGAAATATAAAGAATTTTAAGTATATATTCGCAGGAAACTATAGTAACTATGAGCATAATTAGGGGAAATTGATACTAAAATACTCAGATTATTTGATGTCATCAGTGACATTGACAAAGCGTTGGCTAGGTTGATGGTCAGCGAATATGCAAAAGAAAGCGTGGACTATTTTACACTGAAAAAGAAGACCGACCTGCATTTTTGGAGATCAAAATAATGGAGTTGAAAATGCAACAGAAGAAGATCGAATAAAAGAATGAATGTTGGCCTACCAAGAATATGAACAACCCCAAAAAAAGACGAGCTATTCTATATGAGCTATACTGAGCACTTGACTGGACGAGCTCTCACCAGGGCATTGCAGATGAAGGCAACGATCAAGGTAAGTATGATTTAGATTATTAGTTTACGTTTCTAATTTCGTTAGTTTAAGTTTTTAATTATCTATGTAATGTCTTTAATTTATGAATAAAAGTTTAATTTAGTTTTTAATTAAATTAGTTAAGAAAAATGGGTTGAAATGTGAGGGGAGTGGTCACAATTGCACATGAAATGTGAAGGGCTGAATGGTGACATGTCCCAAATGTGTAGGGTATTCGCAATGCAAGAAACACTAGTTTGAGGCCTTAATATGGATCGAATGAATAAGATTCTAGAGAGAGGTAGGAGAGTTTGGGAGCCTTTGTAGAGAGAGAAATAAGATGAGATTAGATTAGCTTGAAAGGTCCAACCCTTCCCATGGGTGGGAAGGGAGTATTTATAGTATTACATAATATGTCCCTAGTGGACTGTGGAGCGAGCTGACAGAGGGTAAAGACCCGACCCACTCCACAATACTAATTAATAACTAAACTACTAAAAATATTACTGATAGTCCTACGAGCTATGTTGATCTAATAAGTACTCGGGGTGACCGAGTCTTCAGCTGAATATTCATATTCCTAACAATCTCCCCCTAAGGGAGGTCACCCCAGAAGTAATGCTCTGAAATTCAGCACTTTTTCCTTGGATCTTGACATCATAGCTCGTAACCCTTGATTCTTCAATATCATAGATCATTGTGCAAACATCCGTGATCTTCAGATGACTTCTCTTTTGTTTTGGATGAACTTTGAGTAATCTTTGAAAGTGTCATCCCACTTGATTCTTCAAGTCATCTTTCAGTAGTAAGACTCCATGTGATGAAATATACTTAGAGCCGACATGCTCACACGATATGGTGTCATGATCTTCAGCATCAGAGTTAGCAGAAGCTGTGTTGAAGGTCTTTTAGGTTGATCATGACTTCTTTGATGATGATGTGGTGTGAGCATGTGGTGATGGATTGGCATCTTTTCTGCAACCAGCTACCACAGCAACCAGCTACAGCATTCCACAGCTACAATCGCCAGAAGTTCCTGCATACGACAGTTAGCAATAATTTGACCGGTACTTACAAGTTTGGACTTCGAGATAGTCAACAGCATATTGTGAAAAACTCTCTCTAATCCTTACCAAGACCGTTCCTAATCGAAAACCCACAGAGGGCTTTTTAAGATTTTACCGTAGTAAATCAACGATTAGGTGAGTCGCTGGAGATCACTCCACGACTGTAGACCGGTTGAAACCGCCGTGACCACTAAGCGTAATCCATAAAGAATTACCGAAGTGACTTGCTTTCAGGGCTGCTTGATGTTGACCCTGGCAGGAATTTCCATTCAATCATTGAGAATTACATTTGTAAATTCCCTCATAAATGTTCTGGCAGATTGCTAAGATCTGCGTAGGACTCTTAAGTTTACAACTGGTGTCCTTAATGTTGGACAACCAGTGTATAAATAATTCGTGTCCCTATGAGATCTTATTATGCATCTCGTGGCTCTAGACTCTATAGTGCGTTTTGATTTAGTGAGCGGAGGCTGGAGAGGACTGCCACCTTTTCAATATCATCTAACTCGGAGTGAGAGAGACGATAGGAATGTATTGAACTCCGTGACAATTGAAACAAGAATCCTTTGAGGGACCTTGAGTGGCTAGGGAGGGTTGTGCAGCGTATCACTGGGTCCATGATACTTTGTCTTCAATGCCAGCAATCAACTATGTGATTCTGACAGCATATGTATTGACCCGGTTTCTGCCTAAGTTGTAAGGAGGGCTATTTCTTTTCACCCTTTCTCTTTACAATTCTTTTTCATTCTTCAACCCCTTCAGTGCTTACCGATACTTCATAACTAACACCTTGTTGGGTTTGTTCCAGTGTTAGCTCCATCTCAGTCGGCACTATTCCCTCATTCACTTTTCTCCTTTTTTAATCATACCTAAGGACTTCTACACTAACTAGTGGATTGTCCCTGGGTAGATCCCTCCGGCTCTGGCGGGATCATGGGAACTTGAACCTAACCTAACCATCCTTATAACTCCATGCGTTAATTAAAATGGTCGGTCTTTGATATTCATCCATGATTGCCAAACCAAATCCTTGAAAAATCTCTCAAAGTGTTCATGATTTTGAAACACATTTTTTGCAAACACTTGAGAGTTTTATATTTTTTCAAATGCTCCCCCTCAACATGTGCTCGAGTGATAGTTTTATAAATTTGCACATGTTAGGTAGAGCTTGCACTTTTTGAATTGATCCACTTTCAGTGAACATGACCGATTCGAGACACGCTTACATCACTAGTTAGACTAGCTTGAAATTATTACCCGGCCTGGTCAAGTCCACAGAAAGTTTCTCAAAATGGTACTCTCTACTCAGATACATCTTTTTCGAGACACGCTTACATCACTGGTTAGACCAGCTTGAAATTATTACCCGGCCAAGACGTATCCTTTCGATTGATGACAGTTCAAGTTTCGTCAATTCATTGGTGAAGTCTGAGCCTTGCTCACGTGAGATGCCAAATCCTTTGTTTTGTAAAAACCATTTGCTCCCCCTCAATATGTGCATCGATATAAGAAAGATTTTAGCACATATGGAAGAGCTTGCTTCTATGACCAAAACATTTTTTGCTCCCCCTCAATATGTGCCTTGATATACAAAATGGTTTAGCACATACGGGAGAGCTTACATTAACATCCAAATCATCACATTTTATCAGAATTTCCTATTTAAATCACATTCTCTCCCCCGATCAAAAATTTCAAACCATTTGAGATTTGTGATCCCAAGTGATTTAAATAAGTTTAGAAAATTTGGGAGAAAATGTGGTCAGGTTTAAATGTATTCTGATTTAGGAGCATACTATGCTCCCCCTTAAACCACGAGAGAGTGTCACTGCTGATGTTGCACAAATTTAGCAAGGTGTCAAAAATTTGAACAAGTACTCTCCCCTTTAATTAATGACCCATATTCTATTAAAAGAGTTGTAGTCATTCAATTAAGCGATAAGTATTTGTGAAAATTTTACTTCAATTTACCACCTTGTGTAACATCAAGACTCTTTAGAAGAATCAAACAAGATAAAGAGTCTTGATGAAAAAGAAGACTTCTCTTCTTATACACGACAAGACGCACTGAAACGTACATCAAGTCGGGGAATCATGGATATAAAGTAATCCATGCCCAGGTGTACATTACCCGGTTGGAGGAACAGCTGTCCTTTTGGCGACATGCTTTCCCCAATGTACAGCGTGGGTTGCAGTATGAAGTAACTGCAAGCCATTAAGACATGTTTTAACTGATTAGTATAACTTCTGCTCGAGCTTCATTTAAGAATCCGTGCCATTGTTGAATGACATTTCTAGATCCGTAAATGTTATCGATAAACAGAAGACATGCCTAGGTAGGACTATTTTTGGTATTTTCTGATTTTTTGATTTTTATGGTTTTTATAGGTTTTATATTTTTGTATTTTTCTTTTTGATTTAAGATATATACAACTATGTACAAGGATATAAGAAGACAATCCTTTACTCCTCCTTTTCTTCCTGAAGACACTTGAGGGTTTCAGGAGTCATGCTTTTCATGCCAAGGCGTGGGAGAATAAACTGAAACCTTTCTCTTGGGAGTGCCTTGGTGAAGATGTCAGCTAACTGAAACTCTGTCCTCACGAAGTATAGTTCCACAATTCCTTTTTCCACTTGTTCCCTGATGAAGTGATGCCTGATGTCGATGTGTTTTGACCTGGAGTGCTGAACATTGTTGCAACAAAGAGCAATGGCGCTTTTGTTGTCGCAATATAGGGGAATTTTGTTGTATGAGAATCCATAGTCCGAAAGTTGTGATCGCATCCAAAGGATTTGTGCACAACAAGCAGACATGGCAATGTACTCAGCTTCGGTAGATGATATGGAAGTACTCATCTGCTTCTTAGATGACCAACTAACTAACTTTTCCCCTAAAAACTGAGCTCCTCCTGAAGTACTTCGACGAGTGTCTTGACATCCCGCATGATCAGCATCCGCGTAAGCCGTTAACTCCATTGTCGTGTCCTTAGGATACCAGAGGCCCATATGAACCGTGCCCTGAAGATATCGAAAGATCCTTTTCACTGCTTCAATATGCTTTTTGGTTGGTCTGGATTGATACCGAGCACACATACACACAGCAAACAGAAGATCTGGTCTGCTAGCCGTGATGTACATCAAAGATCCAATCATGCTTCGATATTTCGTTATATCCACTGGAATCCCTGAAGGATCTTCATCTAGCTTCGTTCTATCAACCATGGGAGTGTCAACAGGTTCACTTGAATAAAATCCAAACTTTTTCAAGATCTCGTTGGCGTATTTGGATTGATTAATGAATATGCCACCGGGACTTTGAGAAACTTGTAATCCTAAGAAGAATGACATTTGTCCCATCATAGACATTTGGAACTTGGAATTCATCTCTTTTGAAAAACTATCACATTCACTAGGATCTGTTGAAGCAAAGATGATATCATCTACATAGATCTGAACTAGTAGTAGATGGTTTCTTGACTTCCTGGTGAATAGTGTAGGATCAACAACACCCTTGGAGAATCCATTCACTAGGAGGAACTTGGACAATGTATCGTACCATGCCCTTGGCGCCTGTTTTAACCCATAAAGAGCCTTCTTCAAGCGGTAAACATGAGTAGGATGTTCAGTATCCACGAATCCTTCTGGTTGACTCACATAAACTTCTTCCTTTAAGTCACCATTCAAGAATGCCGTTGTAACACCCCAACCCGACAAGGGTAGAAGTGTCACGCAAATGGTGACATATCAAAGGCAAGCATAACATACGACTTAAATAATACAATAGAAATTCAAAGGTTACAAATGATATACTGAAACTACAAGGTTACAAATAAGAAACAAAACTAAATACTATGTCTGACAACGCAAATCCTTCTAAAAACTTCTACTTCCGAAAAACTATCAAGGTCTTCTAAGTCCAAAGGTCTCTTCACTCATACCCAGCTTCCAACTAAAACCTGCCGCACACGGAAAGAAAACGTGCGGCTGAGCTTAAAAAGCCCAGTGAACAGATATATATAATAAACGGAAACGAACAAATGAAACATAATGAAAGAGATATAAATAAGGTACAAGAGTAAAGGTTAGGACAGTCATCCACCACGAGCCCATATCATAACATATCATATCATAGCATATCATAATCGTATAGAGGGGATGCCTCTCAAATAAGCCGATAATATGAGGGGTGTCCTCATGTACCAGTTGGAGTGATCAGCTCCCATATTTTGTGAAAGGAGTGGATTGCACCCAGCCCCAGTCACCATATCATATCATATCAAAGCATATCATATCATATCAGAACATATCTAGGATGCATCCATACGCCCCCCAAACAAATCATATTGGCCATAACAAATCATAAAGCGCGCATAACATATCATAATGGGGACGGTGTACAACATCACTCGAGTACACTAGAGTCATGCCACTGGTGCATCAATGACATGGCCATGTTACCTTCATGGCTAGGAAACATATTTGGCTCGGGTATCAAACTGGGGTCAAAGGTCAAAGGTTCATATCAAAGCAAAGGTTCATATAGTCATAGTCCAAATCTCAAGGTTCATATCAAAGGTTCATATGTCAAAGGTTCAAATGCCAAAGGTTCAAATCATAGGTTCAAATCAGAAATCAAGAGGTCGAAGGCACCTTATTAAAAAGGGCAGAATATCTGTACCTTATTCCAAAGCAAAGCACAAACCAAAAGAATAAGATGCAAAGGATCATGTCCTCTCCTTCTTCACACCTAGAGGGGTAGAAAAGAATTACAAACCTTTCCATTTTAAGTAACTTTCCATTTTTAGCAGGTTTCCATATTTAGTAAGTTACCACATTTAGCAAGATTCAAGTGATATAATTTAAGTCAAGTCTTTAATTAGCTTATTATGGAAGTAATATTCATTTTAACAAGTTACAGAAGTTCAGGGTTAATTATGACAAGTTTTCATAGTTCAGGGTTATAAACGTAACTTTACCAAAGTTCAAGGTTTAAAATAGAAATCTCATAATTTACCATTCAAATACTTTATTTTCCAGGATTACTCATTTAGTCTTCACGTTTCCAATATTTACAAGTTATACCCCTTTAATTACTAAATTTACAAATTACACCTTATAATTATATAAATTACAATTTAAACCTTATTAATATTACATTTGCACATCAAGCCCTTCATTACTCATATTTACAGAAAGTATCCTTCAATATTAACATGTACACAACAGCCCCTTAACTTTCGGTAAATTACATATTTAGTCCTCGTACTTTATTACATTACAAATCGATTTAAATAATTAACCATAATTACATCTTAAGCCCTTAATTTCTCAATCTTACACAATGAACACTTATTTCAACATGTTATACGAACACACCCTTAAACATTCACAATTATCACATCAAGTCCCTCTAGTTATCAAAGTTACATATTTAGTCCCTTAATTTACAATTTCAACCTTTAATTATTAATAATTACATATCAAGCCATTAAATTACCAAAATTACACATAACCCCCTGAATATAATTTATTACTCAAAACAGCACCAAGTTTCCAGAAATTACATATTTAGTCCCTCATTTTTATTTATTTTTAATTCGACATTAATATTACAAATTAAATTCCTTTCTTGTCAAATTTACATATAAGACCCTCATGTTATAATTTTTATATCTTCCCCCTGATTTATAGAACATTACAAAAATATCCTACAAGTTTTAGAAATTACAAAACAACCCCTTTTCTTTTATTTCATCCGATCGGTTTTTATAAAACAATAACAACCCTAGATCAAATCTTTACCCAGTCATTAGTTCATCATTTATTCATCATTGCTTTATATTTAACACAACAAATAAACCCTAGATCCTAAACCCTAGCTCACACGATTATTCTTTCCTTTTTCTTTTAATCCGATCGAACCCAAAACAAAATAGATCCAAAACGATCCTTACAAACTTCGAACACATGTTTCCAGATTTTATATGAGTCGAACAATATCTAAGAACATCCAGAAAATTCAGATCGAAGTCCAATAAATTCGCATAGCCTCGTTTCATATTTTATACGATATAAGAGTTTTTATGGTAAATAAATTCGTACGACATATATATGATGCATGATCCATTTTTAAATGTTTAGTATGATTGTAGTAGACGAAAAGAATGTAGGAAAATACCCTTAAGAAGGATCGAACGAAAGAAAAATTATAACCAAAAATCCTTGTCGATAAAACTCTACTCGACCAAATAAATCACCACGAACGAATCAGCAACTCTGGACCTCAACCACGATTTTTCCCACCTTCCTTAGCTTCAACCTCGTCCAAGAAAAATGGCCTTAAGCTCTGAGAACCAGATCTCGATGTGTTTGGAATTTTGTTTTGTCGGCAGAATTTTGAGGAGTGTTTAGGGTTTGAAAAACGTATAATTGATATATATCTGATTTTTATCATTTTTCCTGGGCTTTACATAATGGGTTGGACTTAAGAAAATTATTGTACCATTTTTCCTTAATTGTTTGGGCCTATTTTCGATTTATAAAACACTTTGTAATTAATTATATACTTTTCAGAATTTAAATTAATTATGTGGCTGAAAATATTTTTCATAAATACAAAAATGTAACTTTATAAAGTTCTTAAAATAAACCTGATCATATTTGATATTTATCTGAATCTGTATCTTTTATTTGGTACTCTTTAATTAATTATTTGTACTTTTATACTTCTAGGGGTATTTTGGTCTTTTTACGTGTTTTAGATTTTTTTGGGTTTTACAACTCTTCCCCTCTAACAGAAAAATTTCGTCCTTGAAATTTGCAAAGAATCAGAAGTGAAAGGATCGAAAACAAAATTGGGACGTACTAGATCAGAATGCGGATAACTAGCTCGTATCGATTCCTCGGTTTCCCAGGTAGCCTCCCGCTCTGGGTGGTTCTTCCAAAGAATCTTTACGAACGGAGATGAAACGAAACAGAAGACACAACGGACAGCGAACGGAAATGTAGAAAGACTTGTTTCTCATGACTCTTCATTGCCGATCCAAAAGTAACTTCCGTTCCTAGAAATGACATATCATACGGAATTCAGATTGCAAGGATCATATTTAAACATGACGAATGGTTATCATATTCTCTCAGAAGAGATTCAAGGATACGCAAGATTGCGATGGATATGCCGTCCATAGCATTCCATTAGGCAATTCAGATGAGATCGTACAGAAAATAAATTGTAGGTGATATCAAATGGAAGAAACTTATAGCAGAACTTAAGATTCTTATTGGAATTACAAAGGTCAACAATCGCGTACCGAGAATCCAAACGTATCAAATCGTATAACGGCGAAACAGATTAAGCGTATAGGTGGAACGAACCTAAATCTTACAAATGCGAAATTTCTCACATCTCTAATCAAAATTCTAAGGTTTCTAAAGTACTCCTCGAAATATCCTATGAACACAATGAGGGTACGTCATATGACGTAAGTATTATCACGTTCGCGAACCGTCATAATACCAGCATCATATGAGTATACCATCATGATGGTCATACTTTATCTCAAGTCGCGAACAGAACTACTTATCTTAACCACCTATCAGTCTTTCTACCTCCTAAGGTTGGTCCAAAACAAACATCACTACGGATTCTAAATCGGAGGAATTTGAACGTACAAATAGCGTAACGAAATGTGTACACCTTAAAATGAAACTCGTCGTCGAGACGTTAGGTCTTCCATAATTCATCATCCTTCTCATAACGAACCAACGTCCAACACATGCATAATGAACATCGAACGGAATTTCTAATAGGGAAAAGGCTCATTCAAGATCTTATCGAAAGGTAACGGAAACTTGAATGGTCTAAGAGGAAATGAATTACGTCTTCAATATCTTCATCCTTTACAAAAATCAAATCTTCCGAATCCAAACGTTTACTACAAAATTTCATCCCTTCAATTTCATGATCTCGAATCCTTTCAATTTTCAAGTAGCCGCTCTCTTGTCTAATCATACGATCATAGGGTGAAAAGGAAATCATATACTTGAGTCTGGTTCCTCAAGTCTTCGATACTTCTTCTTGACACTTCGGTGTGGTAGCATGAATCTCTTACGTGATCACCGTGCATTCCTCCATTGGCGAGTCTGCTTCAGCTCTCAATTCATCTTAGTACAACTAAAATGACTAGAGAAACAAGGTTGCGTGTCTCCTACAGGTCTTCTAGCATGATTCATAATTCACCAACTCAAACTGCTGTGGACTTCCTGGTTTATGTGCTGGAAGCTCATCTTCTACGGTTTGGTCGTCTTGATGCCCAACTGAAATCTCCACGTGCTGCTTGAGGTATAATCGAGACTCATCTCAGTCTGTCTTCTCCTCACATGCTTCTCTCTTGGTGACGCCTGCCACGAACATCTTCTACCAATCTTCTACAAGGTTTTTAACTCTAACCATGGTCTTCAGTCTTGGTCCTTTCTGTGGAAGTTCTGTCGTCATCGGATACCTGGGTGTTGTCTGCTACAATCTCTGATCGCAAATCAAAACTATTCTTCCAGAACAAAGGGTCGGTTCACAAAATACAAACAAATGGTCTACGAGTTCCTCGATCGTCTCTGAGCATAAACACACTGTCATACTATGACAATTGTCCAGCTACTTGCGAAAATATGCTTCTTCCAGCCAATACAATTGACATCATTCAAACTCATAGTGGTCACACGAGTCTAAAACAGCTTCAAGAAATCTTTTTAGGGAAAAGCTTCATATCACAAGTCTTTCTCTTCACGAAGATGGAACAAATCGAATCAAATACTGATACGCGGAAATGAATAATGATTACGGTTAAAATTCACAATAGTCGGTGCGCCGCCGCATACTTCTCTCTTTCTTCTTCATAAACGAACAGGAGCATTCAAAGAGATCACTGAAGTGAACAAACTCATATTCCATCAGTTCCTACCATCTCTTAACTTCTTCAGGTCAATGCAAACTTCATTTCCCAACGGATCTCAAAAAGTTCATCAGAAGCACCAGAAATTCGTACAACAAACTTTCAAATGCCGGAGCTTTCTAAGAGTGGATACTAACAGGCGTTAGGAGAAAATTGGAAATCAAAGAGATCGGAGTATGTGCTTCATAGCAACAATAATTTTAACAGATTCAAATGATTGAGAATATCATATCAAAATATGGTGAAGCAGATTGTTAAAGATCGCAAATATTGCAGTCCATGATAGCTTTACAAAAACCACCACTCCATAGTCAAGAGACCTCAAAGTCAAATACATCCAAAGGGAAACGGATTCTCAGAGCGAATGTGGTTGTCAAATCATACGGATAGTTTACATATCAAATTTAGGTACATGATTCATCAAAGTGTAGGATGGGAGAGTATTTGAATATATCAAGGTCGAATATATCAAATTTAGAATCGTGAACAGTTCAAAGGATTGAAATCTTGTTTAGCTTATAACATAGGAATGGTAGGGTGTGCACCGATAGTAATACGAACATCGTTTAACTGTCTGAGGTGAGATGTAAGGAATATCAGTTATTAGCATCAACATGCTCAGATAACAATTCCGAACTGGACAACTACCAATATTAAATCCTTCCAAAGGAAATTGGTTAACATACAAGGTTCATCATTAAAATGACGGGAGGTAAGACTTCCTCGTCTTCCGAGACAAACGTTCTTATAAGGCATGACTAAAGGCAAAGGCAAGATTCAGAGTGATGCGGAAGCAAATACTACTCACATGGATGTCCTAGACTACCCATTCCTCACCGGTTATGACTTATGTTTCTATGGGAAAATCTTACGCAACTTCGCAAAGGTTATCCTACGAGCGCCTACAGTGGAAACTTAGGGGTCCTAACTTACACAGGCCAAGGGTAGATGTACTACGAGTCGTTAACCTGGCTCTGATACCATAATTGTAACACCCCAACCCGACAAGGGTAGAAGTGTCACGCAAATGGTGACATATCAAAGGCAAGCATAACATACGACTTAAATAATACAATAGAAATTCAAAGGTTACAAATGATATACTGAAACTACAAGGTTACAAATAAGAAACAAAACTAAATACTATGTCTGACAACGCAAATCCTTCTAAAACTTCTACTTCCGAAAAACTATCAAGGTCTTCTAAGTCCAAAGGTCTCTTCACTCATACCCAGCTTCCAACTAAAACCTGCCGCACACGGAAAGAAAACGTGCGGCTGAGCTTAAAAAGCCCAGTGAACAGATATATATATAATAAACGGAAATGAACAAATGAAACATAATGAAAGAGATATAAATAAGGTACAAGAGTAAAGGTTAGGACAGTCATCCACCACGAGCCCATATCATAACATATCATATCATAGCATATTATAATCGTATAGAGGGGATGCCTCTCAAATAAGCCGATAATATGAGGGGTGTCCTCATGTACCAGTTGGAGTGATCAGCTCCCATATTTTGTGAAAGGAGTGGATTGCACCCAGCCCCAGTCACCATATCATATCATATCAAAGCATATCATATCATATCAGAACATATCTAGGATGCATCCATACGCCCCCCCCCCAAACAAATCATATTGGCCATAACAAATCATAGTGAGCTCATATCATATCATAATGGGGACGGTGTACAACATCACTCGAGTACACTAGAGTCATGCCACTGGTGCATCAATGACATGGCCATGTTACCTTCATGGCTAGGAAACATATTTGGCTCGGGTATCAAACTGGGGTCACATGTCAAAGGTTCATATCAAAGCAAAGGTTCATATAGTCATAGTCCAAATCTCAAGGTTCATATCAAAGGTTCATATGTCAAAGGTTCAAATCATAGGTTCAAATCAGAAATCAAGAGGTCGAAGGCACCTTATTAAAAAGGGCAGAATATCTGTACCTTATTCCAAAGCAAAGCACAAACCAAAAGAATAAGATGCAAAGGATCATGTCCTCTCCTTCTTCACACCTAGAGGGGTAGAAAAGAATTACAAACCTTTCCATTTTAAGTAACTTTCCATTTTTAGCAGGTTTCCATATTTAGTAAGTTACCACATTTAGCAAGATTCAAGTGATATAATTTAAGTCAAGTCTTTAATTAGCTTATTATGGAAGTAATATTCATTTTAACAAGTTACAGAAGTTCAGGGTTAATTATGACAAGTTTTCATAGTTCAGGGTTATAAACGTAACTTTACCAAAGTTCAAGGTTTAAAATAGAAATCTCATAATTTACCATTCAAATACTTTATTTTCCAGGATTACTCATTTAGTCTTCACGTTTCCAATATTTACAAGTTATACCCCTTTAATTACTAAATTTACAAATTACACCTTATAATTATATAAATTACAATTTAAACCTTATTAATATTACATTTGCACATCAAGCCCTTCATTACTCATATTTACAGAAAGTATCCTTCAATATTAACATGTACACAACAGCCCCTTAACTTTCGGTAAATTACATATTTAGTCCTCGTACTTTATTACATTACAAATCGATTTAAATAATTAACCATAATTACATCTTAAGCCCTTAATTTCTCAATCTTACACAATGAACACTTATTTCAACATGTTATACGAACACACCCTTAAACATTCACAATTATCACATCAAGTCCCTCTAGTTATCAAAGTTACATATTTAGTCCCTTAATTTACAATTTCAACCTTTAATTATTAACAATTACATATTAAGCCATTAAATTACCAAAATTACACATAACCCCCTGAATATAATTTATTACTCAAAACAGCACCAAGTTTCCAGAAATTACATATTTAGTCCCTCATTTTATTTATTTTTAATTCGACATTAATATTACAAATTAAATTCCTTTCTTGTCAAATTTACATATAAGACCCTCATGTTATAATTTTTATATCTTCCCCTGATTTATAGAACATTACAAAAATATCCTACAAGTTTTAGAAATTACAAAACAACCCCTTTTCTTTTATTTCATCCGATCGGTTTTTATAAAACAATAACAACCCTAGATCAAATCTTTACCCAGTCATTAGTTCATCATTTATTCATCATTGCTTTATATTTAACACAACAAATAAACCCTAGATCCTAAACCCTAGCTCACACGATTTTTCTTTCCTTTTTCTTTTAATCCGATCGAACCCAAAACAAAATAGATCCAAAACGATCCTTACAAACTTCGAACACATGTTTCCAGATTTTATATGAGTCGAACAATATCTAAGAACATCCAGAAAATTCAGATCGAAGTCCAATAAATTCGCATAGCCTCGTTTCATATTTTATACGATATAAGAGTTTTTATGGTAAATAAATTCGTACGACATATATATGATGCATGATCCATTTTTAAATGTTTAGTATGATTGTAGTAGACGAAAAGAGTGTAGGAAAAATACCCTTAAGAAGGATCGAACGAAAGAAAAATTATAACCAAAAATCCTTGTCGATAAAACTCTACTCGACCAAATAAATCACCACGAACGAATCAGCAACTCTGGACCTCAACCATGATTTTTACCACCTTCCTTAGCTTCAACCTCATCCAAGAAAAATGGCCTTAAGCTCTGAGAACCAGATCTCGATGTGTTTGGAATTTTGTTTTGTCGGCAGAATTTTGAGGAGTGTTTAGGGTTTGAAAAACGTATAATTGATATATATCTGATTTTTATCATTTTTCCTGGGCTTTACATAATGGGTTGGACTTAAGAAAATTATTGTACCATTTTTCCTTAATTGTTTGGGCCTATTTTCGATTTATAAAACACTTTGTAATTAATTATATACTTTTCGGAATTTAAATTAATTATGTGGCTGAAAATATTTTTCATAAATACAAAAATGTAACTTTATAAAGTTCTTAAAATAAACCTGATCATATTTGATATTTATCTGAATCTGTATCTTTTATTTGGTACTCTTTAATTAATTATTTGTACTTTTATACTTCCAGGGGTATTTTGGTCTCTTTACGTGTTTTAGATTTTTTTTGGGGTTGACTCACATAAACTTCTTCCTTTACATCACCATTCAAGAATGCCGTTTTGACATCCATCTGGTAGACTATCATATTTCGACTAGCAGCATTTGCCAGGAAGATTCTTATAGCTTCAATTCTAGCAACCGGAGCAAACGATTCTTCAAAATCAATGCCCTCTTCTTGTCTAAACCCTTTAGCAACTAGCCGTACCTTGTTCTTTAACACATCACCATACTCATCAAGCTTTACTTTGAAGATCCACTTTAAAGCAATGATGATTGCAAGTTCTGGAGGAGGCACTAATTCCCATACTTCAAGTCGATCAAATTCATGGATTTCATCCTGCATAGCCTGGAACCTGCAATCTTTAGTCATTGCTTCTTTGGCATCTTTTGGTTCGACTTTGGACAGTACAGAATTGAAGAAGCACCATAGTGCATCAGTGGCTAGTTGATTACGTGTGGATACTGGACGTGAGGGATTGCCTATGATGTTGTCGATTGGATGATCACTGGTCCATTTCCTGAGATGGTCGTGAGGTTGGGGGTTATGAACAGACGTAGCAGTGCTGTGTCCTTCAAGTGAGGATGTGTCTGATGAATGTTCAGGAGAAAATATGTTTTCAAAAGGAACCTCATCAACAGGAGCAAAAGGATTAACTTCCAATGAATTATTATCTGAAGATTCTTGTAATACTGGAGAAGTTTGAGCGTTTGATGACGAAGGCGATTGACTGGCAGCTGGAGCATTGTGACTGACTGATACTGTAGCTGTAGGGCCTTATGAACCTTGTGGGGCTTGAACCTCAGCCATAGGAAGTACAGCAGGTTCACTTGGGATGGTTCCATTCGTTGGCTCAAAGTATTCATCAAACATAGGATCAAATAACTTCTTTAACTCCTCGCATGTAGGTGGCACATAAGAATCTACAGGCGTGGAATTCTGTACAAGTCCTGAACTAATGGGTCCAGGAGACAAAAGGTTAAGATCGGGTCCAGAACTAATTTGTCCTGAAGCAGGTTGCTCACTCAGCTCATCGAACGTAACATGAATGGTTTCCATAATTTTACGGGTTCTCTTATTGTAGATTCGATACCCTTTACTGTCTGGTGCGTATCCAACAAAAATACCTATATCTGCTTTAGCTCTTAACTTTCCCAAGTCTTGACTATCGTTAGTTGGGTAGCAAAGTGCACCAAACACACGGAGAAAGGAAAGATCTGGTTTCTTGTTATGAATTAACTCGAAGGGAGTCTTCTCATGAACCGGATGAATTAGGGATCGGTTTTGAGTGTAACATGCTGTTGCAATAGCCTCTGCCCAGAGAAACATCGGTGTTTTTGAAAATATAAGCATAGTTCTTGCAGCCTCCACCAGAGTACGGTTCCTTCTTTCAACCACTCCGTTCTGTTGAGGAGTGCGAGGGATACTTTTCTGATGCGTGATGCCAATACTTTCATAGAAATTACGGAGTTGTTGGTTAACAAACTCAGTACCATTATCTGTGCGGATGATTCTGACAGTTTTATCGAGCCTTACTTGCAGCTGTTTTATCAGTTTAATGATAACCTCTGGAGTTTCGTCCTTGGTTCTCAAAAACTTTACCCATGTGAACCGAGAATAATCATCTACTATCACCAGAACGTACTTCTTTCCATTCATGGTTTGTATTCTCATTGGACCGCACAAGTCCATGTGGAGGGTATGAAGAACTTCCAAGTTGGTGTTGATGGTTTTAGGCTTGTGGGTTTGTTTCTTGCTTTTACCCAGTTGACATGCAGAGCAGAGATGATCTTTCTCATATTTCAGTCTGGGCATCCCTCTAACAAGATCTTTACGGGAAAGATTATTTATGGTACCGAAGTTCAAGTGGTTCAAACGACGATGCCACAGCCATGATTTTGTTTTAGAGGCTTTAGAAAGCAAGCATATGGGAGAGGACTTCAACATTTCTTCAATCGATATGGTGTATAGATTGGTGCCCCGACTGCCCTTGAGGAGATCTATACCATCCAATTCTCTGACGAAACATGTATGCTTTCTGAAAGCCACTTCCAGATCTGAATCACAAAATTGACCCACAGAAAACAGATTGTGCCCTAGTCCTTCCACATAATACACCCTTGAGATTACACTGTCACCAAACACATAATCTCCATAACCCATAATAGCACCAAAGTGGTCGTTCCCAAATCTAACTGTCCCGATAAACTTTTTCACGAAGTTCTTGAGCCGCGAGCGATCCCCAGTCATATGTTTTGAGCAGCCTGAGTCTAAATACCACAGGACGATTTGTACGACCTGCATTTGAAACCAGACAACAATGGATAACTGAAAAATGTGGATCCCCAAGTGCAATTGGGGTCCATTTGGTCAGCACACACATATTCAGGAACCACAGATTTCACAGATGCTACTATCTTTACTGAGGAGACAGAACTAGAGGCAGGACAAGACCTAGATGGAAGGCATTGTGACTCTAAAGACAGGATTCTACCAGTTGGTCTCCATTCCTTATTCATCACAATTTTATGCATATTCATTTTAGGTAATGATCTCTGTTTTCCTAAATTGAATTTCCTTCCAGTGGGTCTCCATTCCTTAACATTCACAATTTTATGCTTATTCATTTTAGGTAATGTGCACTGTTTTCCTAAATTGAATTTCCTTCCAGTGGGTCTCCATTGATAGCCTATGCTAGCAAATGTTTTTCCTGTTGCTTTCCAAACCTTTTTGCATGCTTCAGTTATCCTACCATTCTTAACATGGGATGATGCAGAAGACATCAAGAAAGACACAACACATTCATCATGATTAGCAGAAATTAAACAATTGTCGCATGTTTTACAGATAGCATTAGAATTCGAATTAATTACAGTACTTTTGATACTAGAATCAACACGATTCATCCTACTCATTGCAAACTTATTGTTCCTAGGTTGGGCTTCTACATTCTTCAAGTGATCATTCTTAGCTGGCGCAGTCCTATCCTTTCTTGCATTTCCTCTAGACCTTGACCCGCTAGCTTGGGTGTCACTTTTTACTCCTGTAGAAGCATCGAAGGTAACATTAGTTTGTTTTTCTGTCACATGCCTTCCTGATAATGATGTGTTGGGTTCTGATGTTTTAGGTGGTAGATCAAAGGCTACATGCTTGTTCTCAACATTGGATGATGATGCAACAAATCTATCTCTATGGCAGCTAAACTTAGGAATTGAGCCTATGGAATATTCTAAGTTTTCCTGAATCCTTTTCGTGAGTTTGCAAGCATAGACAACTGCCCTATCAAGTGGCTTATCAGCCCTATCCTCTTCAACTACCTCACGAAGTGTGTCAAGGCCCTCTCTAAGATGATCGAGATATGTTTGATGGGCAAAGCTGTTATTTCTAAGCTTAAACGGAATACGCCCAACATCAACATCATACTTTTTACTATCAGTAGCCTTTGGTGCATCACAATTACAAGTGGTGCATGGCATTTTACCTTTCACCCGAACCTTCAGATTCTCAATTTCATTTGTCAAAGAGGTTATTTGATCATTGTGATTGCTTCTCGTAACTTTAATAGAATCATATAACTCTTTGAAATGTTGTTTAACCTTTGAATTTTCTTCTCGATAACACTCATTTTCATAATGTAACTTATTTATGGTGTTTTGATATTGAAAATTCAGAGAATCTGAAGACGAAGGTTTATTGGTGCCATATACTTCACACTTGTTGGATTTCAATTGGGCAATTTGGGCCCTCAGCAGTCGAATCGTGTTCGTGTGAGCTTGAATTGTCTCATCTCGTTTGCTTAATTCAAAATAAGTATCAAATTCAGGAGCATCCAAGGATGTCTTGTCATTTGATATTTTATGTTTTTCATTTAAATGTTGATATTTCAATTGCAAATTAAGATATTCAACTTCCAATTTTGAAAAACGTTTAACCATATTATCATGGTCATCATTTTGAATTTTTTCAAGCAATTTTAAATTCTCCCCCTCAAGCTCAACAACACGATTCTGGGTGACATTTAACGCAATAGCATACTCATTAAATTGACAAGCAGACAATGCAGAATCAGTAACAGTGTAAAATACATCTTGTGCAATACATTTAGCAATCAAGTTGTCGTTAGTAATGAGTATGTTTTTTCTTTCAATCTCTCGACTCTTAAGTTCTATTGCATGTTCATTCACCTCATTTTCCATGTCTTTAAACACTACTTCCATTTCTTTTATTTCGGCTTTAAGAGCAGTTTGCAACCCTTCAAAGTGTTCTTTAAGTAGTTTAAAGAATGGCATGACCTCAGTTAAGTAACACCTTTTTGCATGTTCAAAACACCTTTCCCCCTCAGTAATACCGGAGGGTGTGATTCTCTTCTTACATGTTTTATCGAAATCAGCAAACAGTTGCCAAAGCACATATAAGCTAATAAAAGTTTTGCATTCAGTGGGAAGAGACAAAGGCACTAAATTCCTAGGTGTATTGGGAGGATACACCGTTATGGACGGAACTTTTCTAATAAGGGGGGTGTTGGCCTTAAGTTTTTCTACCTTAAGTTTTTCATTATCTTGTTTCCAGAAAATCTGTTCAGGTGTTAACTTCTTTTGAGGAGCAAACACAGTCAAACGATTTTCCTCATAATAATCATGGGGCTTGATTATTATTCGTCTGACTATGCACTCGGGATCCCTCATTTTCTCATTCATTTTTTCCCTCGTTCTATCACTTATCTCATCCTCTTCATTTGTGTAGATATGCTCAGGTTGGTCATGAATAGGCATAAGCATCACATTACCATCATATAGGGCTGGTTGAAGTACTTTCATATCCCTAAGGATGGTTGACTTAGGTTCACCTATCATGATTTTACTATGCTTATCACTCAACTTTCTGTGCTTATGAATCATTTGAGCAGTTTGTATGGTTTGATTTTGTGTGTACAACTTATCTTCAAGCTTATTTTTTAACGTCTTGAGTCTAGAGAAATCATTTAAAAGAGTTGTTTCTTTTTGTTTGAATTCTTGCTTAAGTGTAGTTACACACTTTTGTGCTTCCTGTTTTTGTTTGACTGACTGTTCTAGCTGACTTTTCAAAGAACTCAACTCTAATTTTAATGTTTCTTCTCTCACTCTAGACTCTTTAATAAGTGTACTCATTTGACCTTCTAATTTCTGCTCACGATCATTAAGCTCAAACTTAGCACGCTGTTCATACATAGCCACTTGTTCT
This sequence comes from Artemisia tridentata subsp. tridentata, assembly GCA_021014915.2. Lineage (NCBI taxonomy): Eukaryota > Viridiplantae > Streptophyta > Magnoliopsida > Asterales > Asteraceae > Artemisia > Artemisia tridentata. The sequence continues at coordinate 356,125,019 of CP139506.1, forward strand.
TTATAGATGTTTAGTCTAGTGATCAAGTTATCATCAGGGACAGGCAATTTGTTCTCATGGCACTCGCATGCATTATCTATATTACCCGCATTATCTAAGGCACATACATTACTCATAACACAAACATCATTATTGACAAAAGATTCACCATTTGGTACATCAGGCGAGTTGTTGTGATTCAAATACTGTTCATATGAAATAATATTGCTATTTTCCATGTCAACATTACTTAAGTCAGAAACATCTGCCTGATGTACTTCTTCGGGATTCTTTTGTCCCTCGACAATATTATATGTGTCATAGATTTTTAGTACCTCAGATATCACGGATGCATTAGAAGGACCAGCTTGACGGGGAGATGAGACCAGGGAAGACAAGTTAGCCATGAAGATTGTTTGAGCCGTAGGTTCATCATCTACATCAGAGTCATATGCATCACAGTCATCTGCCTTGAAGATGTTAGGATCATTAAGTGCTAGATCCTGAACAGGTTTCTCATCCACATCTTCATCAAAAGTATTTCCTCCATCTCCTGCCAAGAACAATAACTCTTCCTCATCCAATACAGCTCCATTCTCTTGAGCTTGCATTAACAGCATCTTGTCTTTGAAGTAATCTGAGTTCTGAGGACGTTTAGGTTGATTGCAGTTTCTAGCAATGTGTCCAAGCCCCCCACAATTATAACACTTGATCTGTTTCCCTTGCCCCTGATTGGCATTCCTTGCTCTATTCTGCACATAACCTCGACCCATGTTTCTACCAGCTCTCCCTTGCACATTTTGAACCACAATTTTCCCATCCTCCACCATTGCTAGATTGCGTGGGTTGGATGAATTCCTTAACTGATTGTTGGTCTGAGGGAGTGATGCTTGAAACTGTTGAACCAGTAATGAAACTTGATTGGTGAGGTTGTCAATCATTTTGTTGGTCTGAGAGTAGCCTGAGTCAAGTTGAGAGCTCATAGCAGGTACTTGTGAGTGAAGTTGATGATAGCTTGGGTTGGATGATGATTGGATTGTCGGTTGAACATTTGTCATGAACGCCAGTGGATCATTTGTAGTTGAAGGACTTAACTTTTCTCTCAGCACCCGATCATAGACAGCATGCTTCTCATGTTGTTGCAGGTATGCATACAGCTGTTCATAGTTGGTATCCCTTAAACCTTTGTTGAGTTTGACAGCAGTAACAAATCTGTCCCATTCAGGAGTCATGTTGTTCACAAACTTTGAGTTTAGTTGGATATTGGGCATAGTCATTCTGATCATCCTCATATCATTCACCAACTTATGAAATCTCACATAGTAGTCTGTGACATTCTCTCCTGGGTTCATTTTGAAATGCTCGAACTCATCATACAGCTGTGACTCACGATCTTCCTTTGTGAGTTCTGACCCTGCCAACAACATTTTAACGTTGTCCCACACAGCTTTGGCTTCAGTGTTGAAATTGATGAGCTTGTATACATCCTTTGGAACACCTTGAATGACTATGTTTGAGGCTCTAATGTCGGCATCATACCTCTTCTTTTCTTCTTCATTAAGATCATTGTAGTTTCTAGGTCTGTCTATGCCCCAAGTAACAGTCCCATCTTCACCAGTTGTAACAACATCTCTGGTGGTACCCATCTGATATGGTCCATCGTCAATTGACTTAAGAATGTTAACTCCATTATCTTTTCCCAAGCAGTAAAGTCTTATCCGTTGTGCCCAAGACTCATAATCCGTCCTATCTAGCATAGGTGGACGAGTGTCAGATCCTGCTGCTTGAATATCTTCTGATGATGTGTTTGATGTGGTAGCCATAGTAACTACGGGATTTTACAGATCTTGTGATTTAACCGAGAAATCGAATCTTTCGCGGGAATTTCTAAAATCACCAAGACACAAACCGCCTAGACAAATAGCACTCTTGAGGATACAAACCGCCTAGACAAACCGCGTAGACACAAACCGAGTTCACACTGCAGAGACAAACCGTGTAGACACAAACCGAGTTCACGCTGGAGAGACAAACCGCGTTGATACAAACCGAGTACACGCTGCAAAGACAAACCGCGTAGACACAAACCGAGTTCACGCTGGAGAGACAAACCGCGTTGATACAAACCGCATACACACCTCAAAGACAAACCGCGTAGACACAAACCGAATTCACGCTGCAGATACAAACCGCATAGACACAAACCGAGTTCACGCTAGAGATACAAACCGCGTTGACACAAACCGAGTTCACGCTGCTTATACAAACCGTGTAGACACAAACCGAGTTCACGCTGGAGATACAAACCGCGTTGACACAAACCGAGTTCACGCTGCAGAGACAAACCGCGTTGACACAAACCGCGTACGCACCTTAGAGACAAACCGCGTTGGCACAAACTTCCAAACACGTCACTTTCAATGCTGTTTGTCCTTTTGCCTAAACTAGTAATAGGACAAACCGCGTACCCGATGTGACACAAACCGCGTTCAAGAACGTCCAAAATACACAAACCGCATCCAAGAACACTTGGATAAAAACCACTCGAATCACCCAAAAATGCCACACAAACCTTAAATCTGTGAATCCAAGCACCAAATACTACTCTTATACTATTCCTAAGCTAGAAAGTACAAGGTATAACAACTTTTAATCACTAAACAAAGCACAAAATGAAATAAATGTAACTTAACAAATCGAACCAAATAACCTCAAAAACTACACAAATCCGTGAATACCAACTCTCATGGACCAAACCATGGCTCTTGATACCAATTGTAGGGTATTCACAATGCAAGAAACACTAGTTTGAGGCCTTAATATGGATCGAATGAATAAGATTCTAGAGAGAGGTAGGAGAGTTTGGGAGCCTTTGTAGAGAGAGAAATAAGATGAGATTAGATTAGCTTGAAAGGTCCAACCCTTCCCATGGGTTGGAAGGGAGTATTTATAGTATTACATAATATGTCCCTAGTGGACTGTGGAGCGAGCTGACAGAGGGTAAAGACCCGACCCACTCCACAATACTAATTAATAACTAAACTACTAATAATATTACTGATAGTCCTACGAGCTATGATGATCTAATAAGTACTCGGGGTGACCGAGTCTTCAGCTGAATATTCATATTCCTAACATGTCCCAAATGTGAAAGGTGAGAGAGCGATGTTGAAGGGTGACGACCGCACATAATATATAATAAAAATAGATATCTAGATGGATTTATAAATTATAGATAGATAATAGATTATAGACAAATAGATTAAATTAAATTAAATGGCTGGCAATTGGCTCGATTGTTGCATTTATATTGTCTTGTTAAATAGAGTATTTTTATGAATAAATGATAACATATCAAGTGGTTGGCGGGGTTCCAAATTTGTTCAAGTCAAGAGTTTAATATATTTTGGTGTTAATTATTTAAATTGTCTATATGATTGGTAAAGTATAACATATCTAGTTCATAATTTTTTTTTCTTGGTTCTTCTTTTTGCGGTTTTGACTCTTTTAAGGTGCAGTCATTTGACCACTAAAAGTCTAAATAGCTAATTTCATTTTTGGCCCAAAAATGAGTTAATGATCAAAGTTTTACCCAAGAAAAGGTGAGTTCTACATTTGCTCTACCCAAAATTAAGCTACTTGTGTAACTTTACTCAATAATTGACACATGTCCAAGTTATTGATGGGAATTTTGAAACATGTTAATTTTTGAGTGGAGTCGCACAAGTCGCTAAATTTTGAATGAGGCCAATGTCTAACCCACTTTTTTAGAGCAAAATTTACTCATTATTTCATTTAATGAAATTGTTCAAGTCTAAAACCATTAGTCTGACTCTTAAACCATGTTCATACAACTTGAAATGATGAATGTACACCACCTACATTTCCTTGAATTATTTTTCTGTTTTAAATTTATTTAGTATTATTTTTAAGGGTAAATTGCAAAAATTGTCCTTGTGGTTTGGTCAAATTACAAGTTTCGTCACTAAACTTTTAAAAGTTCGGACATCGTCCCTTTGAGGAACTTTGGGTTGCAGTTTTGTCCCTGAGTTGCAATTTTTGACAAGGGCATTTTAGTTATTTTACTTAAGATAGGGACGAAACCTGCAACCCAAAGTTTCCACATAAACGGTGCCTGCACTTTCAAAAGGTTAGGGACAAAACCTGCAATTATAACCAAAAAAAAAAAACGATTTTTGCAATTTACTCTTTTTTTATAACAATATTTCTCTTTTCATTTTACCTACCCATCCATTCGTTCTCTTCTCCATTAATTTTTTAATAATCCAAACACTAAAAAAATTGACGTCTTTCTCAACAAAACATAGATAAACTAGCCAGAATATTTATTTATCTACTTGGAGCATCAACAATGCAACGCTTTTTCTAAAGCTTTTTGTTAATACAAATATCATCCTAAAGACGTTATTTATATTTTACGATCTTTGCTATATTTTGTTAATGACAATTATAAAGTTTATTTTTAGCAAAGCATAAATATAAGTTCAAGTCTTTTACATTTATAGTAATAAGCTTTTAAAACCCATCATATACATGCTACATGATCACTAGGATACATGTTACATACATATATACATTTATACTATTTACATTTTAATTCTTAAAATGTAAATATATACATGACATCATGGCATACATCATTTGGATAGCTTGTAAGACTTAGCATAATATTTTGGAAAGATCTTCAAGCAGTGAGTTGGATTGTGTAAGATCTTGTAAGAGCTAGCTGTCATGTCCCGGCGGACCCAAACAGCTGTATGGGCGGAGCCCAAAATTTGGGTCCGCCAAATCCGTCCTTTGTCTGGTCAGTTTTGCCTATAAATAGCAAGCTGATCATTCAAGGACAATCATCACTTACATAGCATACATTGCATATACATTCTTTCTTACTTTACTAACCCATTCATTCATTCATTTCATTTGTAGAGATCTTTCTTTTGTAGCAAAGAGATCAAGCATCAAGGTTCAACACAGTGTTGTAAACCTTTAGTATAGTCACTGTGTGATTTAGTATTAGTTCACACATCATTGTTTATACCAAACATTCAGTAGTGATCGGTTAGTGTTTTAGTCCTCAAAACACATAGAGTGTCGGGAGTGGTTGTACCCTTGTAAAGAACTCGGTATCTAGCTTAGTACCGGAAAAAGGTTAAGCGACGTCGGGAGTGGTTGTACCTTTGTAAAGAACTCGGTATTTAGCTTAGTACTGGAAAAAGAGTAAGCGACGTGTAAAGGTTTTCTCCGCCTAGAAGGGAGCTTGTTTCCTAGTGAAGAAAAACTCTCGAGTTAGAGGCTCGAGGAGTGGAGTAGGGCAAGTAAGAGAGTCCTTGTAGACCGAACCACTTTAAACATCCGTGTTGTGGTTTGATTGTTCTTTCCTTTCTTTCTTTACTTATACTGTTTGATTGTTTGCATTAGTTTGAAATCACATTAAGTACTCAAAGTGAATAAAAGTTAAAAACGGTAAAAACTATTCAACCCCCCTTCTAGTTTTCCACAATTGGTATCAGAGCTACGTTACTCAAGATTTTCAAAATATATTGTATTTTAAAAATTGAAACGATCAATGGATTTTGAAAACTACAAAGAAGGGTAGTCTATTCAAATACCACCACTATTTGAAGCAAATAGTTTTATATATTGGAAAAATCGCTTTGAAACTTATGTGAAGTCAAAGGATATAGATCTATGGTACATCATTGTAGAAGGTGACCATAAACCTATAATTAAGGATATATCAGGTGGTCGGGATGAGGGTACTTCTCTTACTCGTCATAGTGATGAGCAAAAGAAGTTGATTGCCAAAAATAATGAAGCTAAAATGATGCTTTATAATGTTTTACCTAGGAAAGAATATGAAAGAGTCTTTATATGTAAAACCGCTAAAGATATTTGGCAATCATTAATTATCACTCATCAAGGGAACTCAGAAGTAAAGGATAACAAAATTGATCTTCTTGTTCAACAATATGAACAATTTGCTATCCCTGAAGATGAGACCATTGATAGTGCTTTTTCTAGGTTTAATACTATTGTTACTTTTCTTAAAGCACTTGACGATTCTTTTTCTAGTAAGAACTTTGTCAGGAAATTTCTTAGAGCACTTCATCCGAAGTGGAGAGCAAAGGTGACGGCGATTGAAGAATCAAAGGATCTTTCAAGCATGCCACTTGACGACCTCATAGGTAATCTCAAAGTTCATGAGATGGTCATGGAAAAAGATTCAGAAATAGTCAAAGGCAAAAAGGAAAAATTAAAGTCCATTGCCTTAAAAGATAGGGTAGAATCAAGTGACGATGAAGAGTCTAGCTCAGGTAGCGAAGACGAAGAGTATGCCATGGCCGTGAGAGATTTCAAGAAGTACTTCAGAAGACGAGGAAAGTTTGTCAGAAACCTTGAGAAGAAAGGAAATCCCTCCGAAAAGACCGTGATGACAAGAAAGGCAAAATAGATAGGAAGTGTTTTAGGTGCGGTGATACTAGTCACCTAATAGGAGATTGTCCGAAGCCACCCAAGAACAAGACTCAACGAGCCTTTGTCAGTGGTGCTTGGAGTGACAGTGAAGATGATGACGAAGAGCCAAAGAATGACGAAGTTGCTCTTATGGCTCATGACTCTAACGAGGTACAATCTGACTCATCTTACTCCTCTATTGATGATGACACTTTAGAAATAGAATATAACAAACTGTGTGAAATTACCCTAAAAATCATAAACAAAAATAAGTTTCTAAAAACCAAAAAGGAGTTTTTGGAAAACAAAGTTTATTGGTTAAAAGAAAAATCTATACGATTAGAAAAGGGTAAAGATGTTAAAGAAACATGTGTTTCATGTCAGGAACTTAAACTAGAAATAGAAACACTTAAGTCCACACAGGAAAAACTTATCAAACAAAATTCTAAATTTAAAAGGTTTGATAAAAACATTAGTTGTATAGATGATCTAATGAAAGTTCAAAAGTTGCCTCATGATAAAACCGGACTAGGTTTTATGAAACTAGGAAACTTAAGTGACTTTGAGAAACAAACAGTGAAAGTACAAGAAACTGTTCCAACAAGTTCAGACACCCACGGATCTGACGGAACCAAAAATTTGGTTCCGCCAGTGTTGGCCAAAGGTTCCGCGGGTACTGTTGATGAACATAAGGCTTGTACTCCGGACCGTACTGAATTTGTAAAAGTCACAAGAAAACCTAGCACTAGTACAACTGTTAACAAACAAAAACCAGCAGTTGCTATAGGATTAGGAAAAGTTAAAAATGAGTTTAGGACTAAAACGGTTCAACAGAGACCTAGGACCTCTATTCCCAAACGCCCCTTTCCAAAGAGTAACTACAACTCTCAACATCATTATCAAAATAGTTGGAACCCAAACATACCTAGAAACTATCAAGGTCCCAACTACATGCCATGGAACCCATATCCACCATTTCCATACATGAATCAAGATAATGCTATATTTAACCCAAATGGACCCATGAGATATTGGGGACCAAACGCTTGAGTTTTTCTTTAACTTAGGTGTGCTTGAAAGTCGGGTTAGAACTGGACGGGTGGATTAAAGATAGTGGGTGTTCAAGACACATGACGGGAAACAAAGGCCTTTTCTCAACCTACCAAGTGTACGACGGAGGTAATGTTACTTTTGGTAGTAATCTTAAAAGCAAAATCATCGGAAAAGGTACGATCTCTCATGACTCTCTCACTATTGATGATGTTGCTCATGTAGATAACTTAGGTTTTAACTTGCTTAGTATTAGTCAATTATGCCGTAAAAATTATGACGTCCTTTTCAGTGAAAATGAAAGTAAGATACTTAAAAATGGCATAACCGTAGGAAAATGTGTTTTAAAGAATAACGTTTACGTTATGAAATTAGACAAAACATCTAAAGACAAACTTTGTCTCACCTCCTTAGACGACAACTCAACTCTGTGGCATAGACGTTTAGGTCATGCCAACATGAGACTCATCCAATCCTTATCATCTAAGGAACTCGTTAGGAACCTACCCAAGTTGAAATACGACCAACACTTTTGTGATGCTTGCAAAATTGGGAAACAAGTTCATAATAGCCATAAGGCTAAAAACATGGTGTCTACATCTAGGTATCTAGAATTGTTGCATATGGATTTGTTTAGTCCATCCGCTATACTAAGTTATGGAGGAAACTTCTATACTTTGGTAATAGTAGATGATTACTCTAGGTATACTTGGACTAAGTTTTTGAAAACTAAAAATGAAGCATTTGATAAATTTGAAATTCTAAGTAAGAAAATTCAAAATCAAATAGGAAATAGCATTGTGTCTATTAGAACCGACCATGGTCGTGAATTTGATAACGAAACCCAATTCGGAGCTTTTTGTGATGCTAATGGCATAACACATAACTTCTCGGCTCCTTGAACCCCTCAATCAAATGGTGTAGTAGAACGTAAGAATAGAACACTCCAAGAAATGAGTTGAACAATGCTAAACGAACAAAATATACCACAAAAGTTTTGGTGTAACGCCGTAGACACATCAACATACATCCTAAATAGAGTCTTAATTAGGCCATTTTTGAAGAAAACTATGAGCTTTATAGAGGCAAAAAACCTACTTTAGGATATTTTAGAGTTTTTGGAAGCAAGTGCTTCATTTTAAACACTAAGGATTATCTCACCAAGTTTGACCCAAAGTCTTATGAAGGTGTATTCCTTGGATACTCGCAAAATAGTAAAGCATACATTGTCTTAAACAAAGAAACCTCAAGAGTCGAGGAATCGTTGAACGTAACATTCGTCGAAAGTCCACCTCCCTCTAAGACATCACCTTTGGTAGATGATGACTTAGTTGAAAGTCAAATGGTTGAAAACCATGAAAATGTAGAAAATGAAAAAGAGGATGAACCCGTAAGTAGAGAAATAGTCAACATCAAGGAATCTAGAGGTCACCCATTAGATAACGTCATAGGAGAAATTAACGAAAGAACATTAAGATCAAAAATCCAAAACCAAAGTAATTTCTTTTGTTTTGTTTCAACTATTGAGCCTAAAAATATAAATGAGGCCATAAAAGACGAATCTTGGGTCATTGCGATGCAAGAAGAACTTAATCAATTTGTTAGAAATGACGTTTGGACATTAGTCCCTCAACCTAAGTGTCAAACCATAATAGGAACAAAATGGGTGTTTAGGAACAAAATGGATGAAAATGGGGTAGTGTCTAGAAACAAAGTTAGGCTAGTAGCACAAGGCTACAATCAACAAGAAGGTATAGATTACGACGAAACATTTGCACCCGTCGCTAGGCTTGAGTCAATTAGAATACTACTTGCATATGCATGTCCACATGACTTTAATTTATTCCAAATGGATGTCAAAAGTGCATTTCTTAATGGTTTTATTAATGAGGAAGTGTACGTGGCACAACCTCCCGGCTCTGCCGATTTTGAAAAACCAAATCATGTCTATAAACTTAAAAAGGCTTTATACGGACTTAAGCAAGCACCAAAAGCTTGGTATGATCGACTTAAGACTTTCCTAGTTGACCATAAGTATCCATGGGCCTAGTAGACAACACTATTTTCACTAAGAAAAAGGGATCACATATAATCATAGTTCAAATATATGTGGATGACATCATATTCGGATCAACTTGTCAAGAGTTATGCGATGATTTTTTAAAAATCATGCATGATGAGTTTGAAATGAGTATGATGGGGGAACTAAACTTTTTTATAGGACTCCAAATTAAACAATTAGATGATGGGATATTCTTCAACCAATCTAAGTACATCAAGGATATGCTTAAGAAATTTGGTCTTAAAGATTCCAAACCCATGAAAACACCCATGTCCTCCGAAACCAAACTCACAAAGGATGAAGAAAGTGAATCCGTAGATAGCACTAAATATAGGGGAATGATTGGTAGTCTACTCTATCTAACGGCTAGTAGACCCGACATTATGTTTAGTGTTTGTCTATGTGCACGCTTTCAAGAAGATCCCAAAACATCCCATCTTAAAGCCGTTAAACGTATTTTTAGATACATCAAAGGCACTACACATTTAGGATTATGGTATCCCAAAGGAACGGGAATAGAAACCATAGTGTATGCCGACTCAGACCATTCCGGTGACTATGTTGATAGAAAAAGTACAAGTGGTATTTGTAATTTTGTTGGACATTGTCTTACCGCATGGTTCTCAAAGAAACAAACGGCACTAGCAATTTCAACAACCGAAGCCGAGTACGTGTCTGCAGGAAAGGCGTGTCAACAAGCACTGTGGATGAAACAAGCTCTCATCGACTATGGAATTGAACTCAACGACATTCCCATTCTTTGCGATAACAAAGGAGCCATCGACCTTAGCAAAAATCCAATCCAATACGCTAGAACCAAACACATAGAAATACGTCACCACTTCCTACGCGACAATGTTCAGAATGGAAATCCCTCCGAATATTCGTATATGGAGAAAGTTTCTCAATCGAGAAAGTATCCTCAGAGGAAAACATTGCTGACATTCTCACAAAACCTCTTTAGAGAGCACCCTTCAACTTCCTTAGACTTGGTTTAGGATTAATGGAACCAAATGCGTAGTTAGAACATTAGCTTGAACCTTAGATTAACCAAACACAACAATAACCAAAAATAAAGCCTGATCCCGTGGAACCAAACGAAAACAAGGACGGATCCCTTGTTTTGGCTTCGTCAGATCCGCGAGTCTCCAGGTCAATTTATTAGTATATTAAACAAACACCCATGTACTGTGTACCACATTCCCCCAAAACTCACAAGCTACTGGAACTCGACATATAGTAAACCAATCTCACAATTTAGGTCATTCCCTTCCACCAATTTTTGCTTTAATCACCTCTGTAAGTATCCTAATCATATCTACATTCCTGATCTGAGTCTAGGATTTCTATTTCATGCACAAAATCAGAACTTGGGGTTTATGCAAATTTTTTGTAAAATCATGAAGCATATTTACTGAATTGCATAACAAACCATGTTTTCCTTAGTTAGGAATTGCATATCATAAGGCATTATCATAATTCATCAAAAACCCCATGAGAAATATTTTTTAAAAAAATCTTCTCACGACTAGGAAAAACGGTTTTTGCACATTGTTCATACAAACACAAAACGTTATGTTTTAAATATCACTTGCATAATGTCTCTTGAATGCTAAAGGGAATACATAACTGATATGTATTTTCGGGTACATTCAATTGTAGCTACATTGAAGTAGGAGTGTTTGGGTTATCTCTCGTTTTGTCATAAAATTTGCATAAACGAAATTTTCATGCATCAAAAGGAGTCGAGATAACCGCACCTCCACATTGTCCCCATATAGGCACACACTAGAAATCTATATACGTATTTTTGATAGTTTTAACTAAACTATGTAATTTTCGTGTCTAGGATAATCATGCCTCCCGCGACACCATAAAACCAAAGGACTCTCTAGTGACCAAGTCAAAATCTTTAAGGCTTTAGAAAAACGTTATGTTCACGAGGGTAGAACCGTAGACCCCTCTTTCTTAGAAGGAACCATTATCCGAGAACAACTAGCCGCCATCCAATTCGATTGTCTTATAGATATCGATGAACCTATAATTCCTAGATTCATACTAGAATTCTATGCTAGTGTCGGTCTTAGCTCAAATGACTATGGTTACATGAACGTCCATTTCAAAGTAAACCAAACCCAATTCAACATCCCTTTGGACCAATTTGCGGATGTCTTAGGAGTTCCGGGTCAAGGAACTTGCTTTTATTCGGACAAATGGTCATTGTCCATCCTAGATTCCAACCTTGATCGTATGCCACCATACGACACGCCATTAACTCTAAAAGAGATTATTCGTGATGTTCTCTTTGTACCTAGGACCTCCCACACTAGGACAAGTCGAGGTCGAGAGGTTGATAGAGACTCGTTTGGCATGGAGCTAAACGAGCTTAGGCCCCAATTCAAGAAGTTAGAAGAAGTTCTTAGGGATAACGTCATAAGCACCATAGGAAATAGGGACCATGTCAACGCAAGCCTTTGCTACATGCTCTATTGTGAGTCTACCCACCAACCATTCAATCTAGCCTACTATATCGCCAAAAGAATGGCCGATATTCTGGTTTTGGGTACCACCGCCATGCCTTGCGGGATGCTACTTACTCGTCTTTATAGAGCTTTTGCACCCATTGCTCCAAATGCTAGAGGTTTCCTTCCCGACTACTCTGAAATTGAACTGATGAAGCGAAAAGTATACCGCTTTTAAGGGGTCATTTAAGCCCTAAATCGTATTTATTTGATCAAATATCGCCCTAAATCGTTTCTTTTGTCATTTTAGGTACTTTTGAGGAGAAATCTGGAAAAGGAGGCATTTTGGACGTTTTTGGAGCATAAAAGTGAAGGAAATGGCAAAGTCTCAAAAATTGGCTAAAAGTTACCTTTGACGGCGTCACAATTTACTCTGGACGGCGTCATGCCTTGGCAAGAATAGGTGGACGTGAAATTTACTCATGATAAGCCAGTGAAAATAGCATGTGAATTCTGACGGCGTCACGCTTTAACCTGATCAAGGGCGTCACGGCTTAAATCAAAGAGGGACGGCGTCACGTTCAAGGTTCGACGGCGTCAAGCCTTGATAAGCCAGAATGGATTTTTGAAGAGCTAAAGAGGGACGGCGTCAAGAAGGTCATCCGGGAACCCTAAAAGCGGCGAGGTGACGGCGTCACACTCCATAACGTGACGCCGTCAGATCCAAAAATCTATATATAGTTTTCTAATTTTTTGTCATGAGTGTGGAGCTTAGTGTGTGGAATTTTGGGAGAAAACCCTAAGACGAATTTAGCTTCTTTTTCAAGGCTTTTTGCCTTGAGATCTTCCATGTTACATTGAAGATAAGTTATCAATTAATCATTCAATATGTCTATGTGTTGTTTGATTCTATCTTATTCTTGTCTTTTGTTTAACATGTTAGGCTAGATTTATCTTGTGTTTGCTTAGATCTAATGAAACCTAGCTATTGATTATTGGTTATTAGTGTGTTATTAGTTGTATTGGATGATTGTTTATCTATGTTAGGCTTAAGAAAACTGGCTAAATTCCTATTCGGTAACTTGCTTGAACGTCTTAAGAAACATGAACCAAATGCGTACTAAAGGTTTTTATGGTTGTATTTAATGCACAAGCGAATTCTAGTGATCCCATGTTAGGAGCTTCCTAGCCGGCTCGACATAGGAGTGAAGTAGGAGCTTGTAGAGTTGGGGAAGTACGTACGCCACCCCACGAATGGTATTAAGGAATACACCCGTCATCCACGCGACTAATACACACTAATTAACCGGTAAAAGATAGTTAGGGAGTAAGGAAATCTAAGTAAACACATTTCTCTACACATAAGTTTCTCACCAACATTTTATTTTCAGTTATTTTATTTTATTTGCATTCGTAGTAATTTGGGTTAGTTGACTAGCAACTAATTCCGCCCACTCCTTCAAACCCGAGATTTTACTTGCTTTTTCACAAAATATAAAAATACAAAAAGAATCTTCCTCAACCCTTAGACCTAATTAGAGTAGCCTTTCATACCTAACGAACACTATTCCCTGTGGAGAACGATCAATCCCCCGTACTTACCACTACACTATACTACATCGGTCAGGTACACTGCCTGGTGGGGTTGTAAGCCTCTTGAGATCCCTCGAGAGGTAAAACCTGTTGTAAGGTTACAAAACCCACGCATCATGAACACACCATTGTACCTCTTAGTGATCATAGAGTAGCCGTATCAAGAGGAAAATGAGCTCATCCTCCAACCTTATCATCATCATCATCGGTTAGTGAGGATGATGGTTTGCCAAATTATAGGATTCCTCCACCCGAATACATGAGTCAACTTCCTCCCATCGACAACTAATCCGAGGAGTTTCGACAAACACGAAGAATGATGAAGAATATTGGACGTTGGATCATGAAGCTTAACAAGAAGCTCAACAAGAAGTGAGGATTAGGGAGTGTTTGGTATAAGACAATTTCAAACAATGATGTGATGAATTGTTGTGTTCTTAGGATATTATCTTGGTATTATACATTTATGTGAACTAACGTAACAATGCAGGAGGATAACACTTGATGTTATCGATTTTCCATATTTAAGCCACCGTTTGGCTTAACCTACTTATATGGTAAGTTCAATATCCTTGGTTTGATTTATATGTACACATGTGTTAGAACCTGTGTTTTTGTGTTTAATCAATCATAACTAAGTAGTTACATAGGTTTTAGGATAATTTTCAGAAATTGAACGGGTTTCAAGCATTTTGACATGCTCTCTGTTAAGAAATTCCATCTAGCGGATATGGCGGAACCAAATTCTGGGTTCCGTCTGTTGAAAACTTTGGCTCCGCCAATTTTACTCCAGCGGATTCTGCGGAACCAAAAATTTGGTTCCGTATTTGTTATCGGTTGGATCCGCCATTCCAACAGTAACTTTTTCAAATTTCCCGTCTAATCCCGCTCCTTAGATTATTGATTCTAGGATCATTCTACTGATCATTAGGCACATTAGGATGATTTAGGTACACTTAGAACTATAAGAATTCCATTTCCCACCAAAATTTGAAAATTTAAATTTTCCTCCAAGTTACCTTTCTGTAACAAGCAAGGAACCCTCCATTTGGTTCCTTGAAATCCGTGGGACAATCAAATGAATAGATTTCCCACTCACCCTTTGCATTTACTGCATATCTTCCCAAATTCACTCAACTCCATTTCTATGGATTGACTTTGGTGATTTGACAAGTTCATTGTCTTCCTCCAAATCATTAGGAACCAACATTCCTCAATGGCTCAACATCAAATCCAAACACAAAGTTCAATACACCTTACTCTCTATAAACTAGAAACCTTAGGATCATCACAATTCACACTTTCACCATCATCTCTAAGCATTACTCCTGTACTTTAAAGCAACTCTTCTCCTTTCAACAATGACAAAATCCAACAACTCATCAACCAACAGACCACCACGAAGGATAGCTCGTATGAGTGTCAGACCATGTTGTTTTGTGAATTTAGCTTTTTCATCAGATGAGTCATCACCCCTTAACATTTCATCACCTATAGCAAATGAGAACTTTCTCAACCTCTCAACTCCAACACCACCTAATGTGGTCATCAACACTCCACCACCAACAATCACTCCAGTGGCTACCACACCACCACCTGCTCCATCTCAACTTACTAGATCACCATCACCTCCACACTCACCAAAACTCCGTCCAATGGAGCTATTTGTGACTCCTCCAAACTCACCACATCCATACTTAGACACCCTTGAAGACCTTCCACCAAGCTTTACAAATCCACCACCCTTGACTTTTGAAGGTCAAGAACCGCTCCTTTTCCGTCCCATTTATCGGGATATTCACGGTCCTCTCTACCATGATCAAGCACCACCACAACCGCAACCTCAACCAATTTCACCAAGATCCACCCTCAATGCCATTGATGAGGAAATGTGGATTAACCAACCCCAAAGGCAAGGCAAAATCAATGAGGAGTTAGACCGCCTTTATGCCTTCTCCAATATGGTGGATTCCTACCTTCATGAGGCTATGGATTTGCAATCAACTTTTATGGCTTCCATCATGTCTCTAACCTACATTCCACCACCTCCACCATCAAACCATCAACCACCACCACCACCTACTCATGAACAAACCCTTCCACCACCTAGGCATGGTTGTTCCATGTGCGAGAGGACCGCCCACTTGACTCAACGAACCAACATCTTGGTTCATGAGTTACAAAACGAAATGAGGTTCATTTTGAACCACATCCTAGAGCGCCTTAATGCTCTATCTCATCCCCCGCAATAGATATTAGAAGTTTCTCCTTTGTCTCCTTTTATAGGACTTCATAGGATTTTTTAGGACTTCTCTTTTTTAATTTCTAGGATATTTTATTTTGTTACTCCTTGTTTTGTGACTTTGATCACAAACAATTTTCAATGGAAGGATGCTATGTTTATGCTTGTGTGTGATCAATATTTGTGCATTATCTTGGTTGGATTGACTTACTAACACTTGCATTATTCGATGGTTGGTTCAAACTATTAGCTTGGTTTGATCAATTTATACATAGTTGACTTTCTAGGTCAAACGGGTTGAACTACAATGTTTAGTTGAACTCATATTACTAACATTTTTCTTATAGCACTTGTCATCCTCAAATCCTATACGTTGGTACCCTAGCAACGGGGAGTATAGATCAAGGGGGAGTATATCATGAACTAACCTTTATTTTTGTAGCATTTCTCATCCTTGAATCATATACATTGGTACCCTAGCAATGGGGAGTATTGATCAAGGGGGAGCATATCATGTACTAATCCTTGTTATGTAGCATTCATAATCCTTGAATCACATACGTTGGTACCCTAGCAACGGGGAGTATTGATCAAGGGGGAGCATTACAAACACTAACTTTTGTTTTGTAGGATCATTCATCATAACCTTGGCACTCCAATTAGGGGGAGCATTATCCAGGGGGAACTTTTACGTTCTCAAAATCCATGCATTCTACTTAGTACTCCAAATTAGAGGGAGTTATCACCAAGGGCCATTTTACCACATTCCGCTATGCAATTTCTTCTTTTTTGTTTCGACAAAAAGGGGGAGATAAGATTAGATTAAACTCATACATTGCATACATGTTTTATGACAAAATTGATTTCAAAAGATTTCAATATTTGCATAAAACTAGTTTTAATCTGTATTTTTAAAAGACTTACACTTTACTTATTCCTTTGCTTAAAAATAAAATTTATGTTTTGTTATCAACAAAAAGGGGGAGATTGTTAATATAAATATCGTCCTAAAAACGTTATTTATATTTTATGATCTTTGCTATATTTTGTTAATGACAATTATAAAATTTATTTTTAGCAAAGCATAAATATAAGTTAAAGTATTCTACATTTATAGTAATAAGCTTTTAAAACCCATCATATACATGATACATGATCACTAGGATAAATGTTACATATATATATATATATATATATATATATATATATATATATATATATACATTTATACTATTTACATTTTAATTCTTAAAATGTAAATATATACATGACATCATGGCATACATCATTTGGATAGCTTGAAAGACTTAGCATAATATTTTGGAAAGATTTTCAAGCAATGAGTTGGATTGTGTAAGATCTTGGTAAGATCTTGTAAGAGCTAGCTGTCATGTCCCGGCGGACCCAAACAGCTGTATGGGCGGAACCCAAAATTTGGGTCCGCGAAATCCGTCCTTTGTCTGGTCAGTTTTGCCTATAAATAGCAAGCTGATCATTCAAGGACAATCATCACTTACATAGCATACATTGCATATACATTCTTTCTTAGTTTACTAACCCATTTATTCATTCATTTCATTTGTAGAGATCTTTCTTTTGTAGCAAAGAGATCAAGCATCAAGGTTCAACACAGTGTTGTAAACCTTTAGTATAGTCACTGTGTGATTTAGTATTAGTTCACACATCATTGTTTATACCAAACATTCAGTAGTGATCGGTTAGTGTTTTAGTCCTCAAAACACATAGAGTGTCGGGAGTGGTTGTACCCTTGTAAAGAACTCGGTATCTAGCTTAGTACTAGAAAAAGGTTAAGCGACGTTGGGAGTGGTTGTACCCTTGTAAAGAACTCGGTATTTAGATTAGTACCGGAAAAAGAGTAAGCGACGTGTAAAGATTTTCTCCGCCTAGATGGGAGCTTGTTTCTTAGTGAAGAAAAACTCTCGAGTTAGAGGCTCGAGGAGTGGAGTAGGGAAAGGAAGAGAGTCCTTGTAGACCGAACCACTATAAACAACCATGTTGTGGTTTGATTGTTCCTTCCTTACTTTCTTTACTTATATTGTTTGATTATTTGCATTAGTTTGAAATCACGTTAAGTGCTCAAAGTGAATAAAAGTTAAAAACGGTAAAAACTATTCAACCCCCCTTCTAGTTTTCCACACTTTTCACTATTTTGCAAAATTTTTTAAATACTTTTTTGCATTGCCTATATGAACTTTTAAAAAAACTTTTTACAAAGACTTCTAATTCTTGAAGTCTTTGAAGCTTTGTACTATTACTATTAAATTAATTAAGATTTCAATTCCAAAAAGCTATTATTAAAGGCTTTTTATCATTGTGGGTGATATATAAGTATAGCTTATTTATAACTAAAAGTAAATAAAATTGATGATATGAAGATGGTAAAAGCTATTGGAAAAGATAAGTATAGTGGATGCTTTTATAAGAGCGTCTGGTGTCATCACTTGGACCCAACGCCAGTTTGATGAGGCACCCCAAATGCCGCTGCCAATGCGGCGTTACCACTATGACCCCCTCCCTCGAGCCAATCTGTTTGTGAGTAAACTGGCGTGCTTTAGTTTCGTTTACTTTTTTTTAAAACAAAAACTAGACGTTGCAACGGTTAGAAATTTATTTTATTTTATTAATTCCCACCTTTATAAATGTTGCCCATATTTTAACAATTCTTAAGCTAACATTCTTAATCCTCTCTACAAAAAAAAAAAAAAAAAAAAAAAAAAAAAAAAAAAAACGTTCTTTCTACCAAAAATGAATCCGAATGATGATGAGCAAAACTTTTCCGATATCGATGACGAAACCGACATTTTCTTTTTGACGCATGCTTATCAGTATCACCAATCGTTGTAACAACAACAAGCTCAACTTCACGTTCGTGTAATCCAATAGAATGTGAACGTGATGTTGTTGAAGCACATTTGCTGGCCGACTAATTTGGTGATAATCCAAAATAATCGGAGTACTATTTTAGACGTTGATATCTTATGAGCAGGAAACTATTTTTAGATATAGTCAAAGGTATTGAAATTTATAGTTGGCCGACTATTTTTGTAATAATCTCAAATAATCGGAGTACTATTTTAGACGTTGATATCTTATGAGCAGGAAACTATTTTTAGATATAGTCAAAGGTATTGAAACTTATACTTCTGATCATCTTCCCGGTCATTTTGAATTTTTTAAAGTCCGACCCGATGCTATGGTACGTCATATAAACCAACTTTTTATTCTTAGTTAATGGTATGTTGATCGGGTATGTTTTATGGTATGTCGATCGAGATGTCTTTGAGTCTAATTCGTGTGTCACTAAAGTGTGCGTTTCCGTGTTAAAGCATGAGTTAGTCCATGATAAGAGTCCTTTACGGGTTTGTGGTAAGGTAGTAACTAGTAGCATTTGGTTGTGTTTGAGATTAAAAGGAAGGAGATGGAAATGCAACAGAAGAAGATTGAAATAAAAGAACGAATGTTGGCCAACCAAGAATATGAACAACGCCAAAAAGACGAGCTATTATATATGAAGTCTATTGAGCACTTGACTGGACGAGCTCTCCATAGGGTGTTGCAGATGAAGGTTGCAGTCAAAGCGAATTATGATTTAGACTATTAGTTTAATTTAGTTTTTAATTAAATTTAAAAAAAAAAGGGTTGTAAGGTGAAGAGAGTAGTGACCATTGCACCTAAAAAGTGATGGGCTGAATAGTGACGTGGCCCAAATGTGAAAGGTGAGAGTGGTGTTGAAAAGTGACGAAAGCACATAATATATAATAAAAGTAGATAGCTAGATGGATTTATATATTATTGATAGATAATAGATTATAGACAAATAGATTAAATTAAATTAAATGGTCGGCAAGTGGCTTGATTATGGTACCTATATTGTCTGGTTAAACATAGTATTTTATGAATGAATGATAACATATCAAGTGATTGGCTAGTTGGGTTCTAGATTTGTTCAAGTCAAGAGTTTAATATATTTTGGAGTTAATTATTTAAATTGTCTCTATGATTGGTAAAGTATAACATATCTAGTTCTTAAATTTTCTTTTTCTCGGCTCTTCTTTTCGTGGTTTTGACTTAGACGGTGCGGTCATTTGATCACTAAAAGTTCAAAGAGTTAATTTCAATTTTGGCCAAAAAGTGAGAACATGATTAAAGTTTTACCGAAGAAAGGTGAGTTCAACGTTTGTTTTACCCAAAATTAAGCAACTTGTGCAACTTCACTAAAAAATTGACACGTGTTCAAGTTGTTGATGGGATTTTTGACACGCGTCAATTTTTAGTAGAGTCGCAAATAAAAATTTCACCAACCACTTGGACATGTGTCAATTTTTGAGTGGAGTCGCACAAGTCGCTTAATTTTGAGTGAAGCAAATGTATAACTCACTTTTTTAGAGCAAAATTTTAATCATTATTTCATTTTGGGGCAAAAATGAAATTTGCTCAAGTCTAAAACCATTAGTCTGACTGTTAAACCATGTTCATACAATATGAAAGCATGAACGTACCCCACCTACATTTCCTTGAATTATTTTTTTGTTTTAAATTTATTTAGTATTATATTTTTAAGAGTAAATTGCAAAAATTGTCCCTATGGTTTGGTCAAATTACAGGTTTCGTCCATAACCTTTTAAAAGTGCAGACACCGTCCATTTGAAGAACTTTGGGTTGCAGTTTCGTCCCTGAGTTGCAGTTTTTGACAAGGGCATTTTAGTTATTTTACTTAAGATAGGGACGAAACCTGCAACCCAAAGTTCCCACATGAACGGTGCCTGCACATTTGAAATGTTAGGGATAAAACTGCAATTTAACTAAACAACAAAGATGACTTTTGCAATTTACGCTTTTTTAAAAAACAATAATTTTCTTTTCATTTTACCTACCCACCTATTCGTACTCTTCATTTTCAATTTTTAAATATTGATCCAAACACTAAAAAAATTGACATCTTTATCAACAAAAAATAGATAAAATAGCCACTATATTTAGTTATCTTGCAAAGGTGTATATCGGTGGGAACACCCCGATCCCATGCATCTACTGATGCCAACCGGAACCTTCCCCAAGGACCCGACTCCAGACGATGAGCTCCTAACAATGCAAAGCTTTTCACTATTTTGCCAAATTTTTAAATACTTTTTTGCATTGCCTATATGAACTTTTAGATAGACTTCTAATTCTTGAAGTCTTTGAAGCTTTGTACTATTAGTCTATTACTATTACATAAATCAAGATTTCCATTCCAAAAAGCTATTATTAGAGACTTTCTATCATTGTAGGTGTTATATAACTACAACTTACTGATAACTAAAAGTTAATAAAATTGATGATATGAAGATGGTAAAAGTTATTGGAAAAGTTAAGCATTGTGGATGCTTTTATAAGAGTGAGTGTTGTCACTTGGACCTAGCGCCACTCTGATATGGCACCTTAAATGGCGCTGCCAAAGCGGCGTTACCATTGAGACCCCCCCAACTGAGCCTTTCTGTTCGTGAGTAAACTGGTGTGCCTCAGTTTTGTATTCTTAAAAAAAAAAAACAAAACACAAAAAACTAGTCATTGCAACGGTCAGTTGTTTTTTTTTTTTAATTCCTACCTTTTTTTTGATTATTGCCCAAATTTTAACAATATTTCACCTAACAATCTTAACCCTCCCTACTAAAAAACGCATTATTTCCACTAAAAATGAATCCGAATGATAATGAGCAAAACTTTCTGACGTTGATGACGTAATTGACATTTTCTTTTTGGCACATGCTTATCAGTATCACCAATCGTTGCAACGAAAACAAGCTCAAACTTCACGTCCGTGTAATCTGATATGTGAACATGATGTCTCCTGAAGCACGTTTGTTGGCTGACTATTTTGGTGATAATCCAAAATATCTAGAGTACTATATTAGACGTCGATACCTTTTGAGCCAGAAACTATTTTTAGAAATAGTCAAAGGTATTGATACTTATAATTCTTATCATCTTCCACATCATTTTGAAAATTTTAAAGTCAGATCCGATGCTATGGGTCAAATGAGTTTTAGTGTTATTATGAGATGCACTTACGCCATACGTCAATTAACATACAACACAACACCTGATGCATTTGATGAATATCTACAAATGGGTGAACATTGTGCACGTTATTGTCTAGATCATTTCACTAAGTGCATTATTGATTTGTATATGTCTGAGTTTTTAAGAAAACCCGACTTTGGCGACATTCAAAATTTGTATACAACACATAAGAGGGTTCATGGGTTATTGGGAATGCTTGAAAGCATTAATTGTATGCATTGGGAATGGAAAAACAGTCTGAATCTAGGAATAACAATAACAAAACAACAATATGAACATGCAGCTGAATAATAAGAATATCAATGTTATTGAACAAGGTTCGTCATCATCTCTAACACTAACAAACTAAACATCAACAGCCACAAATACTACCTTGATCAATGGTAGTTCGTGTTATCTATACTATAATAAGGAATCAAAGATTCTTGGGACTTAACTAAACTACCCTAGGCGTTTTCCCATAAAACACCTGTACACACACACTTTTAATGGTGTTCATATCTTGACACACCAATAACTAATTCCCTGTATCTCTTTATATAATAGAGATACCTAGGGTTTACAAAGGATATTCCTAGAATAATAAAAGATTTGCTGTAATCTTTTCTTTCTTTTGAAGTTCCATCCTTTGTCATCTTTAGTCCTTCATCTTTCACATCTTTTGTCAATATCAACTCAAATTATAATACCCAACAATCTTCCCCTAGTTGATATGACAAAACCATGTATGAAAGATATCGTCTTCCCCTTAATCCATGCATATCATCAAGGATCTTCAAGCTGCAATCTTCAATATCTTCTTCCCCTTTTTGTCATCATCAAATAGGGGACAAAGGTAAGCAACCTTGATCTTCACAACCACGAATCAATATTACACGTCCAATCCATCTTTCCAATGTCTCAAATTACCCACCATTAAGTTTTCCGCACTAAAAATGAACTTGAAACAGTAGAAATCAAAACCAGCAGTAGTAATACCAATTAGCAGTAGTAAAAACCTTCACCTCGATGTAGCATATAAATGGTTAAACACTTAAACATTAAGCTTCTCTTGAAACCCATATGTTAACCATTCCTTGACTCTCCAATTCTGTAGGCTGTATGTATTGAAGAAGAAAACTAACCATTACCAATTCGATGCTGAAGTAGAATAAACCAACCTTGTGTCCTATATCTTGTACTAAATACGACTTCGAACGTATACTTAACGTATAAGGAGATCGCAATCCCTTGACAATAATCACTGAGCACAATAACGTAACTCCTTCAAGTGTTTGTCAATTCGTAGTCACTTGAACGAACGAACAAGTTACCTCCTGCTATAAGGTATGATAAAACACAAACTTGAAAAATTCCACTTCATCTTCAAATAAGTAACAAATAATCCTCTTCGCCAATAAAAATAAATAACGAGCCATAAATCGTTAACGAACATAAACCAAAATCCAAAAATCCAATAACAAAATCTCTTCTGTGTGTGTGTTGGAACCACCTGTTCCAAATCAATAACCAACTACATGGATGCTTCCCCTCAATTATATAATCTCATGGTAACCACTGATAAAAACTTCCATTATCATTAAAACTACCATGCGTAAATATGACAAACTTCGACAATTTAAATCAAAATAAGTAAGGCACCGTCCCATTATCTCATGAAATAGCAAAAGATCACCTTCCTTTGTAAAAAGAAATACCGACCCATGTGCTATATTATAATGAATCTATAAGATGATGCGTGGTTTTGCGACCTTACAACAGGTTTTACCTCTCGAGGGATCTCAAGATGCTTGCAATCCCCACCAGGCAGTGTACCTGACCGATGTAGTATAGTGAAGTGGCAAGTACCGGGGATTATCGTTCTCTAGGGGAATAGTGTCGTTAGGATTGAAAAACTATTCTAATAGGTCTAAGGGTGAGGGAAGATTCTTTTTTATATTTTTATATTTTATGAAAGCAAGTAAAATCTCGGGTTTGAAGGAGTGGGCGGAATTAGTTGCTAGTCAACTAACCCAAGTAACTACAAATGCAAATAAAATAAAATAACTGAAAATGAAAAGGTCGTGTAACTTATATGGGGAGAAATGTGTTTACTTAGATTTCATTACTCCCTAACTGTCTTTTACCGGTTGATTAGTGTGTATTAATTGCGTGGATGACGGGTGTATTCCTTAATACCAGTCGTGGGGTGGCGTACGTACTTCCCTAACTCTACAAGCTCCTACTTCACTCCTATGTCGAGCCGGCTAAGAAGCTCCTAACATGGGATCACTAGAATTCGCTCATTCATTAAATACAACCATATAAACCTAGTACGCATTGGTTCATGTTTCTTAAGACGTTCAAGCAAGTTACCGTATAGGAAGTTAGCCAGTTTTCTTAAGCCTAACATCGATAAACAATCATCCAATACAAATTAATAACACACTAATAACCGATAATCAATAGTTAGGTTTCATTAGATCTAAGCAAACACAAGATAAATCTAGCCTAGCATGTTAATTAAAAGACAAGAACGAGATATAATCAAACAACACATAGACATATTGATTGATTAAATGATTACTTATCTTCAATTAAACATGGGAGATCCAAGGGTATGAAAACCCTTAAAAATGGCAGAAATTCGTCTTAGGGTTTCTCCTCACAAAGTTGCACACTAATGACAAAAAATTGCAAAACTATATATAGAACTTAGTGGCTGACGGCGTCACGTTGTAGATCTTGACGCCGTCACCTCGCCGTGTCTAGGGTTCCCGGATGGTCTTCCTGACGCCGTCCCTCTTTAGTCCTCCAAAATCCGCT
Organism: Artemisia tridentata subsp. tridentata; assembly: GCA_021014915.2. Classification (NCBI taxonomy): domain Eukaryota; kingdom Viridiplantae; phylum Streptophyta; class Magnoliopsida; order Asterales; family Asteraceae; genus Artemisia; species Artemisia tridentata. The sequence goes on from CP139506.1 coordinate 356,149,770, forward strand.
CTGGCCTATCAAGGCTTGACGCCGTCTCTCTTTAACTTAAACCGTGATGGCCTTGATCACCTTAAAGGGTGACGCCGTCAGACTTCCTTTGTAAAACTCCCTGGCTTATCATGTGTATTTTTCATATCCACCTCTTTTGCCAAGCCATGACGCCGTCAAGAGCAATACTTGACGCCGTCAAGTGTACTTTTCCAGCAGCTTTGGAGACTTTGTCGTTTTCTTCACTTTTATGCTCCAAAAACGTCCAAAATGCTTCCTTTTCCAGATTTCTTCTCCAAAGTACCTAAAATGACAAAAGGAACGATTTAGGGCAATATTTGATCAAATAAATACGATTTAGGGCTTAAATGACCCCCTAAAAGCGGTACACTTTTCGCTTCATCAAATACCCTTACACTTGAGATTTGCTTGTCCTCAAGCAAATGCGCTTTTATTCTAATCAAAATACAAGTTAGGGGTCATTTAATGCTAATATAAAAGTAATTAGAACAAATAGTCGTTCCACTTTAATCATAATAAGCACTGAGATTACAAACTAGCACCTCACAAGTAGTGTTTAGATACTCACATCTCTCAGGTGTCATCAAAATAAATCTCATAAATGAAAACGGATAATATCTCTCACTACCTGTCATAGCAAATAGATTACCATAGGCTTGAGAAAGGATCAAAAACCTTCTCCACTAGGCGTAAGCACCTAAGATAAACTATCAAAGAGGGCTTTTAAACGGGTTATAACGTTAGGTGTAGGGATATGATAAACACGGATTTGTTGGATAAGGGATATTTTACTGGTGGCGAGTTAAAGATCTTGATTAATTACATGTACAATATGGCGTTGCTAAGCCAAGACTAGACTTGACTTAAGCTAAAAACAAAATAACAAAAACATAAAATAAACATAAAATGAAACGGGATGGTAGTCCGTATGTTTTTTCTAATTTTCTTTTTCTCATTTTTTTTGTATTTTTCTTGATTTTTTCGATTTTTTTTTTTTTTTTTCATACACTCTTGCCCTACCATCCAAAATAATACATCATAGGGGCGTTTCATTCCCCTTACACTTGAACTTTTACATAACTTTACAAATAACTATTCTAATGACTCGAATTAAGATAATCGAAACACTTGGAGTACTTTTAAAATATTTAGCACATATGGGGGTAATAATGTTGTTCTTCCCCATTACTCCATTACACTAGTACTTTACCCATGAGTCCCAATCGTCCCAAAACAATATGTACAAGGATATGACTCGACTTAGCAACCATGTAATCAATTAGATAATTAACTTGGGGTTTAAACAAATGTTGTCACAATAATGCACTAAAAATGAGTGCATACAAGGTAGGCTAAGGCGATTTGGGTGTACATTTAAGTGGGGTGTAACAAATTCTTCCTTTAAGTAAAATGATTAAAGGTCGAAACAAAAGATAGGCTCTGAGGGGTGTACTAGGGGTATCGTGTACTAAAAATGAGTACAACGCAAAGGGTGTGGGAGAATTACTTGACCAATGTAGCCAATGTAATTATAACAAAAACACAGGTGTAAAACTATGGGTTAATCCTAATGCCTCTTATCATGTTGTAAATCTAACTACACGAATGTAGTCTCACTTGTGGCCTCAGAATGGTCCTAACGCAAGTTCTAGAATCTAAGTGCTACCGGTACACACATCATAGCATAAATGCTTTTCCTACCAATTCTAGGGGCGAACCTCACATATTTGGGGGTGGAAATTTTTTTTAGTGGTACGGTTTTGTGCTATTCATATAACTTCCTATCCATGAGACGCTCATTAAGATCAAAGTTTCACTTCTATATGTTGTAAAAAAATTTAAATTTGGCACTAAAATTGCCCTAACAGGTATTTATCTCAGTTTTATTACACATCTACCATTAAACAAACAAAAATCAAGCGTAATTGTATTCTCTAAAGTATCGTACTTTACCCCCCTTACACTTAAGATGAACATTGTCCCCAATGTTCAAATAACAAGATGTAAAAGTAAATAAGGTAAAAGAATGAAATCAAATACTCCCCTGATTCGTTTGGTGGATAAAGAGGTAACATGGTTAGATCATCTTCCAATAAAATGTAGAAGCTCCAAGACTAAAGCATCGCCAAAAGCTTGATTCCACATACATTTCCTTGTCCAAAATAACCTGTTAAACCTGAGAAAACAAACACGAAAACCTGCATAACAACGGCGGGATAAATCTATATAGGGATATAATGCTTGTGGAATGATAATTTTGCAGATTCTTGGAGTTTATAAGTTAGAGATTTAATAAAAACTTTTTATGAAAACAAAACTTTCAAAAATTTCAGAAAATTAAAACCTGACGCCGTCAGGTTGTAAAGCCTGACGCCGTCAGAAATGATCTGACAGAATTCTCATGTTAAGTTTCCGGAAAATTTCTGGAAAAACCTATACCTTACTTCCTGGAAATCCTGCAAAACATCATTATGACTCGATACAAGCATTTGACTCAAACAATTACTAATATGTATGTTAATTTAATATTGTTATGATTCATGTTCAATTTCGTTCTTATAAACAAATTTAGGTCTCCCCTTACACTTAGCTTTTGCAAAATACCTTTATAAAGCATTTTCACAATTTATTTTGAATCATGATCCACAAAAAATAAAAATAAAACATGCATACGGAAACAAATAAAATCAAACAAACAAACAAACAAACACACAAAGCAAATAAAGCTTGGGTTGCCTCCCAAGAAGCGCTTGTTTTTGTTCGAGTCACGAGCCTGACTCTACCCTTATTTAACGGAAATAGGGGAGGTTTTCCCTACACTTAGGATTAAGTGTGGGTGAAAGTAGCGATACACACCCTTAGGGTGGAAATATGCCACGTGAGGAAAGAGTGGTGGGAATGAATTATATGCTCAAAGGGGTGTGCTCCTTTCATCATAACCTTACCTAGTTCACTTTGGTCAATGGGTGAGTTAAAGTGTTCTCCTAAAAAGGGATCATTTTCTATCAACTTCGAGAGATTCCTAGTTGGGAATCCATCTTGACCTAATAAACCCGGTTTAAACCCATAATGTTTCTTGTGATCAATCATGAATGGGTGATGTAAGTATGTAAGGTCATGGTTCACTCCTATATTAGCTTCCACTCCACATGGCCTAGAGTCTACTACCTTAATCTTAACATTACCCGGACTATATGGTTTGATGGGTGGGTCGGGACCTAATTCAATTCCTAAGTTCACATCTAAGGATGGAAGATTAGGTAACGGTTTTGGTTGAGGCTCCGGTTCATCAAAACTAGGAACTTCCATAGAACTAAAAGAAAGGTTGTGATCACTAAAAGCATTCAAACCTATTTCTTCTAGTTGTGTTTGGTCCAAGGGGTCTACCTCTATTGGGGTTCCTATAGTCTCCTCAACTTCTTCCGGGTAAGTCACGGGCGGTGTGTGTGCCTCAAATGATGGTAGGACTTGTGGGGTACTTGGTGGGTTTGTGTTATTTACCTCATCCTTCCTTGTCTCTATATCAATTATATCCTCATCATGTGTTTTAGTAGAATCTAACCCTAACATTTTCCCAAGTATCTCAAGTGCTTCTCTAGGCATCTCAACTTCTATATCCGAATCATAAGGATCATCCTCAATATTCTGACTGCTATATTCAAATTGCCCAAAAGATTCATCATGTGTTTCTTGAGATTCATCGTCATCGATCATAAAACCTAGGTCTTTTTTATCAATGTGATCATGCTCGGCTAGATCCTACATCACATCAAGATCACCTAAGTGTTCACCCTGTATTATGGTAGTGCCTAACCATGACATGCAGCTAGGTGGCTCAACTCTACCCTCATGTGTGTCGTATGTTTTGGTGAAATCTATCCCACTCATGCAACTAACCATCTCAGAATCTTGGTTTGATTCTAAGTCCATGTTCTTAGAAACTAGGTCTCTTTGCTCATACGAATCCACCAATTCGTTCCACTTATGGGTCATGGTTAGGAAGCTTTCCTCAAAATTCATCCAAAGGGCCTGACTAAAAGGAATTGATCCAAATAATGCTCGTCTAATAGAAATCTCACATGCATAGAATTCATTAAACCCATCTAACCTTACCCCTAACTCCTTTTGGAAATCACAAAGATCACACAAAAATTCATAGGAATGATAGGAAACAAATCTATTGGTGAAATATAATTGTTCCTCTATTGTCAATGATCTAAATGGAATTTCATCCATCATAGTGACAAATGAAAATGGTTTTACAAACAAAGGGCACAAAGAAAAAGATAGACTACAAGAAATCCTCGAAAAATAAAATAAAAATCTCACTAGAAAGGAATCTAGTGAGTAGACCTAATAAAATAAAAATTCAACCTAAACAATAACTATTCCCCGGCAGCGGCGCCAAAAACTTGATGCGTGGTTTTGCGACCTTACAACAGGTTTTACCTCTCGAGGGATCTCAAGAGGCTTGCAATCCCCACCAGGCAGTGTACCTGACCGATGTAGTATAGTGAAGTGGCAAGTACCGGGGGATTGATCGTTCTCTTGGGGAATAGTGTCGTTAGGATTGAAAAACTACTCTAATAGGTCTAAGGGTGAGGGAAGATTCTTTTTGTATTTTTATATTTTATGAAAGCAAGTAAAATCTCGGGTTTGAAGGAGTGGGCGGAATTAGTTGCTAGTCAACTAACCCAAATAACTACAAATGCAAATAAAATAAAATAACTGAAAATGAAAAGGTCGTGTAACTTATATGGGGAGAAATGTGTTTACTTAGATTTCCTTACTCCCTAACTATCTTTTACCGGTTGATTAGTGTGTATTAATTGCGTGGATGACGGGTGTATTCCTTAATACCAATCGTGGGGTGGCGTACGTACTTCCCCAACTCTACAAGCTCCTACTTCACTCCTATGTCGAGCCGGCTAAGAAGCTCCTAACATGGGATCACTAGAATTCGCTCATGCATTAAATACAACCATATAAACCTAGTACGCATTGGTTCATGTTTCTTAAGACGTTCAAGCAAGTTACCGTATAGGAAGTTAGCCAGTTTTCTTAAGCCTAACATCGATAAACAATCATCCAATACAAATTAATAACACACTAATAACCGATAATCAATAGTTAGGTTTCATTAGATCTAAGCAAACACAAGATAAATCTAGCCTAGCATGTTAATTAAAAGACAAGAACAAGATATAATCAAACAACACATAGACATATTGATTGATTAAATGATTACTTATCTTCAATTAAACATGGGAGATCCAAGGGTATGAAAACCCTTAAAAATGGCAGAAATTCGTCTTAGGGTTTCTCCTCACAAAGTTGCACACCCAATGACAAAAAATTGCAAAACTATATATAGAACTTAGTGGCTGACGGCGTCACGTTGTAGATCTTGACGCCGTCACCTCGCCGTGTCTAGGGTTCCCGGATGGTCTTCCTGACACCGTCCCTCTTTAGTGCTCCAAAATCCGATCTGGCCTATCAAGGCTTGACGCCGTCAGATAAGTGCTTGACGCCGTCTCTTTTTAGCTTAAACCGTGATGGCCTTGATCACCTTAAAGGGTGACGCCGTCAGATTTCCTTTGTAAAACTCCCTGGCTTATCATGTGTATTTTTCATATCCACCTCTTTTGCCAAGCCGTGACGCCGTCAAGAGCAATACTTGACGCCGTCAAGTGTACTTTTCCAGCAGCTTTGGAGACTTTGTCGTTTTCTTCACTTTTATGCTCCAAAAACGTCCAAAATGCTTCCTTTTCCAGATTTCTTCTCCAAAGTACCTAAAATGACAAAAGGAACGATTTAGGGCAATATTTGATCAAATAAATACGATTTAGGACTTAAATGACCCCCTAAAAGCGGTACACTTTTCGCTTCATCAGCTATATTATAATGAATCTATAAGATCATGCATGGCCCCAATAAACTTCTAAGCATGAATCAGTCCATGTATGCGACCAAATATGCAAAGCATTATCAACCATCAAATCATGCATGTAGAACGATCAGTACCATTCATCGTCCAAGAATAAAGCCAAAACTCTTCCGTGTTGTCTTCGTCATATGCATCCATGAAATTCAAACCATAAAATCACAATCATCGAGCATGTAGGAGGATACGTGTATTGGTCAGTAGCATGACCAGTACAAATAAAAAGTAGCAGTACAAACTCGAACTCGAACTTCGGCAGTACAAACTGAATACGAGCAGTACTAAGTGAATAATGTGGGCAGTACAAACTCGAAAACCAACAGTACAAACTCCTCGCTAGCAGTACAAATAAGCGTCAAGCAGTACAAACTAACTCTTTCTTTTCTCGAGCAGTACAAACACCTCCTTTGATAGCAGTACTAACTGCTATTAATCAAAGAACTAAAATCACCAACAGGAACACACCCAATCTAGGGTTTTCAAAACCTTAATATGCATAAATCATGCGAGGACCAGAAAGCATATGTGAACATCAGCAGCCATGTTGTATTAAAATTCCCTATAGCTTTTGTATCACACATCAGTAGCAAGTTAGGGTTGTTATTAAACAAGAAAAACCAAATCGTGGAAAACCCTAACCGTGTAAAGATACATCCAAAGCTGCCTTCTGGGGTGAATAATCAAGAACAAACAGCATATAAACCAACTTCCACAATGATTTAACAAGAATAGAACCGAATTCAAGAAGTTGATAACAAGAAAACCCTAAAAATCGATCAAACCAGTACTGTTTCTGCAGCAGACTTCGACCATCTATAACTTCCAAACGAATGCTCAGATTGAAGATCCCTTCATTAAGAATCTTCCTTGATATATGAAGTATCTCCAGTAAAAAATTCAGCACGATCCAATGGTTAACGAAAAAGTTATCGTCGTTTGAAAACTGGCCTGCAGAAAGATACGAAATTTTTTCGAAAAGCCTTATAGATCCTAGATCACGAGCCCCTTGTCTCTGATACCACATGTTAAGATCGTTTATGGATCAGATTTGTTAGATCTTTATCTAGGAATAACAATAACAAAACAACAATATGAACATGCAGCGGAATAATAAGAATATCAATGTTATTGAACAAGGTTTTTCTCGTCATCATCCCTAACACTAACAAACTAAACATCAACAGCCCCAAATACTACCTTGATCAATGGTAGTTCGTGTTATCTATACTATAACAAGGAATCAAAGATTCTTGGGACTTAACTAAACTACCCTAGGCGTTTTCCCATAAAACACCTATACACACACACTTTTAATGGTGTCCACATCTTGACACACCCATAACTAATTCCCTGCATCTCTTTATATAATAGAGATACCTAGTGCTTACAAAGGATATTCCTAGAATAATAAAAGATCTACTGTAATCTTTTCTTTCTTTTGAAGTTCCATCCTTTGTCATCTTTAGTCCTTCATCTTTCACATCTTTTGTCAATATCAACTCAAATTATAATTCCCAACAATATGACATGCGTTTTTTGGAGTAGCGGGTGCGAATAACTATCTTACAACCTTAAATAATTCTCCGTTATTCGATGACTTTATAGATGACAAAGCCCATGTGGCTCCGTTTGAAGTAAATGAAGTTACATAGCTGACAGGATTTACCCACAATGGGTAACTTTTGCCAAATCATTTAATGTGGCACAAGACGAAAAACATGGACACTTTAAAAGGCATCATGAAGGTGCACGAAAGAATGTTGAATGAGCTTTTGGTATCCTTCCGTGACGTTAGGGAATTATACACAAGTGGCGCGTGCTTGGACTATAAACAAGCTACGAATAGTCATGTACACATGCATCATATTGTATAACATGATTTTGAAAGATCAAAATTTTGAGATAAGTGAATTCAACGAGTTGTAAATTAGTCCGCAACTAAATATACAACGTACTTGCTTCGAGTGATGCGAGGTTTACGGAAGAAAGCTAAAGAATTATACGTGATAAACGTACACACGAAACTCTTCAACTTAATTTTATGTAGCATTTTTGGCAACGAAATATACAAGAAAATTAGTTTATTGATAATTTGATGTATTTAAAATTTTTGTATTGTTTTTATTTTTATTTTCGTATGTTTTTTTAAAAGTTCGTATTGTAATTTGTTTTTTCTTTGAATGAATGAAAACTAGTTCGTTTAGAAATATGGAAAAAATAAAAGAAAATAGCAGGTCTCAAAAGCTAAAAATGACTTTGAGCTATAAATATATGAGTATCTTTATGTGTGAATGTGAAAAATAAAATGTTGAAGTGGCGCTACGATGATAAAACGGTTTAGCCATAACACTTAACGCTCTGAAGTTTATACAAATTCAACAGCATACCCACTGTAAATACAATAACTCATTTTTCTATCTTAATCCCCATGTCATCGCTTTTTTCTTCTTCATGCAACAACCACACCCACGTAAGCTAGTAGCATTTGGTTGTGTTTGAGATTAAAAGGAAGGAGATGGAAATGCAACAGAATAAGATCGAAATAAAAGAACAAATGTTGGCCAACCAAGAATATGAACAACGCCAAAAAGGTGAGCTATGAGCTCTCCAACAGAAGAATATGAGCACTTGACTAGACGAGCTCTCCGTAGGGCGTTGCAGATGAAGGCGGCGGTCAAGGCAAATTATGATTTAGATTATTAGTTTAATTTATGAATAAAAGTTTAATTTAGTTTTTAATTAAATTTGTTAAAAAAAAGTTGAAAGGTGAAGAGAGTAGTGACTATAGCACCTGAAATGTGATGGGCTGAATGGTGACGTGGCCCAAATGTGAAAGGTAAGAGTGGTGTTAAAAAGTGACGAAAGCACATAATATATATTAAAAGTAGATAGCTAGATGGATTTATATATTATTGATAGATAATAGATTATAGACAAATAGTTTAAATTAAATTGTCTCTATGATTGGTAAAGTATAACATATCTAGTTCTTAAATTTTCTTTTTCTCGGTTCTTCATTTCGTGGTTTTGGCTTAGAAGGTGTGGTCATTTGATCACTAAAAGTTCAAAGAGTTAATTTCATTTTTGGCCAATACGTGAGAACATGATTAAAGTTTTACCCAAAAAAGGTGAGTTCAACATTTGTTTTACCCAAAATTAAGCAACTTGTGCAACTTCACTAAAAAATTGACACGTTTTCAAGTTGTTGATGGGATTGTTGACACGCGTCGATTTTTGAGTAGAGTCGCACAAAAAAATTTCACCAACCACTTGGACATGTGTCAATTTTTGAGTGGAGTCGCAAAAGTCGCTTAATTTTGAGTGAAGCAAATGTATAACTCACTTTTTTAGAGCAAAATTTTAATCATTATTTCATTTTGGGGCAAAAATGAAATTTGCTCAAGTCTAAACCATTAGTCTGACTGTTAAACCATGTTCATACAATATGAAATGATGAACGTACCCCACCTACATTTCCTTGAATTGTTTTTTGTTTTAAATTTATTTAGTATTATATTTTTAAGAGTAAATTGCAAAAATTGTCCCTATGGTTTGTTCAAATTACAGGTTTCGTCCCTAACCTTTTGAAAGTGCAGACACCGTCCATTTGAGGAACTTTGGGTTGCAGTTTTTGACAAGGGCGTTTTAGTTATTTTACTTAAGATAGGGACAAAACCTGCAACCCAAAGTTCCCACATGAACGGTGCCTGCACATTTGAAATGTTAGGGATAAAACCTACAATTTAACTAAACAACAAAGATGATTTTTGCAATTTACTCTTTTTAAAAAAACATATATTTTTCTTTTCATTTTACCTATCCACCCATTCGTACTCTTCATTTTCAATTTTTTAATATTGATCCAAACACTAAAAAAATTGACATCTTTATCAACAAAAAATAGATAAAATAGCCACAATATTTAATTATCTCGCAAATGTGTATATAGGTGGGAACACCCCGATCCCTGGCATCTATTGATGCCAACCGGACCAATTTAACTGTACAACAAAGACGACTTTTGCAATTTATGCTTTTTTTTAAAAACAATAATTGTTGGGTTTTATATTTGAGTTGATAAATACAAAACTACAAGTGAAGAATGAAGACAATGCAAACACAAGGGACTTGCTTGATAAAGAAGATTTTACTTATTAGTTATTTGTAAACCTAATTCTCTATTATATAAAGAGAATACAGGTCATAGTTTTAGGGTGTGTCAAGATGTAAAACACCAAAGGTGTATGTGTGTAACCTAGGCGTAGGGTATGGGAAAAACGCCTAGGGTTAGGGTTTTGTGTTCAGCCTCAAGATCGTTTGATACTTGTTACAAGATGTGTAACATGTACTACACTTGATCAAGTAGTATTAGGGCTGTTAGTTTGTAATTGTAGTTGTTAGAGATGATGACGAAGAAACTTTGTTTCAATAACATTGTACTGTTCTTATTCCGCTGTGCAAATTCATATGTTTATGTACTTTGTTATTGTTATCCCTAGTGCTCTAAACGATCTATGGAGTTATCAAACTCCAAAATTGGTATCAGAGCATGGGGAGCTCGTGATCTAGGGATTCACAAGGTTTTTAGTCGAAGTAAGACGAAGAAAATCGATTTTGGTTTCAATTTTCGCAACTTTCTGCAGAGTTGTTTTCAAAAGGCGATAGCTCATTCATTAACCGTTGGATCGGGATGAAATTTTGTTGAAGGTTCTTTGCATATCAAGGTACAATCTCACCGGAGGGATCTTCAATCTGAGCTCTTAATCGGCTGGTATTAATTTTTGAAAACTGCTGCAGAAGTTCAAGTTTTTCGATTTTTAGGGTTTATTTGATAACCCTAATGTTGATCGATATTGGTGGTATGTTGCTGCTATACGTGGTTTACTGGGTTTACATTAGTGATCATGGATCTTTAAATAGGTTAGTGACACTAAATAGGTTAGTAAAAAAAAGGTATCCTTAATGGTTTATATAGTGTAACATGAATGCTTGATGAAGAATATATGAAGGTTTTTAGATTATGATGATAACGTATGCGGGTACTAGTATATGAATGTGCATATTGATGAAGTTATTGTTATGAGCGGATTCGACTTACTTATGGACTGAGATTACGAATGTGAGGGGAAGTAAATGTGCTATTGTTGATGCGTGTTTTGTGTGTATTGCTGCTCTGTATTCGTTTATACTGCTCGTCGAAAGTGTGTAAGTTACTACTGCTTTTGTAACTCGAGTTAGTACTGCTACTTCTAATTAATATTGCTCGTTTGGATTTGTACTACTTAAAAGTTTGTACTGCTGAGTCTATGGTTCGCTTAAACTTTGTACTGCTCGATGTCATATATTAGTACTACTAATGGAATTTAGTACTGTTTGCTTTATGATTATTAGTACTGCTAATAGTACTTGTTTATACTGCTTGGTTCGACATGCTTGGTTACTGCTGCTACTCTTAAATTCTTACTGCTGATTCGATGATTGGTACTGATGTGATGTTCAAGCTGAAGTTGTGACAGATTAACCTTTGCTAAAACGAAACAATCAGCAGCACCAAAGATGTCACATAGAAAGGGTGTACTGGATACAGATTCGATCTTATGTCTGCTGTGACGATTACATTCAAAGTTCGATTAGGGTTTCTTTTGTTCAAAGCTGGTTGAAACCCTAACCTGAAATCTATTCGTACCAAGGTTGCTACTGATTGGATAATTTTGTTCGATATTAGATTGATACATGGTTTTGATTCTCAGTTTATAAAGTGATGTCGGACGACACACACAAGAAGAATGGTTTTTATTTATTTGTTCTTAAAAAGGTTCAAAGCTCGTATTTCTTGGAACAATTGATTACGAGGAAGATTGTTTATCACCTATTTGAAGTTGAGGTGGAGTTTCACAAGTGCGTGTTCTTATTATATCTTTCTAGCAGAAGATAACTTGTTCGTGCGTTAATGTTGTGACGAAGACTTGTCAAATCTAGCAATAGGTCTTTGCTATCACTTAAAGGAGTTACATTGTAGTGCTCAGTGTCTCATTGAAGAGGAGGATTTTGTCAAGAGATTGCGGTCTACTTATATGGTGTTAATATAAGTTCAAAGTCACGTGGATAGTGCAAGACATAAGACATAAGTTTGGGATTGTTCTACTTCAGCATCAAGTTTGTAATACTTAGTTTTCTTCATCAGTGATCATTACATTGAGCTTACAGAATTGAAGATTCAAGAAATGGTTAACCTATGGGTTTCATGGGAAGCATAATGTTAAAATGTTTATCCATTTACATACACCATTTAAGGGGAAGGTTTTAACAACTGTATGTCATTATTACTACTGATGGTTTAAGTTAAAATGTTTATCCATTTACATACACCATTTGAGGGGAAGGTTTTAACAATTGTAAGTCATTATTACTACTGATGGTTTAAGTTTCTATTGTCTTAGATTCATTATTAGTGCGGAAAACTTAATGGAGGGTAATTCGAGAAATTAGAAGGCTGAATTTGAAGTGTGATATTGATTCGTGGTTGTCAAGATCAAAGTTGCATCTACTTAGCGTCTCCTAATGGATAATGACAAAAAGGGGAAGAAGTATTTACATGTTTTGCAACTTGTAGATCCTTGGTGGTACATGTTATTTAAGTTCACGAGGTGAGCTTAAGGGGAAGATTGTTTCATTCATGGAAGATCAAGATGAAGGTTTTGTAATTATCAACTAGGGGAAGATTGTTGGGTTTTATATTTGAGTTGATAAATACAAAACTACAAGTGAATAATGAAGACAATGCAAAACACAAGGGACTTGCTTGATAAAGAAGATTTTACTTATTAGTCCTTTGTAAACCTAATTCTCTATTATATAAAAAGAATACAGGTCTTAGTTTTAGGGAGTGCCAAGATGTAAAACGCCAAAGAGGTGTGTGTGTAACCTAGGCGTAGGGTATGGGAAAAACGCCTAGGGTTAGGGTTTTGTGTTCAGCCTCAAGATCGTTTGATCCCTGTTACAAGATGCGTAACACGTACTACACTTGATCAAGTAGTATTGGGGTTGTTAGTTTGTAATTGTAGTTGTTAGAGATGATGACGAAGAAACTTTCTTTCAATAACATTGTACTGTTCTTATTTCGCTATGCAAATTCATATGTTTATGTACTTTGTTATTGTTATCCCTAGTGCTCTAAGCGATACATGGAGTTATCAAACTCCACAATACTTCATTTTACCTACGTACCCATTCGTACTTCATTTTTAGTTTTTTAATATTGATCCAAACACTAAAAAAAATTGACATCTTTATCAACAAAAAATAGATAAAATAGTCACAATATTTAGTTATATCGCAAAGGTTTATATCGGTGGTAACACCCCGATCCCATGCATCTACTGATACCAACCGGAACCTTCCCCAAGGACCCGGCTCCAGGCGATGAGCTCCTAACAATGCAAAGCTTCTCACTATTTTGCCAAATTTTTAAATACTTTTTTGCATTGCCTATATGAACTTTTACAAATACTTCTAGTTCTTGAAGTCTTTGAAGCTTTGTACTATTAGTCTATTACTATTACATAAATCAAGATTTCCATTCCAAAAAACTATTATTAAAGACTTTCTATCATTGTGGGTGTTATATAAGTACAACTTATTGATAACTAAAAGTTAATAAAATTGATGATATGAAGATGGTAAAAGTTATTGGAAAAGTTAAGCATTGTGGATGCTTTTATAAGAGCGTCTAGTGTTGTCACTTGGACCTAGCGCCACTTTTATAAGAACGTCTAGTTTTGTTTTCTTTTTTCTTTTTTTTTTAGATAAAACAAAAACTAGTCGTTGCAACGGTCAGAAATTTATTTAATTTTTTTTAATTCCCACCTTTATGATTATTGCCCAAATTTTAACAATATTTCACCTAACAATCTTAATCCTCTGTACTAAAAAACACATTCTTTCTACTAAAAAAGAATCCGAATGATGATGAGCAAAACTTTTCCGACGTCGATGACGTAATTTACATTTTCTTTTTGGCGCATGCTTATCAGCATCACCAATCGTTGCAACAATATAAAGCTCAAACTTCACGTCCGTGTAATCCGATATGTGAACATGATGTCGCCTGAAGCACGTTTGTTGGCCGACTATTTTGGTGATAATCCAAAATATCTGGAGTACTAGATTAGACGTCGATATCTTTTGAGCCGGAAACTATTTTTAGAAATAGTCAAATGTATTGAAACTTATACTTCTGATCATCTTCCCAATCATTTTGAAAATTTTGAAGTCCGATCCGATGCTATGGGTCAAATGAGTTTTAGTGTTATTATGAAATGCACTTCCGCCATATGTCAATTAAAATACAACACAACACCTGATGCATTTGATGAATATCTACAAATGGGTGAACATTGTGCACGTTATTGTGTATATCATTTCACTAAGTGCATTATTGATTTGTGTATGTATGAGTTTTTAAGAAAATCCGACTTTGGCGACATTAAAAATTTGTACGCAACACATAAGAGGGTTCATGGGTTTCTCGGAATGCTTGAAAGCATTAATTGTATGCATTGGGAATGGCACAGAAATTTCACCAAGGTGATACAGAATATACAACGATAATGCTTGAAGTTGTTGCCTCTTACGATTTGTGGATATGACATGCGTTTTTTAGAGTAGCTGGTGCGAATAACTATCTTACAAGTTACAACCTTAAATAATTCTCCCTTATTCGATGACTTGATAGATGACAAAGCCCCATGTAGCTCCGTTTGAAGTAAATGAAGTTACATATGAAAAAGGGTATTACCTAGTTGACGGGATTTACCCACAATGGGTAACTTTTGTCAAATCATTTAAGGTGGCACAAGACGAAAAACATGGACACTTTAAAAGGCATCATGAAGGTACACGAAAGAATGTTGAACTAGCTTTTGGTGTCCCTCAAGGAAGTTGGGGAATTATACACATGCGGCATGTGCTTGGACTATAAACAAGCTACGAATAGTCATGTACACATGCATCATATTGTATAACATGATTTTGAAAGATCAAAAGTTTGAGATAAGTTAATTCAAAGAGTTGTAAATTAGTCCGCAGCCAATTATACAACGTACTTGGTTCGAGAGATGCGAAGTTTAACGGAAGAAAGCTAAAGAATTACGTGATAAACGTACACACGAAACTCTTCAACTTAATCTTATGGAGCATCTTTGCCAACGAATTCTACAAGAAAATTAGTTTATTGATAATTTGATGTATTTTAAATTTTCGTATTGTTTTTATTTCTATTTTCGTATTTTTAAAAAAATTTCGTATTGTAATTTGTTTTTTCTTTGAATGAATGAAAAATTAGTTGGTTTGGAAAAATGGAAAAATAAAAGAAAATAGCATGTCTCAAAAGCTAAAAATGACTTTGAGCTATGAATATGTCAGTATCTTTTTGTGTGAATGTGAAAAATAAAATGCTGAAGTGGCGCTACGATGGTAAAACGAGTTAAGCCATAACACTTAAAGCTCTGAAGTTTATACAAATTCAACAGCATACCCACTGTAAATACAATAACTCATTTTTCTATCTTAATCCCTATGTCATCGCTCTTGTCTTCTTCATGAAACAACCACACCCACGTAAGCTAGTAGCATTTGGTTGTGTTTGAGATTAAAAGGAAGGAGAAGGAAATGCAATAGAAGAAGATCGAAATAAAAGAACAAATGTTGGCCAACCAAGAATATGAACAACGCCAAAAAGACGAGCTATGAGCTCTCCAACAGAAGAATATGAGCACTTGACTAGACGAGCTCTCCGTAGGGCGTTGCAGATGAAGGCGGCGGTCAAGGCGAATTATGATTTAGATTATTAGTTTAATTTATGAATAAAAGTTTAATTTAGTTTTTAATTAAATTTTGAAAGGTGAAGAGAGTAGTGACTATAGCACCTGAAAATGTGATGGGCTGAATTGTGACGTGGCCCAAATGTGAAAGGTGAGAGTGGTGTTGAAAAGTGACGAAAGCACATAATATATAATAAAAGTAGATAGCTAGATGGATTTATATATTATTGATAGATAATAGATTATAGACAAATAGTTTAAATTAAATTAAATGGCCGGCAAGTGGCTCGATTATGGCATCTATATTGTCTGGCTGAACGGAGTATGTTGATATAAATAATGCCTAAAAACTTTATTAACATCTTTCGATATCTCTACGTTTTGATAATCACAAAATGTAAAATCATTAAACGAAAGATTATGACGTAAACAAGTATTTGGTTGTAAATATCTATTTTAACAACTTAATCACTTAAGGTATGAATAAACAAATGTCTAATGCATTATATGATCAAAGGAACTTTTTCTTAATCACTAGATTTTTTATAAAATGTCACAAACATTTTATATCTTTTAGAAAATCATTTTTGGTATTAAGTAAATATATTAAATCCATTATAAATATATGAATTCAAATTTTTAACCAAAAATGACAAAAATGTTCCAGAAAAACCTTCCCCACAAAAAGACAAAGCTGAGAAACGTTCAGATTGGGCGGCCCCCTTAATTTACTAGGCGGCCCCCTTAATTATTAAGGGGACCGACCCCCTAATTAAGGGGACCGGCCACGCTCCTCAGCTGGTCAGCTTTGCCTATAAATAATGGACAATCCCTGGATTTTTTTCTCACCTTTTGCACCCCAAACCTTCTGTTCTAAATCTCTTCTTATATCTTTCTAAATCCTTTCTAAATCTTTTGATCATATATTCTTAAGCATTGGTTTCTAAGTGATCCAAGCTTCTACCATCCAAGTGCAAAAGAAGAATACTTCTATCAATCAAGACTAGAAGTATTACAACTTAGTATCATCTTGTTACCTAAGTTGTTAGTTTAGTAAACTTTGTAAATCATTCATTCATTTGTATAAGTTGTGTATATTTGTTAGATAGGTGTGAGCATAATTGTTTAGGCTAGATTAGTGTGTAAGTTGTGAAGAAGTTAAGGTGTGTAAGTAGTGAAGGTGTGAAGAAGTAGAAAAGTATATAAGTAGTGCTAGGTTGTGAAGTAGTTGTGAAGCCGTAGTGAAGAAGTTGTGAAGAAGTCGTGAAGAAGTCGTGAAGAAGTTGTGATTGAAGTTGTGAGATTGGTTCTAGCTACGATTAGAACTCGACATTTAGCTTTGTGTCGTAAAATTGGTGTAAGCGAAAGTTGTGTAAGGTTTTCTCCGCCATAAGGGAGCTTGTTGACATAGTGAAGAAAACTCTCAAGTTAGGTGCTCGAGGAGTGGAGTAGGGCAAGGAAGGTGTCCTTGTAGCCGAACCACTATAAATCCTTTGTCTCGCGGTTCGATCTTTCCATCTCTATCTTTCATTTCATTTTATTACTTTACTTGCATTGTTAATTTAGATTTACTTATAGTTGTTCATATTGATCAAGAGTTGAGTTCACATAAATTCAATCTAAGTTTTTAAAAGTAAACAAAGTTTTTACAATAAATTAAAAAGACGTAAAACTATTCAACCCCCCCCCCTTCTAGTTTTCCACAATTGGTATCAAGAGCCACGTCAAACAAGATTTTTAAAATAAATTGTATTTTAAAACTTGAAACGATCTATGGAATCCGAAAAATATTTAGAAGGGCAATCTATGCAAAGACCACCACTATTCGAGAGTGATGGTTTTCTTTATTGGAAAAATAGATTCGAAACTTATGTGAAATCAAAAGATCTTGATCTTTGGCATGTTATTACCTATGGTGATTTTCCCCTATTCAAAATAATCCTTTAACTAAAATAGATGAAATTGTACCTTTTGAAAAATAAAATGATGATTTGAAAAAGAAAGTAGCAAAAAATAATGAGGCTAAAATGGTAATTTATAATGCATTACCACGCAAAGAATATGAACGAATTTTTATGTGTCAAACCGCAAAAGAAATTTGGGATTCTTTATTAATCACTCACCAAGGTAATAGTCAAGTCAAAGACAACAAAATAGATCTTCTTGTTCAACAATATGAACAATTTACAATTCCTGAAGAGGAATCTATTGATAATGCATTTGCTAAATTTAACACTATTATCACAAGTTTAAAAGCACTTGATGAGACTTTTTCTAGCAAAAATTGTGTAAGGAAATTTCTTAGGGCATTACATCCAAAATGGCGCCCGAAGGTCACGGCTATTGAAGAATCGAAGAACTTGATGACGTTATCGCTTGATGAACTTATAGGCAACTTGAAGGTCCATGAAGAAATTATAAAGAGAGACTCGGAAATGGTCAAGAGCAAGAAAGATCAAATCAAATCTCTTGCGCTAAAAGCCAAAAAGGAACTTAGTGATGATGACGATTCAAGTGACTATAGTGAAGACGAAGAATATGCAATGGCCGTAAGAGAGTTCAAGAAATTTTTCAAGAGACGAGGAAGATTTACAAGACAACCACGAGATGAAAGAAGATCGCTTCAAAGAAATAGGAATGATAACTACGGGAAAAGAGAGTGCTTTAGATGTGGAAAGGCCCAAACCATCTCGTTGGCGAATGTCCAAAGCCACCGGTTATGATTACCAAAGCGCCTTTGTTAGTGGAGCATGGAGTGATAGCGACAAAGAAGAAGCGGACAAAGCAAATGACGAAAAATGTCTTGTAGCTCAAGCAACCGATGAAATATGTCTAGGAATAAATTTGGAGCCCGACGAATGGATTAAGGATAGTGGATGCTCGAAGCACATGACGGGGAATCGCAAGCTATTTTCCTCCAACAAGGCATACAACGGAGGTAATGTTATTTTGGTAGTGACTTGCGTGGAAAAATCATTGGCAAAGGTACGATTTCTCAAGATTCCCTAACTATTGAAAATGTTGAGCATGTAGCTAATTTAACATACAACTTGCTTAGTATAGGACAAATATGCGATAATAAGTGTAGGGTTACCTTTACCGATAAAGATAGCGAAATAGTTAAGGACGGAAAGGTCATAGGTAGAGGAATTAGGAAAGGTGGCGTATATGTCATGAAACTAGGAAATAAACCGGAAGATAAAATATGTCTAGCAACCTTAGATGAAAACTCTACATTGTGGCATAGGAGATTAGGTCACGCAAATATGCAACAAATACAATCCCTAGCCTCTAAGGAATTAGTTAGAAATTTGCCAAACCTAAGATATGATCAACATTTTTGCGATGCTTGTAAAATTGGAAAACAAGCACATGCTAGTCACAAAGCTAAGAATATAGTCTCCACTACTAGATGCCTAGAATTATTACACATGGACCTTTTTGGTCCATCTGCTGTGCGGAGTTACGGAGGTAACCGTTATACCTTAGTAATTGTAGACGACTATTCACGATACACGTGGACTAGATTTTTAAGTGATAAAACCGAAGCCTTTAATAAGTTTGAAATATTTAGTAAAATGATTCAAAACAAATTAGGGTGTTCTATAGTATCTATTAGGACGGACCATGGTCGGGAATTTGATAACGAATTGCAGTTCAGGAAAATATTGTGATTTAAATGGAATATCTCACAATTTCTCCGCTCCTCGCACTCCACAATCAAATGGGGTAGTAGAAAGAAAGAATCGTTCCTTACAAGAAATGAGTAGAACAATGCTAAATGAACAATCTATCCCACAAAAATTTTGGTGTCATGCCGTAGATACATCAACATATATAATAAATAGAGTCTCAATTAGGTGAATTTTAGGAAAAACCCCATATAAGTTATTAAGAGGTAGAAAGCCTAATCTAAATTACTTTAGGGTATTTGGGAGCAAATGTTTTGTTCTCAATACAAAGGATTACCTTACTAAGTTTGACCCTAAGTCGTACGAAGGAATTTTTCTAGGGTATTCGCAAAATAGTAAAGCTTATATAATACTTAATAAACACACTATGAAAGTAGAAGAGTCATTGAATGTAATATTTGATGAAACTCCACCACCACCTAAAATATTGCCTCTAGAAGATGATGACCTAGTTGAAGATGAAGCTATTGAGGTTAGTAAAACTAAACCCTTAGGTGATGATAATGAAAATATAACCCTAGGAGAAAATGAAATAGTAAATATTAGGAATCTAAATCACACCCATTAGATAATATAATAGGAAACCTAAATCAAAGAACTCTTAGATCACAAGCTCAAGATAAAAATAACTTCTTTTGTTTCCTCTCAACAATAGAACCTAAAAATATAAATGAGGCTTAAAAGATGAAAGTTGGGTTAGTGTCTATGCAAGAAGAACTAAATCAATTTAAGACAAATGACGTTTGGGAACTAGTCCCAAATCCCATGAATATAACCATCATAGGAACTAAATGGGTATATAGAAATAAGTTGGATGAAAATGGAATTGTTACTAGGAACAAAGCTAGGTTAGTTGCCCAAGGTTATAATCAACAAGAAGGAATTGATTATGACGAAACTTATGCCCCCGTAGCTAGATTAGAATCTATAAGAATACTCCTTGCCTATGCATGCGCCCTAGACTTTAAGTTATTTCAAATGGATGTGAAAAGTGCATTCCTTAACGGTTTTATCAATGGGGAGGTATACGTGGCACAACCTCCAGGATTCATTGACTTCGCAAAACCTGATTATGTTTATAAACTCAAGAAAGCTTTATATGGACTCAAACAAGCTCCTAAGGCTTGGTATGATCGATTAAAAGCTTTTCTTATTAAACATGATTATTCCATGGGAATGGTAGATAACACTCTTTTCACGAAAAAGAAAAGCCCAAATCTCATCATTGTCCAAATATATGTCGACGACATTATATTTGGATCGACTTGTCAGGATATGTGTGATGAATTCGCCAAAATCATGCATGATGAGTTTGAGATGAGTATGATGGGTGAACTAAATTTCTTTCTAGGATTACAGATAAAACAATTAGAAGATGGAATATTTTTTAATCAATCTAAGTACATTAAGGAGATGCTTAAGAAATTTGGATTAGAAGACTCTAAGCCTATGAAAACACCGATGTCTACGGAAGTAAAACTCAAAAGAGATGAAGAAGGTGAGTCCGTAGAAAACACTAAGTATAGAGGGATGATAGGTAGTTTACTATACCTAACAGCAAGTAGACCGGATATCATGTTTAGTGTCTGCCTTTGTGCTCGCTTTCAAGAGGATCCCAAAACCTCTTAACTAGAAGCGTTTAAGCGTATCTTCCGATACATTAAAGGCACTATACACTTAGGATTATGGTATCCTAAGGGATCCGGCATAGAAACCATCGTCTATGCGGATTCGGATCATGCGGGAGACTACGTGGATAGAAAGAGCACTAGCGGTATTTGCACATTCATGGGATGTTGCCTAACATCTTGGTTTTCGAAGAAGCAAACCGCTCTTGCTATTTCTACTATAGAGGCCGAATACGTAAGCGCTGGAAAGGCATGTCAACAAGCACTATGGATGAAACAAGCTCTCGTAGATTATGGCATTAGGTTAGATAATGTTCCAATTATGTGCGATAACAAAGGTGCTATAGATTTAAGTAAAAATCCCGTTCAACACTCTAGGACTAAACATATAGAAATACGTCACCACTTCCTTCGCGATAATGTTCAAAAAGGAAACATATCTATAGAAAAGGTTGCATCGGAAGATAACATAGCGGACATATTTACTAAACCCCTTAAGCGCGAACTCTTCAACCACTTACGTTTAGGCTTAGGAATGATGGAACAAATTGACTGAATTTTCTACATGTTTGGTACATCAGATGGGCGGCCCCCGGCCCCCTTAATGTTATAAAGGCGGCCCCCTTAATTATTAAGGGGACCGGCCTCTCATTAAGGGGACCGGCCATCTGTCTGACAAATTTTTTTTCTTCCTTTCTTCCTTCCTCTCATCTGTGTCTAGGAATCTGTTTTGCACAAACTTAAAGATTGGGAAACATTTTTCTTTTGCATGAACATATTTATATACAAAACCCAATCTACTTTCTTCAAATCATTCTCACATCTAGGAAAACACATGAAAACCATTTTCCTTGCATTGTTGAATAATGCTAAAAACATTTTTCTTTCATGCATAAAATCTCACATGAATTGTCAAAATATATAATCTAATATATATATATTTGATATTCATAAATTGAGCAAAATCAAATCAAGGAGACTTTGGATTGTTTCTTAGGAAATTTTTACATTTAGGAGTCGAAACAATCACATCTCCACATTTGTTGCATATAGGCACACACTAGAACAAAATTGCTAATCCCATCTCCACATTTGTTCCATCACCAATTCCTTGTTAGTTTCTAGTGCCTTTGTTCTATTATCCTTGCCTTACATGATTTCTAGTTTTAACATTCTTGATTGCTAGATATAATTTGTTGCTTGCTTACTTGTTTAATTAATATGTCTTGCATGCATAATTATTAATATATTACATACTTTCTTGCCTCAAAGAGTGGGACTTGCCTAAAACCAAAAACTCAAAACATAGCCCTCCTTACCTATTCCTGCAGAAAAACCCATTTCTGGAACTCTGAATACCATCAGACGGGTGGCCCCCTTAATTAATAAGGCGGCCCCCTTAATTTTTAAGGGGACCGGCCATCTACAGGTAGAGTTCACAGAATCTTTTTTCTGCTTTCTAGCCCATTTCATCCTACTCTTCCCTAAATTCACAAACATATTCTGTCCTAATCACCCCAACAATTTTATCCATCCTTAAATCATAATCAACCCTCCACTATAAATAACCCCATTTTTCACCATCCTCACTCATCTCATCATGTCTTCTCCCATCAAACCAAAACCAAAAACCTCAAGGCTAGCAAGGATGACCATAAAACCCGGGTGGAAAAGAAAAACTCATCCTCACAACAAGTCCATCTCAACAAATGGTGTGACTAGACAACCAACACCTCCATCCTCATTTATTCCCAACTACTCTCCAAGATCTCAAGCTCATTCCATTGAACCATTTCACAAACCCTATCATGTTGGCCAAACATCCACATTTATTCCAAACTACACTTCTAAACCTCAAACCAACTTCAATGAAACCTTCGAAAATCCTCATCACTTTGGTCAAACATCAAACTTTACCTCAAACCACACACCCCAATTTTATCCATTCCCACCAAATGACCAAATCCACATTCCCACGGAAAGGCAAAAGTTTCATGAAGAGATTAACCAAATCCACGACCTTAGTGATCTCCTTGCTATGCACCTTGCACAACGCAACAAGGGACAACCTCCATCCTCACCCTACTCAAATTGCTTACCCCACTTTCTCAACTTGGATCAAGTTACAAACCACACCCACTATTGCCCTTGTTGCATCTTCATTCAAAAACAAATTCTCCACTTGAGTGAAGATATTTCTTGGATCGAATATCTACTCACCCGTCCTCATCCTATTCCTCCCCTAACCCGATATAACATCGTTAGATCCACTCAATCCGCTCCATTTCCTTCACCATCAAATAACTAAGTCCTATTCACATGCTTTCCGCCCCAAAATAAAATCCCTCACCCTTTTGTGTCGCAAGCAAGTCCAATTGCTCTCTTTGGCAATATTAGGACCATTAGTGTCTTTTACTTATGTTGTAACCCTTATGTTTTAAGCATATTTGTGTGATGTAATAATGATTCATGTGTTATACATGATCATCTTGAATGAATGAATAAGATTAGTTGTTCGTTCTAAATATTTTTTTTTTGCTATGCATATATATGTCTTGTGTTCTTAACTTGTTTTTGCAGCCAAGATTTCCATAGCTCGTCTCCTTGGTGCCCTCAAACGAGGGGGAGCACACATCAAGGGGGAGTTCTCGTTCCGACAAATTTCGTTTCTAAAACTTGTCGGCATAACCTTTTTGATTCTACAAAAAGGGAGAGAAGTAGATATAAACTCACTAAATACTTGTCTAAAAATTAATTTTTAATTTAATGAGTTTAGATTTTGTAATTATCAAAAAGGGGGAGATTGTTGATAAAATAATGCCTAAAAACGTTATTAACATCTTTCGATATCTCTACGTTTTGATAATCACAAAATGTAAAATCATTAAACGAAAGATTATGACGTAAACAAGTATTTAGTTGTAAATATCTATTTTAACAACTTAATCACTTAAGGTATGAATAAACAAATGCCTAATGCATTATATGATCAAAGGAACTTTTTCTTAATCACTAGATTTTTTATAAAATGTCACAAACATTTTATATCTTTTAGAAAATCATTTTTGGTATTAAGTAAATATATTAAATCCATTATAAATATATGAATTCAAATTTTTAACCAAAAATGACAAAAATTGTTCCAGAAAAACTTTCCCCACAAAAAGACAAAGCTGAGCAACGTTCAGATTGGGCGGCCCCCTTAATTTACTAGGCGGCCCCCTTAATTATTAAGGGGACCGGCCACGCTCCTCAGCTGGTCAGCTTTGCCTATAAATACTGGACAATCCCTAGACTTTTTTTCTCACCTTTTGCACCCCAAACCTTCTGTTCTAAATCTCTTCTTATATCTTTCTAAATCCTTTCTAAATCCTTTGATCATATACTCTTAAGCATTGGTTTCTAAGTGATCCAAGTTTCTACCATCCAAGTGCAAAAGAAGAATACTTCTATCAATCAAGACTAGAAGTATTACAACTTAGTATCATCTTGTTACCTAAGTTGTTAGTTTAGTAAACTTTGTAAATCATTCATTCATTTGTATAAGTTGTGTATATTTGTTAGATAGGTGTGAACATAATTGTTTAGGCTAGATTAGTGTGTAAGTAGTGAAGTTGTGAAGAAGTTAAGGTGTGTAAGTAGTGAAGGTGTGAAGAAGTAGAAAAGTATATAAGTAGTGCTAGGTCGTGAAGTAGTTGTGAAGCCGTAGTGAAAAAGTCGTGAAGAAGTTGTGATTGAAGTTGTGAGATTGGTTCTAGCTACGATTAGAACTCGACATTTAGCTTTGTGTCGTAAAATTTGTGTAAGCGAAAGTTGTGTAAGGTTTTCTCCGCCATAAGGGAGCTTGTTGACATAGTGAAGAAAACTCTCGAGTTAGGTGCTCGAGGAGTGGAGTAGGGCAAGGAAGGTGTCCTTGTAGCCGAACCACTATAAATCCTTTGTCTCGCGGTTCGATCTTTCCATCTCTATCTTTCATTTCATTTTATTACTTTACTTGCATTGTTAATTTAGATTTACTTATAGTTGTTCATATTGATCAAGAGTTGAGTTCACATAAATTTGAATCTAAGTTTTTAAATGTAAACAAAGTTTTTACAATAAATTAAAAAGACGTAAAACTATTCAACCCCCCCCCCCCCCTTCTAGTTTTCCTGAACAGAGTATTTTATGAATGAATGGTAACATATCAAGTGATTGGCTAGTTGGGTTGTAGATTTGTTCAAGTCAAGAGTTTAATATATTTTGGAGTAAATTATTTAAATTGTCTCTATGATTGGTAAAGTATAACATATCTAGTTCTTGAATTTTCTTTTTCTCATTTCTTCTTTTCGTGGTTTTGACTTAGACGGTACGGTCATTTGATCACTAAAAGTCCAAAGAGTTAATTTCATTTTTGGCCAAAAAGTGAGAACATGATTAAAGTTTTACCCAAAAAAGGCGAGTTCTACATTTGTTTTACCCAAAATTAAGCAACTTGTGCAATTTCACTAAAAAATTGACACGTGTTCAAGTTGTTGATGGGATTTTTGACACGCGTTGATTTTTGAGTAGAGTCGCATAACAAAATCTCACCAACCACTTGGACATGTGTCAATTTTTTAGTGGAGTCGCACAAGTCGCTTAATTTTGAGTGAAACAAATGTATAAGTCACTTTTTTAGAGCAAAAAATCATTATTTTATTTTGGGGCAAAAATGAAATTTGCTCAAGTCTAAAACCATTAGTAAACCATGTTCATACAATATGAAATGATGAACGTACCCCACCTACATTTCCTTGAATTATTTTTTGTTTTAAGCTTATTCAGTATTATATTTTTAAGAGTAAATTGAAAAAATTATCCCTATGGTTTGGTCAAATTACAGGTTTCGTCCCTAACCTTTTGAAAGTGCAGACACCGTCCATTTGAGGAACTTTGGGTTGCGTTTTCGTCCCTGAGTTGCAGTTTTTGACAAAGGCATTTTAGTTATTTTTCTTAAGATAGGGAAGAAACCTGCAACCCAAAGTTCCCACATGAACGGTGCCTGCACATTCGAAATGTTAGGGATAAAACCTGCAATTTAAGTAAACAACAAGATGATTTTTGCAATTTACTCTTTTTATTAAAACAATATTTTTCTTTTCATTTTACGTACCCACCCATTCCTGCTCTTCATTTTCAATTTTTTAATATTGATCCAAACACTAAAAAAATTGACATTTTTATCAACAAAAAATAGATAAACACAACAAATCAAGATTTACTGATTATATATATCTTCTTTTTATTTCAGAGTAAACTAGCCACGGTTCTTTTACAAATTTCAATTTTCATAAACACCAATCACCACCACATCAACAGCCACCATCAACTCCGGCCACCACTACATCGCCACCATCGACCGTTGGCCATCAACTCTCTAGTAAGAAAATACATAATCAGCAATATAAAAAACAATGTCTTCTTCACAGTTAAACCTTGATGAAAGTCTTCTAATTCCACTTGAGGCGATCCAGTTGGCCACCGAAAATTTCCGTTCAGAAATTCAGATCGAATATCCTTTCACTTATAAGGTCTACAGAGGACAGCTCTCTGAACGATGGCAAAACCGTACAGCTGCAATCAAACGATTTAATGCAGCAAGTGTCGTGGGGGAGGAGAAGTTTCATTTAATGAGAAAGATGTTCATTTACGGAATCCACAACGAAAGCATCATCCCTTTCTTTGGTTACTGTGATCAGTGGCGGAGCCAGGAAATCTAACCGATGGGGGCAACTTTGATAACGGGTGAAAAATTTTTATTGTAAAATTCAGAATGGGTCGGGTCGGTATTAATTAAACGCAAAAAGACACGTCATTTAGGCAACTAACATGTACTAAAAGAGTGGTGTATATAAAATGAAATCCAACTGATAGGATAATTTCATCAAGTTCATTTTAAATAATATCAACTCGGCTTGTGATCTTTTATCACTTACAAAATATAAACGCGTTGCAGAAAATAAAACAAGTTAAAAGTGGCTAAACTTTTATCAAAGTGATTGGACCTTTATAACTTGCTTATATACATGCCTACAAATATAATTGGATATTTTATTTAAAAATGTTAACACAAATCTTAAAATTTAAAACTTAATTTTGAACTAAAACGAGGAAACTTTTTAATAACTTTTAACAATTAGGTAATAGGATTGTGGGACAAAAAAGTGACTCAAAACGTTAAATAAGATACTGTAAACAAACTGAAGTTACAATGGAGTACTAGTTTTAAGAAAAAGTTAACTTTCCCATTGATTATTTTTTTTATAGTTTATACTCCTCGGTACTAACAAATCTATTATACCTAAAAGTTGAGTACCTTAATTCAATGCACAAGGGTGGTTGTGCACAACAATAAGTACCGTACAAACGTGAGTATGCATACCAAAATAACTACAAAAAAGTCATTAGTTTCGAGTATTAATGATCCGAATAACAATTTCTAAGTTCGGACTATTAATGTTGACAATTCAATTCAAACAAGATGAGCAGCCTCATCATGAATGTCAATCAATAATATAGGGGTTTTTTCATATTCCTGGAGTTAGAACTCCGGATTCAATGCAGGCAATATGAGCAGCCTGCTCATGAATGTCCATGTTAAAGCCCTCTTAAATGGGGGTTGCATAAATAAGGCATTAAGCCCACTTCCAGCCCAGACATTGTGAGTAGGAGTACGAGTAAAAAAGTCCATTAAGCATAAGAATATGGCTACAGAAATTGGAGTCCCAAGTCATGTAATGTTCCTGGATGAACTCAAGCTGGATGAAACCGGTACGATTGTTGTGATGTTGTGTAGGATGTGGGATATAAATTCTCCTTCCGGCCGATACTTGAGCACCGATTTTTTGGTGTCTGATTCTAAGGTATCTTGAAAACCATTCTTGAAACCCCTGCATAATGGCAAAATATAATCAGATGTATGCGTTGTTTATCAATGATTTCATACATGCTTTTGTTGCAGGGTAATGTTATGCATTGTACTGCTAAGGCAACGGTGGCTCACAATTTCTTGAGGTTAAAAGAGGGGGGGGTATACTCGGTTAAAAATTTTGTTGTCATGCAAAACAAGGAAGATTACCGAATCAGGAAGGACGATACCTTTATGCTTGAGTTTGATGGAACAACGACCGTAAGGAAAGCTGTGTTTACATCAGAAGGGTTTGTTAGGTATCCATTCCAGATGGTTGATTTTGATTGTATTCAGCCTACAGATAACAAATATCTCATTGGTAATTTGCTGTTTGTTCAAGTGTATTCAATTTATTAGTGTTTAAATGTTGTTGGTATAAAAGATTTTACCTTTCAGATGTTGTTGGTTATGTTACGAATGTTGGAAGGGTGAACTATACAAAAACAGGCGCCAAAAACCTTGATTTCTACCTGGCCAATCACAGGTTGAGATTTATATTTTTTACAAAGTGTGTTGTAAAATTGATGATTTCTTTGCGAATATGTATTAGGGAACTAACCTGTTGTGTTATTCATGTTTCCTGTGTAATCAGGGGCCAGTCCATCCGGGTGACTCTATGGGGAGGTCTTGCTGATATGTTGATTGAGAAGAAGGCAAGACATGTAGGCATGTGTGCTGTTGTGGTCACTTCCACAGCTGCAAAACATTATAACAGTAAGTTGTTTTGTACTATTTACCTTTTTCCATGTTAAACATCTTTGTCAATCTAATTTAATGTTTACTATTACCTTCCAGATAAGCTCTATTTGTCAAGTAGTTCATCCACTCACATACTAGATTCTTTTGACATCCCTGCAATCAAAGCGCTAAAGTCAGAGAGTGGGTATGAAATTGTACCAATTTAATTTTTGTTATTGATGAGTTGCTAAAGCCAATTACTTTATAATAAATGTTTATCTATTTGTTAGCAGCACTGAACCTTCAAAAGGAGCATCGCGTATAGACAACTCTGAGCCGAGAGAAGGATCTATCGATAATCTGCTCATCTGGGCTCGCAACAGGAAAAATGATGTATTTCTTATTTTGCTCCCGTAATCTCTATAATCTCCTTATACTGCATATCATTTACATCTATTATTTATATACAGAGTGCAACTTTCATGATTAAGGCCAGGATTGCTAATGTGCGTACTAGAAAGGGATGGAATTTTCCATCATGTGGGAGTGACACCTGCAAAAAAGGAGCTACTAGAAAGAATGGCCGGTTCTGGTGTGATTCATGCGACAGGCCAATTCATTACCCGGTAATAAGGTAATGCTATGTTTGTAACTTATGTTTACTTAAAACATTTGTATGTAATCAATATATTTAGTCACATCCACACTTGCCATTTGGCACGCGCTTACCTCAGGTATCGCCTTGAGCTTGATATATCTGATAGCACCGACCAGACTGTGGTGGTCCTTTTTGATGAGCCATCAGTTGAATTGGTAAAGTTCCCAGCTTCGGCATTAGTGGCAGATGAGGATGCGGTATGTTTATAAATCCCTAATTACTTATTCCCCATTCTCGCATTCCCATTACTCACTCCTTACTATACAGGGTTTAGATGAGCACGCAGAGTTGCCATCTCCTATAGCTGACCTCATTGGCACAACACACTTATTTGAAATAAAAAGTCACACGTATTATGAATATGGAACGTTTGAGAGCTTTACGTGTTGGACAGTTGACCCGTATCATCCGTCATCTGAAACCACATGCTCAAGCACTGTTGATAATCCAGTTGTAGCAGGCTCATCATCCAAGCCATGCACTCATCCGCCAACACTCACTACCCCTACCAAGCCTGTAGAGGATAAGAGAAGGAAAAGGTAACCAAAACATGTAGGATCTGGATACCAAAAACAACTCTATCAGGACGTGTATCTCTTTAAATATCCTTACTCATGAAATTCCATTGTTTGCAGGCTGGCCGTTGAAGATTCAGAGATGGAAAATGACCTACTGTCAGCCGGCGATAGCCAAGGTGATGAGTCCAATACCCCGACTAATAACACGGATGCAACACCAACCTCATCATTCAAACGCCTGATAAAGTCCAATTCTGCAGATGATAATAAGAAAAATAGGTTAGCGAAACATAAAACCTTTGGTCAACACAAATCATACATACCATCCAAACCTTTTTTACGCTAACCATCTTACAGCTCCAATGTATTTAACATAACAAACATGGTTAAATTGTTTGCAGTGTGGAAATTGAGAATTCAGATGTGGATATTGAACTTATAACTGAAGATGTTGAGCATGATGGTGAGAATAGCACCGTACCTGCCAACAAGAAGACAAGACGGTAATCACGTGTTGTGTGCGTCTTTTGGTCACTTATCGTTTTATACTTGCCCGCATGCTAACATGTTTCATTTTATATTTTTTGTGTTCAGGGTTGTTGTTGTCGATTCAGAATGAGTGCACGCATGATGCAGACCAAGAACACTTTATCAAATAAACACTTATGATAATAATAATAGATTGGATTAAAACTGTCTTTTGGGATTTTCTTATTGTTATTTGGAGGACACAAAACTCTACCGTTTGCTTATGTCTGATCTTATCTTTGTTTGGCGATATATCCCAGCGTGACATCATGCAAAATATTGTTTCTTTTGTGCTAAATTTTATTTCAGGTACCTGCAGGATGAAAATATCGTGGTTTAGATACTTACTACATCAGATCAAATATATATGCGTGTTACTAATGACAAATGACCATGAATACAAAGATGGTTTTTTCCAATTTCTTCGTCAGGCATGTTTACCAAATGTAATGTCTAATATACAAGATCAACGTATGAATGATCGAAATGTTGATATATGTGTACTATTTCATATGATATGAATGTAACCAAATCTCTAATTAATGAAATACAATTATCTATGATCCTGTAAATATCCTGTTGTATCCCCTATTTTCATTCGCTTATATAACCATTCCAATTATTGATGGAGCTAGAATACATAAAGGGTTATTAGCAAAAAAGGGGAAAAAGAAAATTTGTAGTCTGCTATGTGCATATCTGGGTTCTTTGATTTTTTCAAACGTTGACTAAGCTGGATTTTGATTGGTCTAAAATTAATGAAAATGAAGTTTTAATGTACAATAAGATTTATTGAAGTTATATTATATATCTATGCTACTACTTCAATGGTAATGCAGGCTTAAAGTCATCAGTCTATGCATACATGAAAATTAAAGTTGATTTTGACCATTTTGTAAAATAACTGTGAATTTGATTGACTAACTGACCCATAAGAACCTAATATGACCTTACAAAAATAAATTTATCACTTATAAAATCCTTTAACACATAGATGCAGTATCATTCAAACATCCCTAAATGGAACTGTTATTATCAATCAATCTAACATACATAAAGGGACATTTAACTGCATTAATTCATATACAACTAACAGTTACAAAAAACCATTGAAATGCATGGAATATCATTGGATTGCCAGTGTTTTTAAAACCCATTAAATAGTGATTGCTGAAAGCTAACAGTTACAATAACTGTTAAAATGCATGGAATCTCATTAAGTTTCCTATGTATTTAAAAGCCATATTATATCCTATTTCTCAAATCATCCAGTAAAGTCATGGAGTTCAATAGGGAAATGGTGTCCCAATATTACTATATGCCAGCAGCAAAAGCTGCAAAAGCATCCAATGTATGTTTATCTGTTTTTAAAAAGCGATGTAGAGAATTGGGTATTCAGCGTTGGCCATATCGTAAGCTAAGGAGTCTACAATTATTGATTGGTGCTATCCAGGTCAGTATTCAATTAAATATAACATTTTGTTTTTTAGGTTAGTCACAAAGTTATGTTGCACTATAGGCTCAGAATGTAGATACAAAAGCTGTTCCAAAAACTCAAGAAATCCTAACAAGGCTGGAAGAAGAAAAGAAAATGATAGAAGAAGATCCTGATTCAGAACTTGCGGAAAGTACCTTAAGGTTAAGACAATGTTATTTCAAATCTAAACATGAGAGACGGAAAACCAAGTGTTTACAATTGTTACCAACAAAGCCGCCAACACCAAATGTAGCTTCAGATTTGCCGAATTCAAATGATGAAGATATTGAAGATGTCTATGCTGCTGAATCTAATGATCAAGATTGGCTAAAATTGACTTTGTGATATCCCTAATAGATTAAATGTTGATTTTTAAATTATGAAATGTTAAGCTTCATCCTTATAGTACTTAATGTAATTGGCAATATTATATGGGTTTTACCTTCTATATTTCGTCACAGTTTATTATTAAGTATCTCATATTCCAATCCTCCTTCTATTTATATGGTGTCATATCCTATGCTACATATGGTTAATTTGTACATAAAATATTCTTTTAACCATAACAAGTGTCATAGAAACTACTCATAGTAGGCCATTCATACTCTACTTTATAACAATTAAGAGTATTTTACTTACTTCATATGCTATATACATGGACCATAATTAATCTACTGAATTTTAAAATAAAATGCATTAGTGTGTTGTTATTGAAAAAATCAGAATCATTATTAAAAGAATAATAAGAACCTTAAAAACCTGGAGACAATTACCATACATGCCTTTTCATTGTTCAGTACACTTATTGCATCAGTTCAGCAATAGAATTCCAAGAGATGAATTAATATACATCTTCCTTCTTTATCTTTACAAACCTGCAAGGTTATGTATTGAAAAATTCACTCAGATCTCGCAAATATAAATGAATACAGGTATGTTTCAAATTTAACAAGTTTCCATACCTTCCAATTATGTATTTGATCAAATTCATCTTTGCCTTTGCGTTACAGGGTCACAAAATGAATCTGCTGATGTTCCATCACTGTCAGACATGTTGCATAAAAGTGTGGTTATTCATTCCAAAACAATTATCAGTCAAAGTGGAAAAATACAAAGCTATTGTGGTTTACAGTTAACTGAGGCTATCAAAACATTTACAGGTATACATCAGCCCCAACCATGCATTTGCATTATCAGATAACAAAAATGTTTCAAGAATGCATACCTGATTTGCATTTTCACCGTAATTTGTTAGGAGAAGGATCACGGTCA
Organism: Artemisia tridentata subsp. tridentata; assembly: GCA_021014915.2. Lineage (NCBI taxonomy): Eukaryota > Viridiplantae > Streptophyta > Magnoliopsida > Asterales > Asteraceae > Artemisia > Artemisia tridentata. Next base: position 356,182,917 of record CP139506.1, read on the forward strand.
GTAGCGACTTTAACAGATCTGGCGCCTAATCAAACAGCTTCTACTTCCAAAAAACCCTTTACATATAAAAGAAGGAGATCAGCGGGTGATTAATTAAACAAACTATATTTCACACTCGATTGGTTTCATAAGATTGAATATTACCTTAATGATTCTTCATACAGGAACAATATCTGAGCGTGCAAATAAAAAAATCCCACCCGGAGCCGCGCATGCATCTGCAGGTAAAATCATATTTTATAATTGATGTATTCTGTTATTTAATGGATAAAAATGTTATTATTCTCAATAAGGTTTACCTCTTTTGGCAAGGTGTACATGTGGTTCCCCATAATATTGGGCCTCCATCGTTTGAATGTCAAAATTGCAAGGCGGTTATGTGGTATCAGGAGAGAAGCGATAAAGCAAGGACTCGTGTCAATCCAACTTTGTCCATTTGTTGTCAAGACGGAAAACTGCTTCTCCCCATGTTTAATGAACCACCTTCGCCTCTTAATGAGCTTATGGACTATAACAATACTGCAAGTTTAAGATTCAAAGAGCAGATCAGAGTATATAATGGCATGTTTTGTTACACATCTTTTGGAGCAAGAATAGACCATTCAATTAACACAGGAAGGGGCCCATATACCTTTAGAATAAATGGTCAAAGCTACCATCGAATAGGTTCACTGCTCCCTAAACAGCACACTCAGCCTAAATATGCGCAACTATACTTTTTTGACACTGGAAATGAAGTAAAGAACCGAATGGGAGCTTTTATAGACAAGGATGAGGGAGAAGTTGTAGATGCAAATATAGTAGCAGGTCTGATTCAAATGTTTGATAAATCAAATTCAATCGCCAAGGCATTTCGAATGGCTCGAGATTGGTGTGACTCCCACAATTCAGCAACCTTTAAACTACGGCTTCTAAGTGGACGGGGTTCCTCTCGACAATACAACCCCCCAACGGTGCCAGAAATAGCAGCTCTAATTACTAACGACTTTGGTGATGGTATCCCTACAAGAGACATTGTTGTAAGCAACAAGGATGAAGGTCTGAAACGTATTTCCGAGTTACATCCAGAATACATGGCCCTTCAATATCCATTATTGTTCCCATATGGAGAGGAGGGATTTCATGAAAAGATACCGTATCACAACAACAGAGATGTACGCAAAACCAAAAGGGATTTTGTCACAATGAAAGAATACTATTCGTACATCATACAACAACGAAATAACCAAGGTACTACCTTGCTTAGAGGTGGCCGATTATTCCAACAATACTTGGTTGATGCATACACAGCTGTAGAAGAGCATAGACTTCAATGGACCAGGAAAAACCAAGATACGTTGCGCGTAGATCTATATTATAATGTTTGTGATGCTGTAACAAGGGGGGATACAAATGCAGCAGGTCTGGGAAAACGAATTATTCTACCAAGGAGTTTTATAGGCGGACCAAGGTATATGATGCAAAACTACCAGGATGCAATGGCTATATGCCGGACCTATGGGAACCCAGACCTGTTCTTCACTTTCACTGCTAACCCAAAATGGCCCGAGATTGCAGAAATGTTAAAGCACATCCCGGGCCAAAAAGGCCATGACCGCCCAGAAGTGGCAACGCGTGTATTCAAGATTAAACTGACTGAACTGTTAAATGATCTTACAAAACAACATATTTTTGGCAAGTCACGGGCAGGTAATAAAAGTTAACTCCTAATGTTAATCTATTTACCCTTTTTATATATAAAATATGCAGTAGCTTATGCTTTTTTCAATTATCTTTCAGTTGTGTATGTGATAGAATTTCAAAAACGTGGTCTACCACATGCTCATATCCTGCTATGGCTAGAAGAGGAATTGAAAAGCAAGACCCCACCCCAAATAGACGATATAATTACAGCTGAGATACCATGTCGAAAGAATGACCCAGATGCGTATAAAGTAGTAACTGAGTTTATGTTACATGGTCCCTGTGGAAAAGATGATAAAAACGCTGCATGTACATTTGAGAGTAAGTGCTCAAAACATTTTCCTAAACCTTTTATGCCTGATACAATTGTTGACAATGATGGTTATGCTATTTATCGCCGAAGGGATAATAAAGCTTACCATATAAAAGGAAAATTCAAATACGATAACAGATATGTCGTTCCTCACAACCGTTATCTCCTCCTGAAATATCAGGCACACATTAACGTCGAATGGTGCAACAGATCAAAGGCAATTAAGTACTTATTCAAGTACTTAAATAAAGGTCCCGATAAAGCCACAATTGTTATTCAAGAAAATGTTAAAAACGATGGTAATATGGGAAATGTACAGTTTTTGGAGGTGGACGAAATAAAGAACTATTTGAACTGTCGTTTTTTAGCTCCATGTGAAGCGGTGTGGCGTCTGTTTTCCTACGACATTCATTACTCATATCCATCTGTTATGAAGCTGAATTACCACTTGCCAAATCAGAATGCAATCACACTTCGTGACTCCGAAAGCTTACCTGCTCTAATTCAAAGGGAAGGTATTGACATGACCATGTTCACTGATTGGTTTGAATTAAACAAGCGTGATACAGAAGCGAATAAATACACGTATGCTGAGATACCTACACATTATGTGTGGCATTTGAAAACCAAAACGTGGAAGAAACGCAAGGTGAGAAAATGCATTGGGAGGATTGTTTACTCACACCCGGCGTCTGGAGAACGATATTATCTTAGGATGTTGTTGAATATTGTGAGAGGTCCTGAGTCTTTTGAAAAACTCATGACTGTTCATGACAAAATATGTTCCACCTTCAAGGAAGCATGTTTTGCATATGGCCTTTTAAATGATGACACAGAGTGGACACATGCTATATCAGAAGCAAGTGTATGGATGTTTAGCCCACAATTACGTGACATATTCGTGACAATTTTAATATTTTGTGATGTCAGCAGGCCTCTAAAATTGTGGGAAGAAAACTGGAAGCTTTTATCAGAAGATCTTCTACACAATAAAAGGAAAATCTTCGATTACCCTGACTTGGAGTTGACAGAAGAACAACTCAAGAACTATTGTTTGATAGAAATCCAAGAGTTGTTAAACAGACATGGGAGATCTTTATCGGATTTTCAAGACCTACCACTGCCTGACCCAAGGTTACTAACCAACATGGACAATCGTCTCATAAGAGAAGCGTTGGCTTATGATATGAACAAGAGTAAGATTGAACATCAACAACTTCATTCATTGTTAAATCCCGAGCAACGTTTCATCTATGAATAGGTGATTGAATCTGTCCATGGTAAAAAAGGGAACTTTTACTTTGTGTATGGTCCAGGCGGAACCGGAAAGACATTCCTATACAAAACTATCATATCAAGGTTAAGATCAGAACGCATGATAGTGCTTGCTGTTGCATCTTCAGGTACATATTTATACTAAATGTAAACAATAAACTATTTGGAAGTTTATAAAAATGCATGCCTAATGAACATTCTCAAATTGTGTAGGAATAGCTTCATTGCTGCTACCAGGTGGGAGAACTGCGCATAGCCGTTTTGTTATACCGCTTGATTTATTAGAGAACAGTACATGCGGCATAAAACAAAACACACATATGGCGGAACTCATTCAGCAAGTTAAGCTTATTATATGGGATGAAGCTCCAATGACTCAAAAATATGCGTTTGAGGCATTGGACAGGACCCTTAAGGATATTTTAGGATATCATGACCAGGACAGTAGGGATCGAATCTTTGGAGGCGTGACGGTCTTGCTGGGAGGTGACTTTCGACAAGTTCTGCCAGTTATACCGAAAGGAAGCAGGGCAGACATTGTGCAATCATGCATAAACCAATCTGAATTATGGAATCATTGCAAGGTATTCATTCTTACGCGCAGCATGCGTGTCAACGAGTATAGTGAAAATGGGGAACTTGATACTCGAAAACATGATTTCAATAGATGGGTTTTAGCTGTGGGGGATGGCAAAGTGCCGGCGAAATGCAAAGAAGGGGAGGATGACCCAACCTGGATTGACATCCCTGAAAACTTTCTAATTAAATCATGGGATTCTCCTATCAAGCAGATTGTCGCAGAGAAATACCCTGATTTTACAACGAGACAAACGGACGATGTGTATCTCAAAGAACGGGCAATACTAACTCCTCGGAATGATGATGCTGATGCCATCAATGAGTACATGTTTAAACAGTTAGCAGGGGAATCTGTTACATACAACAGTGCAGACGAGATTTGCAAGTCATCTACGGACAACCTAGAACAGCACGAACACTATCCGATTGAATTTTTAAATTCCTTAAATTTCCCCGGGATGCCCCCGCATGCTCTTCATTTAAAAAAGGAATTACCAATTATGCTATTGCGCAACATCAATCCAAGCAAAGGGCTATGTAATGGAACGAGGTTGCTCATCACAGATCTAGGCCACTTTGTTATTCACGCTAAGGTTCTAACAGGTTCAAATATAGGGGAGGATGTCATTATACACAGGATTATACTCACATCAACACAATCCAAGTGGCCATTTGTCCTAAAACGGCGACAATTCCCTGTAAGACCATGTTATGCAATGACAATTAACAAAAGTCAGGGCCAATCACTTAATTACGTTGGCCTCTATTTGCCTGCTCCCGTGTTCACCCATGGTCAGCTTTATGTTGCGCTATCTAGAGTTACCAGTCCTGACGGTCTTAAAATACTGATGATTGAAGAAGAGGACCCGGAACTTAAGCACTGCACACGTAACATTGTTTTCAAAGAAACTTTCACCAACCTAGCGTAACACATCTATGTAATGTTCAAACATGAAGTCTAAAAGTGAATCGCGTAAATTGTTGCGTGGGTGTGAATTTATGCTTTATTCATGAAATAATTCATTTTTGGTTTTGCCTTTTAGTTTTTAAACTGAGCTTATCAGATCAGCTTAGTATGTAAAGTGGTGATTAAGTTAAATTATAACAAAAACCTTAATAAGCTATTAAGCTATCGATTAAGCTATACAATATTGACAATGACCAATGTAACTAACAATAAACTAAACGCCTCAAACTCAACTTCCAGGACTACTCTAAACCTATCCTCCTGCAACCTAGACTCAAAACCAAATATAAAACAATAAAACTTAAAACACACACCCAGAGTTAATCGTGGCCCAAGCTAGCAGACTGTGAATGGCCAGAGCAGGTATTCGTACCACTCAAGGTGGCAGATCAAGAAGTTAGCCAAACCGTTTGCGCCCGCTAAACTCAGAACCAGATAACCCTAAAAGAAGGAGATAATACTTACAGTGCTATTACCAAATGCATCCGAGAAAACTCAAAACCAAATATAAAACAAGAAAACTTAAAACACACACCCAGAGTTAATCGTGGCCCAAGCCAGCAGACTGTGAATGGCCAGAGCAGGTATTCGTACCACTCAAGGTGGCAGATCAAGAAGTTAGCCAAACCGTTTGCGCCCGCTAAACTCATAACCAGATAACCCTAAAAGAATGAGATAATACTTACAGTGCTATTACCAAATGCATCGGAGAAAACTCAAAACCAAATATAAAACAAGAAAACTTAAAACACACACCCAGAGTTAATCGTGGCCCAAGCCAGCAGACTGTGAATGGCCAGAGCAGGTATTCGTACCACTCAAGGTGGCAGATCAAGAAGTTAGCCAAACCGTTTGCGCCCACTAAACTCAGAACCAGATAACCCTAAAAGAAGGAGATAATACTTGCAGTGCTATTACCAAATCCATCTGAGAAAACTTTCGTTCATACCTGCAAAGATCATATCAAACACTCACATCATTCCTATTCTTTACAAGCTCATACACTCAAACTGTACAAGTATGTTTAAAGATTAAGCTTATTTTTGGACTCTCCCAATAAGAAAACTTATTAGCTCATTAGATACTACTATCGGTTTTATATAACCTTTATCAAAAAATAACGCCTTTATCCACACATGTAACATGTTTACCCGCGGATTAAACTAAACAGGTTTACTCTTTACAATTTATTTTCAATACCATCATTATTTGCATTGAGCCTACTTATATAAACTCTTCTGTATAACAAATACTATATCAACTTTTAAAAACTGCTTATTGAGATTACTTGATTTATGTAACATTCATACACTAAACCTGAATAACACAATTCGTCTATTAAACTATTTCTTATTTCATCATGAATCTGTGAACACTTAAATTCACATACTCACTTAAACTCTAACCAACTGATAATAAGTACTTTGTAATATATATTCCATGAACAATATCAGATTAACCACCTAACTCACATATTATTTACATTTTTATACGCATTTCATCCCAAATAAATCAAATACAATCAATCACAACGATATACATAATTCTACTAACTATCAAAACCCAATATCAAAAATCCAGCTTTAAGATCTTAAAAGGATGCAATAAAATCCACATTTCTACACTAACCATCAAGAAACCATATAAAAATCCCAACTTTTATATAAAAAAACACAAGATCCCCAAACGGTATATACTAATTTGACTAAATATAAAAAACCCAACATTAAAATCAACCATTCATTTGATCAGATTGAAGTGCAATACCTGAAATATTTGGCTCAATCATCGAAGCTTCAAACCCTTTAACATAGCCCTCATAAACATTTTATTGTTTAACATCCATTTTGATTAATTTTACCTAAAAATGAAAACCCTAGATCTGCAATCTAAATCTCACTGTGTGTTTTTACGGGTGTGAGAGAAACATGTGTGTGAGATAGGAAGTCAAACACACACTACACACACTACCTACCTAATATTGTATTTTAACCCTTAACAATAAAAAATAAAAATAACTTTAATACAAGTAACTCTTAAAAGGTAAAAAAGATAGTATTAATTAATATGTACTAAAACATAACTGATTAGTCATCAGTTTTCCCATTCAAGCATAAGTCATTGTTTTTACATCATCATCATTAACATAAACCATATACATCATCAAAACACAAAAAGAAAACCCCCATTGCAACCTATTCTTCATCATCATCGTCTTCAACATCTTCAATCCTCTCTATCAGCTCATCCTTCTGATTCAAGCTTTCACGAGAAAGCACCAGCAGTTGAGCCAACAAATCCAGCTTCCTGCGGTCCTTGAGTTGCATCTCAAGAAGACAATCATGGCCCATAGCAGCCACAACATTGAAACGAGTAAATGCTGTAGCTGCCTCGGTGATTGTCTGCTCTTTTTTCTCAATCACCGCCCTCAATATGCTGCTTTCCTCTCCAATCCGAGCAATAAAGCTCTTCTCTTCAGCCTTTTCATGTGTTATAAGCAGCTTGAACCCATCGGCAAGTTTACCGCTTTCAGTAGCGTTCTTCATTTCATCGAGATTTGTAGTTTCTGCCATTTCAAGATTAGGTATAAGATATTGAAAGTTGTGTGATATAATTAGGGTTAAATGTATGTAGTGTATATATAATTAATTGCAAAATTAACCGCAAAAGACACCGAAGAGCCATTACAACATTTAATTCTGATGTTACTCAAGGCCTTTTCATCTTCTAAAAATTAAATCCAAGTTGGGTTCAGACCATGCATGAAGAAGAAACAAGAAAATCTCATTTAGTAACAAAAGCCCCCTCACATTAAGAAGAATGACGGACAAGTCCTTCAAATATAACAATTATAAAAAAAAAAAAAAAAAAAAAAAAAAAAAAAAAAAAAAAAAAAAACGTCCGAAGAATACATTACACTCAAAGACCATATTCTAAGTTGCAACGCGCAATTACAATATAAAACAACCCCTCCATTCACAATGTATTACCATTAACATTATGAACTTAACAAAAAGAATTATAATTTATCGTTGAAACTTTTATTGAAAATAAACTAATTCAAATGCAAAAAGTTATTATAAATACCATCACATGCTACCCCGCCCCGAGAAAGATAAAGATGCATCAACGTTACAGAAAACAATTTAATTAGTCAGCAAACAAGCCTGTGCATCGCACGGGTTGTATCATGCCTCGTTAGATTAATAGAAAAGATAATTTCCATTGGCTAATAAATTTTGACAACTTTCCATCTTCCCAATTAATAGTCATCATCTTCACCATCTTTTCTCACCCACAAAACCAGAGGAAAGAAACAAGCAGCCATTGATATGTCTTCTTAAGCAACGGAATACTAGTTTTTGGTCACTTGCACTTTTTAGTCAGCTACATCGAGGGCACTCAGATTTCTGGGCTGAGGGCACTGCACTTTTTTTCTTGTAATTTGGCATTTTTTCTTAACAATTTAGTGTTTCTTCATGAACTTGGTTGGGGGCATGTCCCCCCACTACTTTGTACATGGCTCCGCCCCTGACTGTGATGATGGCAATGAAATGATTTTAGTATACGAGTATGCTATCTGTGGAATCCTTAGTCATTTTCTAGCAGATGCCGATAAGAGGCGTCACATAACATGGGCACAACGCCTCCAGATTTGTATAGGCGTAGCAACAGGACTTGAGTACCTCCATACAGGTTTTAAGGAGGATGGCAGAGTAATACACAGAGACGTCAGCAGCGGAAACATTTGGTTAAATGACAATATGGAAGCAATAATTTCTGAATTTGGTTTCTCGATATTTGTCCCCAAAAATCAGTCACAAGTCTATGGTCATGTTGTTGGCAATTTCTATTACATAGATCCCGTTTACAGTGAGGGCGGCATCACGAAGACGGAAATGGACATGTACTCACTGGGTTTGGTGATGTTTGAATTGTTGACTGGGATGCTGGTTTATAATGAAAGGAGCATTGGAGATGTTGAGCCACAAATGATGATACGTTTGGTCCGGCGATACTATGATGTTGGACTGGACAATATAATTGATCCCTATATAAGAGATCAAACTTGATAGTCTTTCTTTACATATGTTTAAAGAAATTGCTTTTAGATGCATTAGTTTAAACATAAAGGAACGCCCAACGATGAGTATAATCAAGACGATTAAGGAAGCACTGGATATTCATGTAAGTCTTTTAATTAGTTTAATTATTTCGTAGCAAGCCCAGTTTTATACACCAAAAAGAAAGTATTAGGATACTTCAATATAAATCACAAATTCTTTAAATCTATAATACATATAATGTAGGGATGAATCTCTCTCCTCTTAGTCTTAAAATTCAGACTTACAAGAAATAAAGCATGATTTACAACACTTTAATGCACCCAATTTTCAGACTTACAAGAAATAAAGCATATTGTACAACAAAAACAAGCGTGATGTCATTTTAAGACCAAAATTCTATCAAACAACATTAATGCTATTAAATGGTAGTCATTAAAACACCCCTATATGAAAAATACAAATTATCAAGCATTGTTTACAACTATTTACAGCACAAAGATAACTAAAAAAGTACTATCCAACACATATAATTAATACACTATTTAATTTACACTCTCACTAAAATACACAACCATTTTACCGCAATGTACAATCAAATTAAGCTTCCAAAATATCAACCTTCAAAAACATAAATCTAAAATCCAGTAGTCAAAATGAAAAAAAAAAAAAGAAAAAGTGAAAGAGACTTGGAAATTACAAAGAAAGAACAATCTCAGTCTTCTCTTTAATACTCATAAATTTGTTTGTTAAAACAAGAGTATAAAAGTAAACCATCATAGATCTTGAAAGTAATAAGAGGACAACAAACAAACAACCTACCCAAGACCTCTTTAATGAGATCTTGACGAACATAGTGTGCTTCGGTTACGGTTGAAATAAAGAAGGTTTATGCTGCGTTTGTGATAAGGAGATGGAAGAAATGTTATTATGATGCTGCTTTTTTGATATGTAGGAAGACGAGTTATTTAGGTGTGTGACTGCCATGGAGATATAATGGTGGATTTATTTGACGTGTTGTGTTCGTTTGTTAAGGAGTTATAAGGTTGGAAAGATTGAATATGCGTATTATTTTGGAGAAGGAGATATTTGGTGACTGCATGTTTTTTTTTTATGGAGAGAAGGTTGGATGGGGACCTTGAATGTGCGATGTGTGTTTAGGTTTCCATAATGAAGAACTTATATTCTAAAGGGTGTAGGGTTTGTTGTGGATTTGGGTTGGACATTAGATAATAATTATGGGCTTGCTGGATTTTTTAAAGTTGGGTTGCGAATTTTTAGTTAGTATGGGCTAAATCTGAAAATTTTGTTGAATTAATTGTGAGGTTGCACTTATTTAACTATCTTCACAATATTACCGTGTATCGTTTTTATATTTTAAAAAGTATCGCATGTGCACCCTACAATTTTTGTATGAAATAGTTTTTTTTTTTACTTAAAATCTTGCTATTTATAAAGTAATTATCACAAAACGCATATAACTAGAAAACGTTGTTCGCCAAATTTTAATTTCAGGGTACCCACCGCCGCATCGCGCGGGTACCCTGCTATTATCAAAAGAATAAATCTATGCCATTCACTAAACCCATGCCCTTTTTTTTTTTTTTTTTTTTTTTTTTTTTTTTTTTTTTTTTTTTTTTTTTGCAAAATACAAAAAATATCTCACAAATCGATAACCGTTAAAGAGAAGTAAATCATTTTTCATTTAAGGGTCACTTTTATATACTTTCAAGTTTCAAGGAATCTTTTTTTCTACTGGGTTTAGCGTTTACGATTAGGTTAAGCGCAACACAAGGTCGATCTTAGTAAAATAAACTTAAGCCACTGAAGGATAATGTGGGATACATTAGCAAAAGCAAAAAAAAAAAAAAAAAAAAAAAAAAAAAAAAAAAAAAAAAAAAAAAAAAGGTTCATCAAAGCGCAACACAAGGTGGATCTTAATGAAATAAGCTTAAGCTGCACGCATACCCGCCAAAGAGGAACAACTGAAGGCAGAACCGCCGAATGATGATGTGGGATACAGCGAAAAACACAAGAAGCGCATAAGAGTAAAAAAAAAAAAAAAAAAAAAAAAAAAAAATAAAAAAAAAAAAAAAAAAAAAGGTCGAAAATATATAAAAGTTCTCCATTAGTGAAAGATAATTCAATTTTCTTCTCGATGACATAATTAGTTTCGCATAACAACTAACATTTTGTAAGATATTTAATTTTGAAAAAAGATGTTGAAAGTGGGTATTCGTATTGATGAGAAAATCAAGGAGAAGATTTGATATTTTTATTTTTCAGAAAATTTGTGTTCCATCTCTCAATCATACAAGTTAACACAGAGTAAGTCGGTAAAAAAATTTATGCTAAGTGTTGTTTTCTTTTGTACCAGTAATAAAAACCACACATAAAGATAAAACCTGTAGTGACTTGTGTCCGTCACGTTTTTCTCCAATAGCTTGTGGGTTGTGAAGGCATAGCCTTCACATAGCCTTACAGACAATGAAACATGAAAGTTTTGTCATCATCAGCTCTGTAAAAAACAACTTACAAACCAACAATATAATTGTTAAACATTTCCAATAGATTGCAAATATGTATCCAATTTTGCCAATCACGATTAGTGTTCTTGAAAACTGCAGTATAAAGTACACCCCATTTTTTATATTATAACTTTTTTAGAAGGAGTCAATGTAAATTTAGGATACCCGGGGAAATAGGGATGGCAACGGGCGAGAAAAAACCCACAACCCGCGGGTACCCGCCATAAATGGGTGGGTAAACGCGTCAATTTTCACCCACGGGTGGGTGATGGGTGAAAATCTGTACCCATCAGTAGGTGGCGGGTGGGTGACGGGTGATGTATACCCATCACGGGTAAACCCATGATACCCATTTAAAATACCCACGGGTATACCCGTCAAAATACCCGTGGGTGTACCCATTAACCCTAGTTAAAATTAATTATAGTAGTTAAATATTTATGATGTTGGCATGTTGCAGTATACATTTAATATTACCACCAATTCTCAAGAAAATACATCACCCTAAACTTTTTTTGTTTGAGTTTCAAGAGAGAATATGAAAGATCAAAGTTTCTCTCAGTTCATCCTTTCTTGTTCGCACTTTGACTCACACTCACCTGTAGCTTCAATTATTCTCTTTATCAGGTACACACCTAATACTTTAATTAGATTGTAGTTGGCTTAATTGGCTTTCCCCAATTTGATAAGGTTTATTCGTTTAGTTATTTCTTTAATGTTTTAATATCTAATTGCAATGTTTCTGATTCGTTTAGTTATTTCTTTAATGTTTTAATATCTAATTGCAATGTTTCTGACATGATTTCAATTTGATAAGTTTTATTCGTTTAGTTATTTCTTTAATGTTTTAATATCTAATTGCAATGTTTCTGATTCGTTTAGTTATTTCTTTAATGTTTTAATATCTAATTGCAATGTTTCTGACATGATTTCAAAATCATGTTTCTGAATAATATGGTTTGTTTCGAACTTTCAGAAATAGACATGTTTGATATGGGTTCTCCATCTGGACCATCTCAAGATGCCTCTAATGTTGATTCAAATCCCAAAACTAGTTCAGCACCAATAGGCTCGAGCCAAGGACAGGCGGATATGGGTTCTCCGTCTGTGAATTCTATCCGAACGAAGAAAAGAAAGAACATCGTTGATGACAATCAAGGGCGAAAAAGACAACTTACTTCTGAAGTTTGGAATCATTTTGACAGGGAGATTGTTAAGGGCGAGTGGAAAGCAATATGCAAATATTGTAAGAAAGCATTGAGTGGTGAACTCGGACATGGAACAAACCACCTTCGTAATCATTTTAATATATGTCCTCTGCGTACAACAAGGGATATAAAGCAAACAATGCTCAATGCAAAAGTTTCTCTAGATGGAAAAGCAGGTCTTGCAAAACATCTGCTTGATCAAGGAGAGGCTAGGAAAGAGCTCGCAACCATGATCATATTACACGAGTACCCATTATCTATGGTTGAGCATGTTGGGTTTCGACGTTTCACTCAAACTATTCAGCCTCTCTTTAAACCAGTTAGCCGTAATTGTATAAAAAAGGTAATAATGGACTTGTATGATTTTGAGAAGACTAAGAGTATGAGCTTGTTAGAGGCCAGTAATAGTAGGATTGCCGTAACCACTGATATGTGGACGTCAGGAAACCAAAAGAAGGGATTCATGGTTGTAACAGCTCATTTCATTGATGAATCATGGGTCTTACAAAACCGAATCATCAGGTATCCACCAAAACTTGTTAATATGATGATGTGTTTTCTATACTTTTTTTGCTAATTTATCAGTATGCTAATTTTTGTTTGTTTTAATAATTGTAGGTTTGCATATGTACCTCATCCACATACTGCAGAGGACCTTGCTAATGAGCTTATTGATACAATTGTTGAATGGAACATTGATAGGAAGTTATCCACAGTAACTGTAGACAATTGCTCAACTAATGACTCGATGCTTCAAAAAATTGAAGAGAAGCTTTCCGGAGAGCATCTTGTGATGGAAGGTAAACTCTTACACATGAGATGTTCTGCACATATTTTGAATTTAATTGTGAAAGATGGTTTAGAAGTGATAGGGAAGGCCATTGATAATATTCGGGATAGTGTTGCATATTGGAAAGCAACTGCTAAAAGGACTGAAGATTTTCATAAAATGGCTCGTAAACTAAAGAACCCAACAAACAAAAACTTGATTCTTGACTATAGAACAAGGTGGAACTCGACTTATATGATGTTGGATGTTGCTTTGTGTTATAAAGATGTGTTTCCAAGCATGAAACTAAAAGATAAAAAGTACTTGTGTTTGCCATCAGATGCGGATTGGGATATGGCTAAGGTAGTATGTGGTAAACTGAAAACATTCTACGATGCGAGTGTTTTCTTTTCGGGTACTGCTTATCTAACTGCTAATGGATTTTTCTCGTTGGTATGTAAACTTAAAATTGATTTGACAACTTGGCTTTATGATGAAAATACTATTATATCAGATATGGCACATAGTATGTTGGATAAGTTTAACAAGTACTGGCTAGAAGTTAATGGTATTATGGTTGTGGCATCAGTACTTGATCCGAGGTACAAATTAGTGTTGGTAAGGTATTATTATGAGATTATCTATGGTCCACTTGGAACAGATGAAGTTCAAGCTTCTATTGATAGCGTGGAAGATTTTTGTAAAGTCCTGTTTAAAGAATATGCAAATGCTAAGAACTCTAGAACCAATGAGGAGAACTCTACAGGTCGTACAACTACTGGTAATGTATCCGATCATCTTTCTCAATTTGACGTCTACGTTCAAAAAACCGTTAGTGCAACTCCTCAAATATCAGAACTAACAAAATATTTGAGTGAACCGGTCAAGCCTAGAACACCAGATTTTGATGTGTTGGCATGGTGGAAAGTGAATGCACGCGATTTTCCAACTTTGGCTTTAATTGCTAAAGATATTCTTGCGATCCCAGTATCTACAGTTGCTTCTGAATCTGCCTTCAGCACAAGTGGTCGCTTTGTTACCCCACATCGTAGCAGGCTGCATCCAAAGACACTTGAGGCGTTGATGTGTGCACAAGATTGGTTATGGTCTCAAATTAAAGGTGACTTATATTGCAATGCTTTACATTCATTTTTTTTGCCAATATCAAGTTCCTATCATTATTTATTATGTTGTAGGATCCTGCTCAACTGGACATGCTGCTTGTTGTACCTTTTTTGAAGAAATGGAAGAGGATGAAGAGGTATGTGTTAACATATTATGTAAACTTTCACACATTCGCACCGTTCGTAAATAATTTGATATCATTCTTTTTCTTATATGTTTGTATATTTAATGTATAATAAACTTATCCTTATTTGATAACAGGGCATTGTTGAGGAGGCTGTTGATTTGACACAGTGACAATGTTTTTGAAGAAGCAGGATGCTAAGAACGCCAAGAATTTTTTGTTTTGCTAAAGATGTTTTAAATTATTTTACTTTTTCTCTTTAATGAACAAATATGAATGTGATTTGGTGTACTGATGTTTGATTGCTACTTTCAGACATGTGTTTAAGTATTTTGTGAACTTGGTATTTGGCAAATTGATTGGCGTCTTATTATGCAGTTTCATAGTTAGTTTTCATATCACGATTTTGTAATTTTGTTGCAAAATACTAACCCATGGGTTTACCCACGGGTAACAAATACCCGCGGGCAAGGGCATGGGTAGAAAATTGTACCCATTGGTGGGTGACGGGTGAGAAAAAAACTACGTGGGTGGGTGATGGGTTAGAGGTACCCGTGCCCATTGCCCACGGGTGCCAATGTAAATTTAGGATCCCTAGGATACCCGGGGAAAGTCGAGCCGTTTTAGGCTCTATGTATATGGCCTAAACAGTATTCCTGTGGCCATTTTTGGACTATTCCCTGGCCGTCCCAAGACTTTTACTAGGCAAGGTTCGAACATGGCTAATTAGGTATGTAATCTTGCTATTTACGATTATATGTTAGTATTCTTAAAAAGCACAATTCTTATCGGGCTGAGCAATGGTATTATAGTTCTTTTTCTCAACATTTACCCTGGCATCATTTTGATGTATATGTCAGTCGTAAGATGTTCTTAAACCAATTAAGGGCATAAAAGGTGCCGCCTTTGAGCAAATTCGTTTTTGTTTATATTGACAGACACATGGAGCTGCTTCTATCATTAACCTACGAAGCGATCAACATCAAGACCCACTAAGTTCCCTAATTCTGCTAGAGGAGATCAAAAGGGCCACAAAAAACTTCAGCACAGAAACTCAGATTGGATATGGTGGATTTGGGTCAGTCCACAGAGGACAACTCTCTGAACGCTGGCAAAGCCGTTCAGCTGCATTCAAACGCCGTTATTCAAAATTTGGCCAAGGAGAGGTGGAGTTTTTTAACGAACTCAAGCTAATATCCAGCTTCCACCGTGATAATATCATCGGTTTCATCGGATATTGTGATGAAGAAAATGAGATGATTATAGTTACTGACTATTCTATCAATGGAAGCGTTGATCAACATCTCAAAGACCAGAATAAGAGACGTTGCCTAACATGGCATCAACGCCTCAAGATTTGCTTAGGGACAGCTAGAGGCCTAAAGTACCTTCATTCAGGTCTTGGGGAGCGTGCAGAGTAATACACAGAGATGCCAAGAGCGGAAACATCTTGTTAGATGACAAAATGGAAGCAAAAATAAGTGATTTTGGATTCTCAATATTAATCTCCAGAAATCAACAACAAGTCCATGAAGCTCCTGTGGATACCCAATTTTACACAGATCCAATTTACCAAGAAAGCGGTTTCCTCAAGACAGAAACGGATGTGTACACATTTGGTGTGCTACTATTTGAAATGTTGAGTGGGGTGCTAGCTTTTCATCATAAAATAGAAACAAAGGCACAACCTCTGATGAATATGGTCAGACGCTACTACGCTGACGAACCGGATATATTAGTTGATCCGCTAATAAAAGATCAAGTTGACAGTCAATCGTTGAGCGCGTTTATAGAAATTGCACACGAATGCATTAGTTTCAACTTAAAGGATCGCCCTTCGATGAATAGGATCATCAAGAGGATGGAGGAACTCTTAGAGTTTCAAGTAAGTTTTTTCATTTGATCATTTTGAAAGATATCCAGTTTCATAAACAATGATGCCTGTTGAACCACATCTAATAAAGCACATCACATCTTTATAAAATTGGAATCACTTGGGTCTGTCATTCCTGTTTAATTTTTCTTCTATCCGGAAAGAACTAGCGTTACAATAACCATGTAGTAATATTTTTAAAACTCGGTTACACGTACAGTTACAAATTCTGTTAGGTATGCATGTGCAACAGATATCGGTGGACGTACATAAATCAGTAACATTTATAACCAACGATTTTGGTCATTGTAACCTACTAATCATAAAATTGATACATACTCTTGCGACCAATTTATATAAACAAGATACTTAACATCACTACTACAAAAAAAGGCTTTAAGACCCCTATATTTAGACCCTTTAAGAAAAACGCTCGTCTAAATGCGGATTATTCCCCGCCACGAGTTATTTAGACCGGTGCAAATAAGAAACACCGGTCTATATGGCGTTTTAACATTTAGACCGGTTTGTTTCATCTACACCGGTCCAAAAAAAGTTATTTAGACCGGTGTGTTTCATTTACACCGGTCTATATAATCCATATATTTAGACCGGTTCCTTTCAAATGAACCGGTCCAAAAACTGTTATTTAGACCGGTTTGTTTCATTTACACCGGTCTATATAATCCAAATATTTAGACCGGTTACCTTCATATGAACCGGTCTAAATGAGTTTAAAAAAAAAAGGGGTCCCAACGGCTACAAAAACCAGATCATCTGCAGTTAAGACACTATCCACACAAAACAACATCAATCTTGCATTTAATACACTCGAAAAATACCATAAATGTTCTTATAATTACCATACTTTTGTGCATTAACTACAATTAAAAGGTATGTATCACTTCTTATACATTCATATTCATACTAAATAGGATTTTTATGATTATTTATGTAAACTTTTCCATAAAAAATGTTATACTTATAAAAGTCACTATTTGCGTGTTTAGGGACATAAATTTGTTATTGTGTATAAATGAAAGCTAACATGAATATTTTTTGCTATATTTATAGGAATGTTTGCGTAAATCGTCCTTATACGGTATCCGAAATGTAGGTTCATTGACCCGTGGAAGTAAGGTATGTTCTAAATGAATCACGAAAACAATTATTTTATGCAACATTCATGTAGTATAAATTTAATGCAACTCATGAACCGTTAGTTTAATCGAAAATAACTTAATAGAGGTTAATATCGGATTGTCCCCATTTGAAACTGCTTTTTGAATACTTTGTCTCATTTAGGATGTGAATGTGTATTATCGTATTGAGTGTAATTTAAGATGGATCGTAGTATATGGATGTACCAGATAGAACGTGTTAGCATCGAATACTTGGAACATTTGTCTCATTTCCTAAAAGTTGCCGAAGATGATCGGGTTAAGAAAGGAAAATCAAGAGTTCATTGTCCTTGTAAAAGTTGTTTAAATTGGGAGTGTTTTGCCGATTTGAAAACTATTAAAAGCCATCTTATAGAAAAAGGGTTTATGCAAAGGTATACTTGTTGGGATTTTCATGGAGAAGTCAAAGCTAAAAGTAACACGTCTATTCCCAATTGTAATGTCGAACATAACAACGATTCACACAATAATGATCGTTTAAATGAGATGTTACATAATTTGGAGGATAATGTTGCTGAAAAAAATCAAAAACAATTTCAAAAATTGCTTGTCGACTCAGAAACACCGTTGTATGAAGGTTGTGAGGATTTTACCAAACTATCTGCTGTTTATAGACTCATGAACGTTAAAGCAGTTAATGGTTGGAGTGACACGGGTTTCACAGCTCTACTAGAAGCGTTACATGAAATGTTCCCAAAAGCCAAGTTGCCTGTTCCAACATACCAAGCAAAAAAATTGATGTGCCCGATGGGAATGGAAATCGAAAAAATAGATGCATGTCCAAAAGATTGTATGTTGTATAGAGGTAACGACGAGGACCTACATGCATGTCGGATTTGTGGTAGATCGAGGTACAAACGAAAAAAAGATACACCACTTAACCCCGACGTGACCAAGAATGGTCCACCTGCTAAATTATTGTGGTATTTTCCTATAAAACCAAGATTGGAACGATTATTTTCAAATGAAGAGGATGCAAAATTGTTACGTTGGCATGCCGAAGAGCGTAAAAGAGATGGAAAAATGAGACACGTAGCTGATTCCCTTCAATGGAGGAACATCGATAATGAGTTTAAAGAGGAATTTGGATATGAGATTAGAAATATACGCTTTGGACTTAGTTCTGATGGAATTAATCCTTTCAGAAACATGAGTAGTCGTCATAGCACTTGGCCGGTTCTTTTATGCATATACAATCTTCCACCATGGCTATGTATGAAACGAAAATACATCATGATGTCATTGCTAATACAAGGTCCTAAACAACCAGGCAACGATATTGACATTTATTTGAAGCCATTAATTGATGACATGAAAGACCTGTGGAGTAAGGGCATAAAAGTGTATGATGCGTACAAGAAAGAGAATTTCCAATTGCGAGCCATGATTTTTTGCACTATTAGTGATTTTCCTGCTTATGGAAATTTGTCGGGATACAAAACAAAAGGGAAAATGGCATGTCCTGTGTGTCAAGATCACACTCACTCAATTTGGTTGTCTAATTGTAAGAAAACAGTATATATGGGGCATCGAAGATCACTTCGAGAGGATCACCAATACCGTAAAAAGAGAAAGTTGTTTGATAATAGCATTGAAGATAAAAAGCTACCACCACCATTAAATGGGGAGGCTACATTATCCCAAGTGAAAGATATTCATATTGTGTTTGGGAAAGGGAAAGAAGGCACTTCAACTTCAAAAGAGAGTATTTGGAAAAAGAAGTCTGTATTTTGGGAATTACCGTACTGGGATCGCTTGCAAGTTCGACATTGCCTTGATGTTATGCATATTGAGAAAAACGTGTGTGAAAGCTTGATAGGATTATTGTTGAACATTCCCGGGAAGACGAAAGATGGTATTAAGGTTCGAAAGGACATGGAAGCCATGCAAATCAGACCAGAGCTTGCTCCTAAAGAGATTGTTGGGAAGACTAGTACATATCTGCCACCAGCTTGTTATACCATGTCTAAGGCCGAGAAAACAAAATTTTGTCAATGTTTGAGTGGCGTTAAGGTTCCATCTGGGTATTCGGCTAACATAAAAAAGCTGGTGTCAAGGCAAGACTTGAAGTTGTTTGGTATGAAGTCTCATGATTGTCATGTCTTGATGACGCAGATGATTCCCATCGCAATTCGTGGAATACTACCAAATCGCATCCAACACACAATAACAAGGTTGTGTTTATTTTTTAACATGATTCATTCGAAGGTGATTGATCCCGAATTGTTAGATCAAGGGCAGCGTGATATAATCTTAACTCTTTGCGAACTCGAGATGTACTTTCCACCTTCTTTCTTTGATGTCATGGTTCATTTGGTATCTCATATTGTTGGAGAAATTAAGACTTATGGACCTGTTTTCCTACGATACATGTATCCATTTGAGAGATACATGGGAATCTTAAAAGGTTATGTTAGGAACCGATCTCGACCAGAGGGTAGTATTATTGAAGGATATGCTACTGAGGAGGTGATTGATTATTATACAGACTATTTGAATGGTGTGAAAAAAGTTGGCATTCCACAAAGTCGACATGAGGGTAGGCTTCAGGGGGAAGGTACACTCGGGCGCCAAGAAGCATCGCCGAGTCTAGATGATTTACATGAGGCACATTTCACAGTCCTACAACACATGACATGTATTGCACCATACATATACGATCACAAGTCACTTTTGAAACAACAAAACAATCAAAGGGCCAGGTTTGGTTGGCTAACAAGCATAATAGTACATTTTCACAATGGTCAAAGGCAAAGTAAGGAGTACACTTTCAACTGTAGACAAAGTCGTGGCAGATTTGGGATTTGGGCCAATACGGGTTGTCAAATATCAAGGGTATGTAATTAACGGATATACGTTTTACACCAAAGAACAAGATGATAAAAGTACATTACAAAATAGCGGAGTCACCTTAATAGCATCAACGACAGAAGTATCCACGGTGAATCGCGAAGAAAGATTAAAGAACGCCAAAAAGGCTTATTATGGTGTCATTCAAGAAATATGGGAATTGCATTATAATTCAACCGTTATACCCTTGTTCAAATGTAGATGGGTCGACAATGAAAAAGGTGTTGATGTTGATGAAGATGGTTTCACTACTGTCAATCTCTCCACAAATGGCTATAAATCTGAACCGTTCATTTTAGCAAAATTAGCCACTCAAGTATTCTATGTTGAAGACCCAAATGATCAAAGATTGCACGTCGTCCTATATAGTAAACGACGCATAGTTGGTGTTGAAAGTGTTGTGGACGAGGATGAATATGATCAATTTGATGAGTTACCCCCATTTAGCCTTGGTATTACACCCTCAAGGGATGTTCTTGATGATACTACTTACTTAAGATCTGACCATGATGAAGGATTAGAAGTTTGATGAATCCTGCACATCCAGAAGGTACCAAAATTTTATTACAAACATTAATTAATTTTCATCAACTTATTTATTATGCATTTCACTAACTATAGCGCGTTTTTTTTGTAGCTTGTTTCTTGTATTTGCAGGTTTTTATGAAGTACAAAGGTCGCAGTGTAAGATTAGAAGTTTGATGAATCCTGCACATCCAGAAGGTACCAAAATCTTATTACAAACATTAATTAATTTTCATCAACTTATTTATTATGCATTTCACTAACTATAGCGCGTTTTTTTTTGTAGCTTGTTTCTTGTATTTGCAGGTTTTTATGAAGTACAAAGGTCGCAGTGTAAGATTTCAAGAAGTCTAAGGAGCTCTATTTCTGGAAGGCTAAAGTGATCCTCTCGATCAGTTTTTATCTAAAATTTGTATCTTTCAAATAGTTAGTTAGGGTTTGTAAACGCAATATTATTTTATTTCTTGTAATTGTAAAGACTATGCTATGAACAAAGGGGTGGTTGGTTGTGTTCATAGCTAATAAAATATGTTTTCTAACATGTTATTGATTGGTTTTATCAAAGTTTACTACATGTAACAATATTAAAAATGAAGGCATATTTTGTTTATTTAGTTACTATTTGTATGAATTATTCAAGTTTTTTAGCAATGTTTTAAAACCCGGGTTGACCCGATCGGTTGAATCGGAAATCGGCTCGGAAACCGGGTCGATAAAAAACCCGAGTTTTAGGGATTTCACTTCGTGGGTCTCTCCTAGTGGTTCAGGTCCCAGGGCCTGCCCATTTGGATGGTTTAACTCGGGGGGTCGGATTTCAAATGTGGTGCCATTCTTAAAAAAAAATAAAAAATAAAAAATACTTACCCTAATTTTTACTAAAGATAAAGAAAATTATTTTTGCTCGGCGGGAAACGAAAATATTTTCGTCCCCAAAATATTCTAAATCTCCACATAACCGCCAAACCAAACCCTAACACCAAAACATCTCTATCTCCAGTTGATATTCTAAATCTCTATCGCCTAACCAAACCAAACCCTAACACCTAACGAAAAATGGTACTGTGGTTATTATTCAATTAGGTTACTTATTTTTTAATTAAGTTGCTTATTATTTAATTAGGTTGCTTATTAGTATTTTATTAGGGTTTCTTATTATTTAATTAGATTGCTTATTACGGAGTAGTATTTTATTAGGGTTTCTTATTATTTAATTAGATTGCTTATTAGTATTTTATTAGATTGCTTATTATTTAATTAGATTGTTAATTAAAAATGATTTTCTTATTGTGAATGGGTTTGAGCTGTTTTGTAATATGAAGTCTTTGGGTGTTGGTGTTAATTGTGTGCAAAAACTAGTTTTACAAACAGAAAATGAAAGCTAGTTTGGTTATGGTTATTGTTGTGTTGATAGAATCGAACTTACTTGGTTCTGGTTTGGTTCAAATTGTTCTCTGCCCCCCATAACTATGTAAGCTATTGCAATATGAAGGTATATGTATGTTGATAGTTGATGGTAAAAGTGTATGTAGTTTGAACATACATCTGGCTGCTATTTTAGTTCACGTTTTTTTGGTGTCTCCAACATTCTTTACATAATCTTAAAAGCATAAGGATGTGTGTGCAATAGTTGATTAACTTCCGAGATGATGGACTGAATTTGAAGGTTTTTTCAAAAGCTATATGTTGTTTTTTTTTTTTTTTTTTTTTTTTAATTAGGTCTTAGAGCTTCTGTTATTTTTATTAGGTCTTAGAGTTTCTGTTATTTGATTATGTAAGTTTATGTGTCGTTATATTGATTTGCTTATTTGGGATATTATGAGGTTGTCGAACTTGAAGTTAACAATGCTGCATTTATATTTGTCACTTTAAGATAGTGATCAGGCATATGTAGGATTGTAGGCTACCTGTTTATGCTAGGTGTGTTCAGACACGTGATAGCTGTCTTTAATGGGTTTGACTTCTTTAAATTATTATTTTGATCTAATGTTCTATGTCATATCTTTCATCCTTGGGTTGTATCTTTCTTAGTAATGCGGCTCATTCAGGTGAAAATCGATATGGTTTAGTTGATAGTTGATATACTATCTGATAATGCGTCACAATGGCTGTTTGAAAGTTGTAACCACACTCGACCACATACATTTCTCTATAGTCCAGTTTGACTTTCAAAAGTTTTCCCTTTCTATATTGAAAATATTTTTTTAAAGAGATCTAGTGAATGTGGTAAAGGTAATTATGTGTGAGGGTATAATCTGCTCCTTCTTGTATGGTTTGCAAGTTTCGCTCTTCTGTAACATGTATTTTTTCAGGGTTGAATCTGCTCCTTCTTATTACTTCATGTTGCTTCTTTTGTATGGTTGATGCTTATTACTATGTTGCTTTTTTTTTCACGGTGACAATGAACTTGCATTGGTTGACCCACCCAAACGAAAAGGGAGAGGACCAAGCAAACCCAAGACTAAACCTACTGAACCGTTTAATGTGGAGTTCGACAGTGAAGGCCGTGCCATAGGTAAACACCGAAATGACTGGGCAACATACGTTGGTAGTATGACAAGACTTCGGATATCTATTCTTGATGACGATTGGAGCAAAATAGATGCTGACCAGAAAGATGCTCTATGGGAGATTATTAAGGTATAATGTTTTAAGACTTTAATTGCATTTTCAGTTTGCAATATATGTGATAACATCTAATAAGTAAGCTTTATTTTCATATCAAACAGGAGTACTTTGATCTCACAGATGATGATCGCAAAGAATCAACACTTAAGCAATGCAATTTTGCATGGAAGAGATTTAAGACAAATCTCAAAGCCGAATTCATGATACCCCGTAAAAAACCTTATGAAGATAAGAAATACTCTTTCATACAGCCGGGAGATTGGGATGAATTCTGTCGAAAACATCGATCATCACAAAAGATGGTTTGTTAACTTTATTTTGTATCAAAACTGCTGTAATATTTATAGAAAATTTTCTAATTTGCCCTTTACACTTTTTTGAAGAAAAAGCGAGCC
The DNA here is from genome assembly GCA_021014915.2 of Artemisia tridentata subsp. tridentata. Taxonomy (NCBI): domain Eukaryota; kingdom Viridiplantae; phylum Streptophyta; class Magnoliopsida; order Asterales; family Asteraceae; genus Artemisia; species Artemisia tridentata. Next base: position 356,207,001 of record CP139506.1, read on the forward strand.
ATTGGGAAGGCATATGCTAAGCTTCAAAAGAATTATGCACATCTAGGAAGATCAGGGTATCGTGGAATGGATGTTGATTTGTCAAAAGTGAATATAGATGAAGAACTGAAGAAAGAAATCTTGGATATTACTTGTGAGCGCACAAAAAGATGGATCCTTGCTAGGATAACTTGTCCCAATATGGAAGGAATATTCAGAGAATTGGTAAAACTTCTAAGATTGTTTCTATTTTAATGTTATTGTGGTCTGTGGATAGCAATTTTATGAATAAAGTGTTATTAAATTTGCATCTGCAGGTAGACGTAGATAAGAAAATGGTTCAAGGGTTGATTCCGAAGGAAAAAGGAGCAGACCCTTTGATTGTGGTGCTAGGACCTGAGCATGGGGGTCGCACACGGACTGTGGGGGATGGTGTAGGTTTTAGGAAAGGAGTACAAGGGTATAAACAAACAAAGAAAATGAAGAAAAGCACTGAAGAAATAGAAGAGATAGAAGCAATTGTGGATAGGAAACTTGCTCAAAGAGACGCTGAAAGAGATGCTGAAAGAGATGCTGCAAGAGACGCTGAAAGAGACGCTGCGAGAGATGGGGAGCGCGCGAGAGACGCTGAAATAGACGTTGAAAGAGAAGCAAGCGATGAGGGAAGATTACAGAAGAGATGCAAGCAAAGTAGTTGTGGGTCGACGACCGTTGTCGACCAAGACAAAGAAAAACTAAAAGATATAAAGGTAAATTTTTTCGTTGTTTCTTAAATTGTTTGTGGATGAAATTGAATGCGTTAGAGTACCATGAATGGCTAATCTGTTTTTTGTACACTATGGACTAGCAAAATATGGTTTTAGTGTTGACATATTAAATTTTGTAAGGTTCTGTTATGCGTGAGTTAGGCAGTATGCGTGAGTTGTTATTACAAAGTAGCAGACACTCATTTGAAAACTACTTGTTTGCATTTATTTTAGGGGAAATCAGCATTTAATAGCAGATTGGCACTTGTTTATGTTTAAAGCAAATAAACACTGTTAAATAATACATGATGCATCTGTATGTGTTGTAGGAGCCCAAATCATGTGCGTTGTTTTCACCTTACACTGAGGACACGATTCCGATAGCACGTGGGATGGTTTATCCAATTGGTGATGGTACCATACATGGAGGACCACTTATACCCTTTTACATGAAGGTGTCAGTAGATAATTTTGTTCCAGCCTTTGGAGATACTAAGCTTCCAGTGTTGTCGAAAGCGGATGACACCATTACTGTGTTAAAACAATCAGTTGGGAGCTTTATTCAGTGGCCGCGTTGTAGAATTTCTCGCATTTTGGTATAGTGAACTCAACCTTTTTTTTGTGATTTTTGTATTAGTACTCAGGCTAACTAATTACTTGTTAATAGGAGAACACCCCGACTTCGAAAGATAAAGCTTCACAGAGAAAAGAAGCAGCAATGTTGCAACCCACATTGGCCACACCCAATCCTGTAAGTAAAACAAGTTGCTTTGCATTTTCAAGTTTTTTAAGAGGGTGTTTGGGATTGCTTAGTTAATTGCTTGTCTGCTTTGATTCTAATGCATATAGATAGGTTTTGGTTCGGATAGCATTGTTTAATTCCATCTGTATGATCTTAGTGTTATGAGAATGGGTAAACAGTTTATTTTGGTTTACAATCAGTATATACTGATTTTGTTTAGAATCAGTATATAGATATAAACTTGGTTGAAATGGAATAGGAATTACTACTGTTTTTGTTTGAAACGGATAACAAAGTATTGAATGATGAAATTGTTAATTGGCATGACAACATGAGCAGATACATTGTAATTAACTAGCAAAAGCTATTGTAAGATTTATTGGGAATTCTGATCCAGGTTTTCTGGTTTCTGCATCCTAATAACCCACTGTGACAGGTGGCTCAAGAAACAATACCATTGTTGCCAGCTCTACAAACACCAGCATTATTGGTGACCCAACAAACACAAGCATCATCGGCAGTGGAGGATGCTAGAAAAGCTAAAGAAGAGCTGGAAAAAAGACTTGATAACTTTGAACATGCTGTTTTTAGGAAACAACCATGTGTGAAAGCTGCCTATACTCGTTGGACATCCCGTGACGATGATACCGCTGACCACATTCTTGAAGTTCCTGGCGGGATGATTGCAGGGCATGAAGATAGGTTTCATGTTTCAATTTCTACCGACGACATAATGAGTTTATGGAAATTAGATGGGCTGAATAGTAGCATTTTGTTATCTTTTGAGTGGTAAGTACATTACACTCTTAGCTCATTTTCACCAGTGTTGCAAAAAAAGTTACAAGCCGATTATCGCGATTAGTGCTACAAGGCTACCGACCTGCCGATTTATGTAACTGGTCAACAAATGTCAACCGTGGTCAACGGCGATCAACGACGGTCAATGGTGGTCAAACTTGTCGAAAACCTATAAATCTTGCCGAAGTACCCAAAACTCACTATAAACTTATTTGATCATTATAGTAACTGTTTAAGTATATTACAAGTTGTTTTAGAATACTTGCCGAAATACTAAAACTCACCGAAATACACAAAATGCAAAATAACTAAAATTGTCAGTAATGCCAATCGATAATCACCGATAACCGCCTAGCCCGATTACAGCTACAGGTGGTCGACCGCCGACTACGATTCGCGATTTGCAACCTTGTTTTTCACATTATTCACTTCGATATGCATAAATGTCTTGTAATTTTTAGTGGCCTATGCAAAATGTCGCGTATAGAATGATAACGAGGTTTTGAACCTTATCGATTGAAGGGAACTTATGTCTCAACGGTTCGCTGTTAAAGATTACCTGACACGCACATTAAGCGTCTCTGACTATGATTTTATGCTAGCACCTTATGCTCAGGAGTACGTTATACTACTTACTTAAGCTCTAAATAAACGTTTTATGTGTTGATTGTCTTTGCTAACGTGTTAATGTCACTTTACTAGGGACCATTGGGTGCTGTTTATTATATGCCCAAAACAACGCACGGTGTACATCCTGGATTCAAAAAATAAGAGGCAAACAAAGACGGAGCGCACTTACTGGTTAACAAGCCATTTGCAAGAGTAATTCTTTTTTTCTGTAACTGTCAAAAGATTTTCATTTGTTTTTACAATACTAATACATGGTTAATCTACTTTTCAGTGTTGTTGGTAGCTACACATGGACAATAGCTAAGGTAACTTATCTCACTTTATGCATTCGAAACAACCTTCACGGATAGATCTGGCTTGGCCATTTAATTCTGACTTGCAATCATAAAAGTCTTATTATCATGATCAGTTTTGCAAGTTAATGCAACTAGTATTTGGTTCTCAGTATTTGAGGTTAGGGTAGTTTAGTCGTTATAGTTAGTTTAGTATATTTGAGGTTAGGGTAGTTTAGTCGTTATAGTTAGTTTAGTATATTACTAGTTTGGTGTTCCGCAAGTTGAGTCCATGCTATTTTTGTCTATGTTAAAAGCTTTAGTAGAATTTTATTTTGACTATATAGAAAATCAATATCAGTTGGGATGCAGTTAAGGGTGATAGTAAATCCCTGCACATATTCTGCTCACTAATCGTAGATTGTTTGGTTGACCCAGTTAAGGCTGTAGTTTAAGATAGACTCTAATTTCTCTCAGACGTATAGCTACTCGCCACTTGACTGACTTAATGTAAAGATTATATGGGTGACGCAAGATAGTTTTTTCGGATAAAATTGACAAGTATTCCCTTCACTTCTCATATACACATTCTGAAAGGGGGGTTATTGATGATGTATAAAGATATGTTAATCAACTGTAAGATATTTCAGTATACTAGTTTTCATATTAAAAAGAGTAAATTGTAAAATTCGTCACCATAGTATGTTCAAATTGCATGCGCAGTCCTTACTTTTTCGAAAGTGCAGGCATCGTCCCTGCGAAACCTTTGGTGCGAATTTCATCCATGCCTCAAAGTGAAATGACTAAAATGCCCTTGACTTTTGTGAGATCATGTCTTTCACTTTGGGGCATTTTAGTCTTTTCACTTTTGGCCAAGGACGATATCCGCACCATTAGTTTCCCACAGGGATGACTCCTGCACTTTCAAAAAGGTAAGGACTGCACTTGCAATATGAACATAAAACAAGCACCATTAGTAATCCATAATTCCATATATACTCTAATCAATACAAAACAAAATTTCAGGGGATTTCAGTAATCTTTAGGCATAAACATCATCAAGATATGAAAAATAATAGTAAATACGAAGAGTGATGGCTCTTAACTCTTAAGAAGATGCTGATTCTTCCACAATGTTTGAGATAGTTTTGTCCTGCTTATCTTGTGGTGCCTATAAGACGAATCATCAAAAAATTCTTCTCGTTTAGCCAATTAGCGCGACTCTACCTCATCCCACTATTCCTAGAGCCTATAAAAGACCCACATTGCCACCTATATTCACATAACAGCATTTGACACTACACTTACAAGACTGAGTTCTTAGAAGACATGGGTCAGGTTCGTGGACTGCCAAACAGAACAAAGCCTTTGAAAGAGCTCTTGCTGTGTTTGATAAGGACACACCTGACCGGTGGCAAAATGTTGCTAAGGCTGTTCCTGGCAAGACGGCTGAGGAAGTTGAAAGGCATTTTCAACTAAGTGCTTATTTGTAATTCATGTTGCCTGATTTTCATGTTTCTAGTTTCTGGCTTATTGATTTTTACTATTTCATAGATTACAGCCCTTAGATTAGCTTATTGTAGCTTATAATTAAGCCCAAAAGTAGCATTATATTATACAATGTTTTGATTGCTTATTCTCATCATATTAAATTGTAGTGCAATCAACAACAACGCGACTCGGAAGCCGGTTATTATGTCATGAGATGGATGTACGACTTTGTGAACACTCATCAGTTTCACTTCCCTTCAACAGTATGTATCCATGAGCTATTTTTTGACTCTCTTTCTATATTGTTTATATATAATATTTAAGTATTTTTTTATATCTGTTAACATATAGATCCCATGGACGCGACGCCAGCTTGTTGAAAAAGATATTGATCGAACCGTGGAGCAGTGGCATACAATGTGTCCTATTTGATTATGGATGAAGTGCTTATCAGCTCTCATGTGGTTTTGCTAAGTTAGATGCTGTTTGGATTTTAGTTTAAACGATGTTTGGATTTATGTTTAAATTAGACTATGTACGGATTTCTATTTAAGTTAGATGCTGTTTGGATTTCTATTTTGCTTATTAAAGTATCGGGTAATTGGATTTGCTTATTGCTGTGAAATAGCTGCTTAATAGGTGACAAAACAGGTTCCAGGTTGGATTTGCTTATTGCTGTGAAATAGCTGCCATATAATAGGTATTTAGACCGGTTGGAAACCGGTCTAAAAACTGCTAGTTTAAAAAAAAATGGATATTTAGACCGGTTGGAAACCGGTCTAAAAACTGCTAGTTCCAAAAAAAAATAGATATTTAGACCGGTGCAAATAGTCTTTTAGGCCGGTTGATGCACCGGTCTAAATCTGCAAATTCCAAAATTCCTTCGCCTATTAATGCATATTTAGACCGGTGTATATGTCTTTTAAACCGGTTCGAACACCGGTCTATATATACCTTTTAGACTGGTGGTTCACCCGGTCTAAATGCCTAAATACCTTTTGGACCTCCCCCCATTTAAACCCCCCTTGTAACCGGTTTAAACATCATTTCTAACCGGTCTAAAAGCCTGTTTTTATGGTAGTGCATGTTAATTATTGGAATTGAGTTCTTAATGAATCTGTATCTTGTTAATTTTCATGATTAGGACAAAATAACACAAAACTCTAAGCAACTAAGGTGGTGTTTGTTTATTAAGAGGGTCTGAATCTGAATCTGAACCACACGTCTGAATCTGAATCTGATGCGTAAATGTCTGAATCTGAACGCATCTGAACGGGAGAAAAAAAACTCATGTTTGAACGGGAAAAATTTTTTTTTTTTGGTTATTTTGTGTCAACAAGAGGCATTCAGACGCGTTAAGACACCCCTCTCAAGTCTTGACCATTAAGATCTAACCGCGTCTGAACGGAAAAAAAAAAAAAAAAAAAAAACCGTCTGAACGCCAAAATGTCTGACCGATTCAGACATTTGGCTTGTTCAGAGGCTGTTAAGAGGACAAAAAAAAAAAAAAAAAAACAAAAAAAACAAACGCAGCCTAAGTGTGTTAGCATTTAAATTATATGTGAAGTGATGGTCATTTGTACCTTATTTATTTATTATGTGTGTCGAACCATATGTAGTAAGAATAGTTTAAGTAGGCTTTGTGTTGGACCAAAGAAGTATGTATTAGATAAGCTCATGTAACATGTAATAGTCCAAGTCCAACACAAAGCCCACCAAGCCCAATCAAAATCCTTTAGGGCGCCGGCCTTGTGCCTATTTAAGCACACTCTCACCTTAAGTTTTGGTGTGCCTCTTAGTCTAGTATAGGTGAGAGTGTGTGTAAGCTTTTAAGTAGGCTTTGTGTTGAACCATATGTAGTAAGAATAGTTTAAGTAGGCTTTGTGTTGGACCAAACAAGTATGTATTAAATAAGCTCATGTAACATGTAATAGTCCAAGTCCAACACAAAGCCCACCAAGCCCAATCAAAAGCCTTTAGGGCGCCGGCCTTGTGCCTATTTAAGCACACTCTCACCTCAAGTTTTGGTGTGCCTCTTAGTCTAGTATAGGTGAGAGTGTGTGTAAGCTTTTAGTGTGTGTTTGTATTTCTCTCTTTTGAAGTTATAAACATTCGGTTAATATTTACATCATACGATCCATGCTCTCTCATCTTCTCTAGTATCTAGTTGAGTGTCACGTTCTTCTTAATATTTAGAGTAGTTGTAGTGATAAAGTAGATAGGATTTTGGTCATAACAAGTGGTATCATCCGCCAAACAAAGAGGTAGGATTAAGTTGTGTCGTTTTTTGATCAATCTATACTTAAAGTTGCATTTTTCCTTATAAAGCGTGTACTTTTAGTGTGTTCTTTGATTTTTACGTGAGGTTAAATAAAAAAGGTGATAGCTTTCTTAGTTTTTAAGTGATCATAGTAAGTTTTGGTTTTAATAGCTTCAAGCTTTATTGTATTTTGTGAGTTTTTGCGTTAAAAAGTTACTTTTTGTTTCGAAAAAAAATAAAGAAAAAACTGTTTCTACAAAGTTTACATGAAGTTTGAAGGTGTTTTTGATCCAAAAAAAGGAGACTACACAACTTGCGACTTGAATCTTCATTGGTTTGCATTTTTATCCATTTCTTGTATAAGAATTGTGATAAAAAGGATCTTCATCGACATTGAAAAAATCTTTTTTCTTGTATAAGAATTTAGATAAAAAGGGGTTTATAGGAATTGTTGTATTTGACAATTTCTATAAAAGAGGGTTTATTGAAATTGTAGAATTTCTATAGAAATTGTGGAGTTATCGAAATTGTGGAAAAGACCCTTTATCGCAATTGTCAAGAGCTGTTTTATCGAAATTGTCACAAGGTTTATCGTAATTGTCCCAACTTTTATCGAAATTGTGCCAAGCATACTTATCGCAATTGTCCTGTGCATTCTCACTACAAAAAAACAGGCTTTCAGAGACTGAATTTATAGGGACTGATATATCAGTCGCTGATACATAGCAATGGTAACTGAAACATCAGTTACTGATACTTTTAAGGACTGACTGATTGCGGCGACTAAAAATCAGTCCTCGATTCAGTGACCCCATATCTGAGACTAAATTTCAGTTACTAATAAGCCTGTACGGGAAAAAAATTTGGAGGCAAATTTGTTAGTGACTGAATAAAGGTGACAATTCAGTCCCTAGTACATGTACATCATATCTAAGACTAAATTTTAGTCACAAATATATTTGCGAAATAAAAAATTTTGGCGTAAAATTTGTTAGTGACTGAATTATAGTCACAGTTCGGTCCCAAATACATGGAGATCATAGCTAAGACTAAGTTTCAGTTACAAATATGTCTACACAATAAAAAGGTTTGGAGGGAAATTTTTTAGTGACTGAATTTCTGTCACAGCTGCGTCCCTATTACATGGACATCATACCTAAGACTAAAATTCAGTTACAAATATGTTTGCGCAATAAAAAAAGTTTGGAGGGAAATTTGTTAGTGACTGAATTTGAATCACAACTCAGTCCCTAATACATGGACATCATAGCTAAGACTAAAATGTATAAAAATATTTTAAAACGGACTAAAACGTTTAAAAATGGACGAAAACTTATAAAAATGGACGAAAACGTTTAAAATCAGACGAAAACGTATCAAAACGGACAAAAGCGTAAAAAATGGACGAAAACGTATAAAAATGGATTTAAACGTAAAAAACAGACTAAAACGGATGAAAACGTATAAAAATGTTAAAATATAACAGACAAAAACTGATGAAAACATAAAAATACGGATGAAATCGTATACAAACGGACAAAAATGGATGAAAACATATAAAAACGTAAAAAAGACGGACTAAAATGGATGAAAACGTATAAAAACGGACGAAAACGTAAAAAAACGGACGAAAACATAAAAAACGGACAAAAACGTAAAAAAGGGACGAAAATGTATAAAAACGGACGAAAACGTATAAAAACGGACAAAAACAGATAAAAAGTGACAAAAACGGACGAAAATGGATTACTGGCATAATATACGGTTCTATATATTGTAATGTTTTTAAGACCTACATATATTTGTATTGTTGTTAGTAATTGTAAGTTTGTATATAAACCTTTTACGGATTGCTATTTATGTGTAACACTTAGGGGTTCACGCACGAAACCTCGGTCTATACCCCCGTGACGTAGGAACTCGAGCAGAATTCAAGTTTCTGACGTTCATAACATCTTTAGTATTCACCGATGGCTTTCATTTTGAGTGTTGACAATTTAAGACGTGTAATCGGGATAATGACATCAATCAGTTGCTTCATCGAGCGCGACATCCCTTTTAAAGAAATGACTATTACGTTCTTACCATATATAATAAGTCGTGGTGCCTATAGCAATCGTCAATCCACTATACTATACACACCACTTTCATTCAAGATAATAACAAGAAAGTTGCATAAAGGTATATAGCCAATCAACGCACTCTACTTTAGACCCCACGTAGACCATCAGATTGCCTTTACAGGTTCTCACAACCCTAAAGGTCTCCTTATAAATACTATACCATTTTCTCGAAATATTCCAAGCCAATCCCAAGCAACATATCCTGCCTTGGGAACTCCACATTCAAGTCTATTATCCCCTAGGGTAATTGACACAAACCAACTGAGCCGACTCGTGAGCGTTACCCCAACTCGTGACTCTTGTTACATTTTGGGGTCTTTACCGAACGTGGGAAACCGAACGGTCGACCAACCTAAACCCTCAATACATACCATACTTAACTGTTGAGTTTATCCATATTTACTTCCATCTATGTGTATGACTTGATTTTATCCATAGGATAAGCTTTGGATGTTAAGTAATTTTACATTGATATTCATATGTTTAGACGCCTCACGTATGAGTGATTAAGGATACACAAATGTCACTAATCACATAAACGCTTGTTAGACTATTAGGTTAAAGTAGCTAGTTGTAAACACTAAATTAATAAATAGCTAGATGACAACTAGGATTAGTTTGTATTGCAAATGAATCTCAATGATTAGTTGAGAACTTAATGAGTGTGGATTAGTAAACCATTATCACGCTGTTCAAATCGGCTACTAATAGACGTACGAGTTATAATTGTATTATATTTAATCTTAAAATAAGTTACTTATGAATTGTCACAATATTTAACTTCAAAATAAAATTATTAAAATATTATTACCCGTTATAATATCTGGCTAAACCCCGTGCGTTTATGAGTTCTAAAACTTAGCTTATCGGGTCAACCCGATAGACACGATAACCTAATAGGGTCGGGTTAGGTTCCTAATTAGTTTATTGTCGAGTTATCGGGTCAACCCGATAAACCCGATAAGATATAATGACATATTAACAAATCTTTAATCTTTTAACAAAAGCCCATTAACAAGTGTTTTTTTCATAAGTTTAGTACTAAGCATGTTGCTGCTCTTTCACGCAGAGACAAGATACTGACATAAAAATGCAGATCAAAACCATTTGACACTTAATCGCGCTCCAAGGAATGATGACATGCGAGGACACAAGGCCGGTCCTTTTAACAAACGCATAAATAACAACTCAAACATATAAACCAAACAGGAATTAAATTGTTGTCCGACAACCCTATCGCAATTGTTGTCCGACAACCTTATCGCAATTACTTATCGGACAGACTTTTTGTAATTGTCAGAATTGGTCCCTTATCACAATTGTCATCAGAAGAGAACTTTTCGCAATTGTTAATACTAGTCCTTTATCGCAAAAGTATTACAATTCTTGTAAACGGATTTCAACTTAAATAAATTCGATTTGAACTTTTAATTTCTACAACATCAAAGATCGCGGACTCGGTATTCTCTCGCTTCTATAAGTGTGACGAATACTTTGACAAAGGAATATCTACTAGTTTGTATAAATTAGTTAGGTCGTTTATATAAATTGCATAATTCTATATAAATTGAAATTTTGCCATAATTTGTATAA
>CP139506.1:356217734-356235683 GCA_021014915.2 Artemisia tridentata subsp. tridentata
GCGTTCTTCGACTAACGGCGTTGGAAGGAGCATGACTACCGGCGTGATCTCGTCGAGTAGCATTTTTCCTAAGGCAGTAGACGCCGGATCCGTCATTGTAAGAGTCAACTCGGTTACCGGATTCCGGTAGATCTTGTTTTGGTTTGGTTTTAGCTCGATTGATTCAGAGATCGTGTGCACGAAATGTTTTTCTCCTTTTTTTTTTTTTTTTTTTTTTTTTTTAAATGATTGGATGGGATGCTTTATTTGGTCTAACGGGGGTGTTTGTTTAGCTTCATATAGTGCGGGCTTAACACTATGTCCCCATATTGTTTTGGGAGTGAAAGTGAAAGGAATGAAATATTTTTGTGTTTTAAAAAAAAAAAAAAAGTGAAGAGGAAAGTGAAAGTGGATAAAAAGGGGAGGAAGTGTGCTTGTTTTGTTAACAAAACTTTCATCTCATATTTGGGGTGAAAGTGGATGAAAGTGAATAAGACAAAAATCAAAAGAGTTAAATGACAAAAAGAACATTTGTCTTTAGTATGCATTTATTATGGAGCAAGGTTATAATAGTAATTCCACAAATATAAAAAGTATAAAATGGGACCACCTACTTTCATTTACTTTACTATAAACTAAAGAACATGCAAAAATCTATAAACTTTACTTCCACTCTTCCCTATTTCTTTACATTGCATTACTTTACTTTATTTTACTCTTAAAAAAAAAACTCTAGAACGGAGTGTAAGTTTGGTAAGCTCACTGCTTATTTTTAAAATTTTTCTAATTATCATTGGAGTTCAGCATCAAGTACTCCTTCCATACCTTCATAAACCAAAAACATATCCTTAGCTTTTCTCAAGTACTTTAGGATAGGATCCTTTTGATATCAGCTTGTCATGCTCAATGCAAAAGACACATTAGGTCTCGTGCTATGGCCGAAGCATATGGAATACTTCCCATCCTTCTCTTCTCACTAGGAGTAGTAGGACACTCTAGCCTCGCTCAAATACCTCTTAACCAATATGGATATCATCCTTTTGTTAGATTCATCCATCTTGAATCTCTTTAGAATCTTATCTATGTATGTACTTTAACTAAGTCCCAGTATTCGTTTAGATCTTGATTTCAAGAATTTAAGCAGTTTCTCCCAAATCATTCATGGCAAAGCATCTCACTACAAGAATTCTCGTGAATACCCTTAGACTAAATTTGTGGGTAAAAGGCCCAAATTCGTAGGTAATTGATGAATACCCACGGATTACCCATAAATCCATTTATATGGGAAACCCTTCGAGGGTAAATGTCTAGCCACGACTTTTTTGATATGTGGGTAAGTTAACCACGACATTGTTTGCGGATGTTTTCATTCAATCCTTGGGTAAACATGGGATTTTCTAAGTTATCACAAAAATACCCATGCTTGTTATGTGGATAATATGTGGGTATATTTAACAAGTACATCAGTCATGGGTATGTTTATTAAATCGGTAGGTAAATATTTTGTTAATACAAATAAACCTTAAAAACATTTATTTATATTTTACGATCTTCTAATGTTTTGTCGATGACAAACGTAAAATCATTTTAACGAGATAGATAAAATACGTAACGCTTTGAGCCAAAAGCTTACTAACTCATTTCATTAAATAAACCTTAAAACATATTTAGTTAACAAGTTTACATAAAACCAAAACCATTTATAAAAACACTTAAGTAAATTAGTTACTTACATTTTATAAAATACATGTTACTTGTAAATTAACTATAAAAGACTTGGACTATCCATGACCCAAAAACCAAGCCCATAACCCATAACCCATGGACCTTAACCCATGACCTATTGCATGACATCATACATGACATCCATAATGGGTAAAACCCATGACCCATGACCCAAAGTCCATAACCCATAACCCAAAGTCCATGACCTATGACCCAAAGATGTCTTTGACATCAGGCATGACATCATCTATCCATGGATCATAACCCATAACCCAAAACCCGAAAATGTAACCCAAAATCCGAACTGTGGATACCAGATAGCCGGATCCCTTGGATTACACTGGCCGGATCCCTTTGGGAAGGGATCCGTCGGATCCGGGTGAACAGTGGACAGTTTGCCTATAAATAGTGAGTCATTTCTCTCTTGCTCTTCACCCCTTTTAGACATACCTTCTCTCTATGTTCTAAACTCTCTAACCACAGATCCAATGATCTTTCTATGTAGTCTTTCTTTGTGATTCTCTAGGTTCCTTCTAAAAGGCTAGATCACGACCTCTCAAAGACTTGCAAGCTCGTGATATGAGTTGCTAGGATTCTTCTCCTCCAAGATCACATAAGTGCATCTTGATCTTTCTTCTTCTCAAAAGGGTGTTGTAGATATGATTGAGTCGTTAAGTGTAAAAGGACGTTGGTTCCTTTAGTCTTGTTGTGCTAATTGTGTTGGTTTGGTCCGCCGTGCTAAGGACCCGGTATATAGCCTTGTACCGGATAAAGTGTAGGCCACGAAGGTTTGGCTTTACCTCATGGAAAAGCCCGGTATCTAGCTTTGTACCGGATAAAGTGTAAGCGACGTTGTGAAGGCTTCTCCGCCAAGTGAAAGGAGTTTGTGTTGTGAAGTGTTTACGAAATCTCGAGTAGGAGACTCGGGGAGTGGAGTACGGCAAGGAAGGTGACCTTGTAGCCGAACCACTATAAATACTTGTGTTATGGTTGTGTCTTTCTATCTCTCTCTCGTAGTATAGTTCTTATATAATTTACTACTATCAATATCCAACATGTTAAAACTAGATTGATATAAGTCGATCTATAAGATTTAAAAAGAAGTTTTAATCGGTAAAACTATTCAACCCCCCTTTTAGTTTTCTACAATTGGCATCAGAGCTTCGTTACCAAGTTTCTTAGAGTATATTGTACTTTAAAAACTTGATACGATCCGTGTATGTTTTGAAAACTACAACGAAGTAAAAACTTTTTGTAAAAAATTGACAAATAATTCATTTTTACAAAAATAACAAAAACTTCTACAATTGGATATTGACAAAAGTTGTTATAACACCTAGATGTTCCTAACATATCTCCTTGTAGAAATCTTCATGTTGGGAAGCTCTTTAAAAGCTCATGAAGTATTGATCATCTAAAAGTGCTCTCACTCTCAAAGATAATATGGCAAAGGTGTGCTTATTTATTTTTCTTTTTCTTTTTCTCTCTTTTAGGTATTACTTGTCTGTAATTGAAAAAGTGTTGATCTATATGGTACACAATTATTTGATATACTTGCATCTACATGACTTGTCTTTCAAAATCCTTTTCGAACACTCATTTTTTTTAAATGAGTCATATCAACACAAAAATCTTTTTAATCTAAATCACAAAACTCAAAAGTCTCTTTTGAATCATAAGGAATGGTATTCCATCTAAAACTCCTTTCTCTTCACTCAATGCTCAAATCAATATAAGGGAAATGTTCCCTACTTCTTAGTCATTCCTATGACATTCATCTATTCCTATCTCAAAACTCCTTCAAGATAAATAAATTTCTTTTCCTTTGCCTTTCATACAAACCCATTATCTATAGCATTTAAGGATTTTCTCTCGAGTAAACAATATCTTCTAAACACACAAGGCGTTTCTTAATCGGACATATAAAAGCAATACTTGAGTTATCGCAAAACATTTAACTTGAGGAATCTTATGTGACGTTAAGAGGTTGACCTTTCATGTCATAATGCATAATGCATCCTCACGTCATGATTAGCAAAATTAATGATGTGCTAATTGATACTCATAAAAACCAAAAACCTCTTCTACGTCTGCTGAAATACCGGATCCGTCCATCTTAAGGGGTCGGATCCCTTTCTCAAAGGATCTGGCAGAACCGGCAGTACAGAAAAACAGATTATATCACAGCCCCTCATTCTCCCTATCCACCCATCCAAAATAAAACATAAATATACTGCTCTGTTAGGACTCAATCCTCCCTCAGCTCAATTCTTCGATCATCCTCGTAAGTGATTATCCTCCTGAAGGGGTACCCCCACTGACCCCCACTGCATGATGCACAGTGTACAACTGCATGATGTAGGTATTGTTGTATATGGCTAAATTTTGTTGTGGCTATATCATTCCCATTGAACAAAAGCTCTGCAAAAGATGGTCACAATCTATTGTGTTCACCATCTTATCAACATTAAATGCTAAACACCGGGAATGATTTTCACTGTTCTATAAATCTTTTACCGTCTTATAAAAAGTATTCTATAAATCTTTTACCGAACCAAAAGTGAAATACTAAAACTAAAAGCATAAATGATATTTATATCCTTGATACAATCATACAAAACATTAAAAGTTACTTAAATAACAATGCTTTCATGCACCTTTCTTTACCTTTCCTTATTTGTATCCTGGCGTTATGTACACTGGTGTTTATGTATAGCCGTTAAAAAAAAAAGGCCATGCACCTAAAAACTGTCTATATATTACCCTATAACTGTTACTTGTAGAAATCAACTCATTTTTACAAAAAAGATCTTCCTATTCTTCCATCATCTTCCACCTCTCAACATGCCTAGTGTCACAGAATTCGTACTTGCAGGTATGATCCTCGTGGGTATTGTGGGTGGACTCTTACTTGTGGGTATTGTGAGACTGATAAAACATCGCAGGTGTGAAGATGATCTTGAATCTGCTCCTCCTTCTGCTTCAACTTCAACTTCGACTTCCACTTCATCTTCAATCTCAACTTCTGATTCAGCTCAACATTATTCTACTCTACACATGTTATTGTATCATTCTCCTCCTTATAAGAAGAAGATCTTCAACTTAAATGACCTTGACTTTGATGAGAAGAGAGGATATTTTTCTGATAAAAGTTAACTACTTTTGGTATGTATAAGTCTTTTGGTTTGGTATGTAATGAAGTCTTTTGGTTTGGTATGTAATGTTTGTGGGTGGTAATCTTTCTGGGTGATAATTTTTGTTTTGAACTTTGTGGTTGGCGGTAATGTTTGGGTGGTAATGTAGTTTTAGATGATGATTTAGTTTTGATGCATGATAATGTTTGAATGTAGTTGGGATATGTTTGAACTTTGATGATCATGTTTGTTGGTGGTACGCCGGAACAGTTTTGATGTATATATACTCCATTCCGTCTTCTTATTTTTGTAGGTTTGGCAATTCATTTTGTTTTTCATTCTTTATATTCGTGTTTTTTTTTTTTTTTTTTTCTTTTTTTTTTTTTTTTTTTTTTTTTTTTTTTTTTTTTTTTTGTATTTGACTCTTTTTTGAGAAAAAGCATCAAAAAATTTTAAAACTACTTGAAAAAGTCAAAAAGGTAACGCTGATTATCTATTAAAAAAAACAATCGCCGGAACAGTGACGGTAGCTGTTAACTTTGCCGGAACAGTCGCCATTGTTTAGCATTTAATGCGATAAGACGGTAGCTATAAGTACTTGGATTATTCCCGGAACTTTAGCTGTAGGTATTTGATGGTAGCTGTGATTATGACCTACTCTGCAGACGCCGCCCTGCAAAGCAAGTTGGAAAGCAAGCTTCTTTTTTTTTTTCTTTTGAAAACTAAAAAACAAAAAAACATATAGACTTTTTAGGTTTTTGCATAGTTCAAAATAATATCAATTTTTTAGATTCAAATAAAAAAAATCATTTAAATTAAGATAATTAGTTATTATAATTAATTAACTAGCAAAATACCCGTACGTTGCCCGGGTTGGTATTTTCATAACTTATACCACATACCCGATAATTAACCAACAATATGAAATCAAAGTAGATTACAGTAACATTAAAATATAATGCAATAATAAAATATATCCCGAAAAACTTGAAATACATAACGTCCAAATGTTGAAAAGGATTAAACAAAAGTATTGTGTTTTTATGTGCATGTCAAGTTTTATTTGTGTCATATCCAACATGATTGATACAAACCCGATTTTATTGAACTAATTAGAAATGCAAAGTTTGAGTTGTAATCACGATAAATGTTATCTTTCTTATTGTTGAAACTAAATATATTTGAGAAAGCCAACGAATAAAAATTTAAAATTATTTTTCCACATAAGAAACTTATTATATATTGGTAGGTCAAGCTTGCATTCCTTTTAATTGCATTGCTTATGGCTCTTTTATCTGAGTTTCTTTTGGTTCTAACAAACACATGTGGTTCAGGTTTCATCCTCCTTAAGTTCACCTATTATAACAAGCATAAAACATATAATGTAACAACCTGGACAGGCCTTTGCTAGTAAGAGTTTGGAATTTCGGTTTCTTGAGAATAGTTTTTCAATTTTTTTCTCCAGAAACTTGCGAACCACGTCGGCCCTCTGCTCATGAGTTCCACTCATAAACACTTGCTCACGGGACTTGCTGTTAGTTACATATTTTTTGACTATTTCAATGTCATCGAAGTCTCCCCAAATCCAAGCCCTCATGGAGGGACTTCCTTACCATTGGGCTATTAACCCAATGGTTCTTTTTCATAATTGATATGTCAAACTTTTGTAAACTGTTATACCATTTAAAGTTATGAATGTAGCAACTTAGTAATTCTGTAAATTAAAACAAATAGGAAAATTGTATACACTTTTTATAAATATGTGTAACAAAAAATAGATAAGTGGATGGGAACCTTCCGGCTCCATGTCTTGGTACCCAAAGCGCAGACCGCATAGAACTCATGCCCGATTACTCACCATTCTCATATATGGATCACAAGATATAGTTTATCCACTTGCCTTTGGCAAGTTTCGAACTTGTGACCTGCAACCTTCATCTCTGAGACCATGTTGTGACCTGCAACCTTCATCTCTTAGACCTTGTGGTCAGTTCATAAAAAAAAAGAAACTTACTTACCTAAAATATATTAATTTTAATTATTAAAAGTAAATAATGAAATTAATAGCTAGGAAGCATGCGTTAAATTAATTAAATATATATAGCTTTTGGAGTTTTTGTATTTGATTTTGAAACAAATGTTAGAAGGGTAATCATATAAATTATAAGTATTAATAGTGTCATTGACAAATTAAGAAGTCTAAGATTTAATCATTAATAGATCTAATGGCTCTAAATCAAAGTTGGAACTCATTTAAGGGTTCCTATTTCTTTAAGATTGAATTTAAGACTCTGTTATATATAGACGAGGCTTTATACAACCCGTGCGATGCACGGTCTTTTGGTTGATTAATTAAGTGGTTTTTCGTAACGTTGATGCAGCTGCTTGTATAAGCATATGACGGTATTTAGATGCCTATTAGAGAAGTTGTATTGTATTTATTTAGTGGAATTGATATTTAGATGCCTAGTAATATATTTTCACACGCTTAGATAATCGGTTTTATTGTATCTAGTATAAAAATGTATCTAAAACCGATCTCCTTACATCCGTCTTTATAACGTTTATCCAAACACCACCTAAACTAATTGATGTATAAGATTGTAGGCATTGGAGAACACCGGGCTAAACTACGTGTGTAAATTTACAGTCAAAGATCATCCAAAGAAAATGGATTCGTCCAAGCAATCAAAAGAATCATATTCAACACCACAGTACATCACACAAAGACTTAAACCACAACATTGAAAAAACGAAAATTTCAGCCCATCTACATAATCCCATGAGAAACTTTTTATTGCTTTAAATATGAATTAGTTACTACACTATAACAGTATGCAAACACGCAAAACATTCTGCATAAAACAGAGATCATTTTCACACATCCATCACAGAGAAACATATTATGCTAATGTTTGAGTAAATTGCTGAGTTTTTATCGTGATGGTGAGGCTAAAATATACAACAATGTATAACTTATAAATACAAACGCAATTTAGTTTAAGTAAATAACATGTTTCGATAACATGACAATCGATGTGATCTATATTTGTCAAAAAAATTGCCGATACATGTAAGCCACTTTGTGCTCCTCCATAGCTTTTAGACGTATACCTCAAGCAAATGATTACATGAAGTTTAATTATAGGAGATTTATGAGCCACTTTCCAGTAACAACGCATGCTATTTAAGAAATAATGTTTCAAGTGAAGTTGTAATCTTATGTAAAGCATGAAAATTAATATACGTGATAGTTGATGTTTGACTGCTAAAAGCACTATGCACGCAACTTTGTTAAACGTATATACACGGCGCTATATACAACATTCAGGAAGATACAAAAAGCTATTGTATTAGAGAAGAAAAATATTCGCTTTTCACCTTTGTACACTCATAACATCCTCGGATCATAATACTGTGATTATACATGGCTTTAGCTAAAGTATCAACCTGCAACGATGGCTCATCCTTGCTCCTTTCGGAGGCTGATAAATGACTCATTCTAATAACAGCGAATGCAACTTGAAGCCCAAATACTGATTTAATAAACAGAAACTAAAAACATCAAGCATTGTTGTAGTCAAATTTCCTCGACTTGGCCTCTCATATTTGTTCCGTGATAATCTATGTATCCAGTTGGGCGTTGGGCTTGAGCTGAAGCAGCAACCTCATTTAAGTTGATTCGCTGGTACCTGTCCAGTCGTCCTGCATTTGTTAGATCTAATATTAGGAAGTATCAAATATTGATTTAATAAACAGAAACTAAAAACATCAGTAGACAATCTAACCACTGGTTTTTGGAATTGGACCCATCTAAAAGAACATCTAACAATTAACTCAAGGTATGAATCGACAGTATTACTACTTGCAAGAGCGCACAAACATATAAAAATTCTTACCATGAAATGATCTACTTTAGGTGATACTCCAGCAGGCAAGTCTGTTGTTGATGTAGGAGATGTGAAAACAGAATGTAGTGTCTGCAATATGTGTAAAGGTCTGACTAACTGGAAATGGACTGCATTTTGGAATGGCAGTAATGATACGGTATTTTATGTTGTCACCTTCATCTAAGCGGGCCCCTATTGAGTAAGGAAAACAATCCTGAACCTGCAAAGAAATAATTAATACAAAAAGCTTGTCATAAAGCTCTTTAGGTAGCATACAAAAAGCTTGTCAAATAAGGTTTTGTCTCAAAGAAGCAGGAAACAGCGTTCACGTTTTTCTTTTTTCAGTTTTGGAGGAGATGAAACTCTTTCTTAACGGCCCATAGACAAAAGTACACTTATGATTAATTTTCCCTAACAAATACATAAACTCTAACTGAACTATAATTGTGTCATGTACTGTGAAGACAACAAATCCACCACTCAATATGATCAAAGTTATAACGTCTTTCAATGCATTGGCTTTCAGCATTCGTCAAATATGCATACAAACTCAACAGGAAGATTAAATAACTTAAGCCAAAGGTCATTAGATAATAACTTTATCAGATGATTTTATATATTATCTCACAAATAAGCCTATAGAAACGAACAGACATGCATCCAGATATAGCAAAAGAATAGTAGGGAATCACCTCATAGTCTCGAACTTGTTGAGTGTACCTTTAAAACATAGATTGATACCTCATTTTGCACTTGGTTATGAAGTGACTCGATAAGGGCATCCTTGTCAAACTCCATCTTTGTCACCTCTGTGAGAATATCTTCATCAGTCTGCAGCAACAACAAAAAAACTGCTTTAATTACCAACATACTCAAGCACGTGTACCACGCAACATGCATTTTAAGATTATTAATCAATAGGCATATCAGCCATGCACATGCAACTCCTCCACAACAACAAAGTAGTCATCTTTGGTGTGCTGAACCGGAACCGTGACCAAAGTAAAGCAAATGGTGGTATTTATACTTTCAAATAAGTTGAAGAGATTTTAGTAATAATTATGTGTGTATTGTAGATATGAAGAGACTACATCTTTCACATTCTCATAACTCCAACAACACTTCAACTTCAGTAGTCACTCTTCATATTCTTACATTCAATTCGCCCATACTTTCAATGCATGCCACATTTATCATCACCACTTCACATTTATAAGGGTACATAAACGAAATTGTTTGTAGTTATTTTGGTATGCATATTTATGTTTGTACCGTACTTTTGGTTGTGCACAACCCCCTTGCACATTAAATTAAGGGGGATAAGCTTTAAGTATTATAGATTAGTAGATTAAGACGCGGAAGTGATTGGTGAAAGAAGTGAAGACCAAACTGTTATTAGAAATACCATATATTAAAGTAAAATAATTACAAAACGATTATGATTTTTTTTGAAAGGAAAACGATTATGATTTAATATTCTTGTTTGTAACAATTATGAGTTGTTGTTTTTTATTTAATTCTATATATACTTGGTCAAGCATTAATTTGTGTGAAGTAATAATATGGCAGGATTTTAAGCTTTAAAAAGAAAAGGAGAAATAAAGTTGTCCGGCAATACATCCGGCAATAGAAGTTTTGCCGGGCACATTGACACAAATGAGAATGCAGATTTATTGCCGCTCGACAATAATCAAGAATATTAATTTCAGTTATAAACATATTAAATAATATATACAAGTCGTTTTCATTAAGAATCCTCGGTGTATCTCCAATAGTACTTGCCTTGTCGAACAAAATCCTTCCCATTTCGAAGGACACGAATGCATCCAGACATGCATACTCCACCTGCTCATGTGATAGGTTATCGTTGCCCCACGAACTCAGCGTGATACGTTTTGGTTTCTTTATAACCTTATGAAGCACAAGATCCGTCAACGCTTTCAATCCTAAATTCTTTGTACCCGGCCCGTATACGTTAGCAGATAAACTCCGCAAGTCCTTCAGTTTTGCGTCAGATCCGAGCCCATAACCGTTTTTTAGTAAATCAATATCATTTTGTACACCCACCCCGGTAAAAGTGTAGTTCGAATTATTCATAAACTCGAAAAGAGAAGGTGGTACGATGGACGAATGTATGATTTGAAAGACGAGGCAACGACTGCCAACACATATTTGCATGACGGTGAAGGCGGTGTGGTGGCGGCGACGGATGGTGGTGACGACTGTTGGGGGTGGGGGCGGCATCAAGTGATGTAGGTAGTTGATGTAAAGTATTTGATTCTAAGAGTGTAATAGAAATTTTTTAAAATACAGGGGACTGATGGTGTAATTTAATCATTAAAGTTGGTAGTGTAATTTAATTCATTAAGGATAGTTTGGTCAATTCGCATATCCTTTTTTTTCTAATTTTTAATATGGTGGAAAATTTTTTATAAGTTAGTAATTACCAAAAAGAACCACCTTATGACCAAACAGAAAATGACTTAACTAATGGTCACATTTCCCACTCCTTATCAAAAACTACTTCTATCTAGCTCCTTTCCCTGGAGAAACTGGACAAGATAATTTTTTTAGTGCCATTTTAACTGTTAACCAATGAGTCATCCCGCGTTGAATTTAATCTTTAATACGTCGAATGTTTGAAATTAATGCTATCGGTTTGAGGAAGATTCTGAACAAGTTTGACAAATGTTTCCCCATCAGGCTTCACTTGATTTCTCGATGCGTTTTTGGGGAGGCACTTGTAGTTCTAGTTCAATCAGGGTACATATCTGTTACCCCTTCTAGGTCAGTGAGGGTACATGTTTCCTAACGGTGATCTTTGTCAAAACTAGTGATCCAAATTAAGGCTTAATTTTTACGAACCAAAAACTGCTTTTAAATAATATTTTTCACCACTTCTTATCCTTCGTGTTGTACACGTTGTCCGTGGGGTACCCTTCCTGGTCAGTGGAGGGTACATGTGGGGTACCCCTTCTAGGTTAATAGGGGTACATGTTTCCTTTCCCTTCTAGGTCAGTGGGGGTACATGTGGGGTACTCCTTCTAAGTTAATGGAGGTACATATTTGTTACTCCTTTTAGGTCAGTCGGGGTATATGTTTCCTACCCCTTGATAAATGAGGGTACCTATCTGTTTCCCCTTCTAGGTCAGCAGGGGTACATGTTTCGTAACGGTAATCTTTGTCAAAACTAGTGATCCAAATTAAGGCTTAATTTTTACGAACCAAAAGGCAGATCCAGGACTGGACTGCTTTTAAATAATATTTTTCACCACTTCTTATCCTTCGTGTTGTACACGTTGTCCGTGCGGGTACATGTGGGGTACCCTTCCTGGTCAGTGGGGGTACATGTGGGGTACCTTTTCTAGGTTAATGGGGGTACATGTTTTCTTCCCCTTCTAGGTCAGGGGGGTACATGTGGAGTACCCCTTCTAAGTTAATGGAGGTACATATTTGTTTCTCCTTCTATGTCAGTAGGGGTACATGTTTCCTATCAAAAAAACGCCTTCAAAATTTTTGAGGATATCTGACTCCTCATAGTGGTGGTACATGTGGGGTACCCCTTCAGGTTCAGTGGGGGTACATGTTCCTACCCCTTCTAGGTCAATGGGGGTTTAGGTTAACTACCTCTTCTAGTTTAGTAAGGGTACATGTTAACTACCTCTTCTAGGTCAGTAGGGGTACATGTTTCGTAACGGTGATCTTTGTCAAAACTAAATTAAGGCTTAATTTTTACGAATCAAAAGGCAGATCTAGGACTGGACTGCTTTTAAATAATATTTTTCACCACTTCTTATCCTTCGTGTTGTACACGTTGTCCGTGGGGGTACATGTGGGGTACCCTTCCTGGTCAGTGGGGGTACATGTGGGGTACCTCTTCTAGGTTAATGGAGGTACATGTTTTCTTCCCCTTCTAGGCCACTGGGGGCATGTGGGGTACCCCTTCTAAGTTAATGGAGGTACATATTTGTTTCCCCTTCTATTTCAGTAAGGGTACATGTTTCCTGTCAAACAAACGCCTTCAAAAAATTTGGGGATCCCTTATAGTGGGGTACCCCTTCAGGGTCAATGGGGGTACATGTTCCTACCCCTTCTAGGATGATCGAACGATTGTTCACTAGCTCATATGGTGTTTTATTGAATCTTGGATGGATTAGGGAACGGTTCTGAGTGAAACAAGCAGTGGCAACAACATCAGCCCATAAGAATAGTGGTGCACTAGAATAAATCAGCATTGTGCGAGCAGCTTCCACAAGAGTTCTATTTCTTCTTTCAACTACCCCATTCTGCTGTGGAGTTCTAACAACGGATGTCTGATGTGTGGTTCCAGCATCTTCAAAATAAGTTCTTAACTCCTGATTAGTAAATTATGTGTCATTTTCTGTTCTTACAATCCTTACTGGAGCTTGAAGTAGAACTTGAATACGCTTCAGAAAGGTGATAATGATGCCTGGTGTTTCGTCATTTGACCTCAGAAACTTAACCCATGTATATCTTGAATAGTCATCAACGATAAAAAGGATATACTTCTTTCCATTTATGCTTTCAACTCTCATTGGGCCACATAAGTCCATGTGCAACATATGTAACTTTGCTTCCGAACTGGGTACGGTTTTAGGTTTATAAGATGCCCTTTTGCTTTTTCCAAGTTCACAAGATGGACAAAGGTGTTACTTGGTGTACTTGAACTTAGGGAGTCCGGTGACGATGTTGTCTTTGGCTAATTTGTTGATTGTGTCGAAATTGAGACGGGATAATCTTTTATGCCACAGCCAGGACTTTGTTCCGCATGCTCTTGTCATAAGACATATTGGTGATGAAGAGGCCATTTGGTTGATGTCAATAGCATACAAGTTGGTGCCTCGATTCTCAGTTAAAAGATCATCGCCAAACAAATTTCTAACAAAGCACGTGTTTCTCCTAAATGCAACCTCTAAATCTGCATCACAAAACTGCCCGACTTAAAACAAATTGTGTCCCAACCCTTCGACGTAGTAAACTTGAGTGATCAAATTACTCCCAAATTGAAGATCCCCATAACCCAAAATAGCTGCTACATGATCATTTCCAAAGCGAACAGTTCCCATGAATTTTCAAACGAAATTGATCAGCAGCTTCAGATTCCCGGTCATGTGCTTAGAGCAACCCGAGTCGACGATCCAAAGACATATTTCGATAACATGCGAAAAACAGAAGAGTTTGTTTTTGGAAACCGTTTTGAATTGGATTCCATCGGGTTAGGGGTAAAATCCGGATCACACTCATAGAAAGTTTCAACTGCTTCAATTAGAACATCATTCCATCTGCCATTCTTAAGTATGAACACTCTACCTGTTGGTTTCCATACACAATTCTCAAGGTAATAACTAGGTATTTTACTACTAGTGTTTAACCTAAATTGTGCAACTAGTCTTCCTATAGATCTAGCACTAGTTCTTTTTGGAACGTTATTATGTTCAAGCGTAACATTCACATTTTTAGAAACACAATCATCGTGAACATCATTAAATAAGCATTTCTTGCACATTAAACAAACAGAGTCATTACATGCATTAGAAACAGTACGTTTGACATTACATTCAAATGAAATATGTCTCTTATTACAAAGCGATAAATTCCTAGGGTGTTCTTCTACTTCTTCAACTTTATTCATGCATCTACTCTTAGAAACAAGCGAGACTCTATTGTTCCTTGTATTGCTCCTAGGTTGTAGTCTGCTGCTCCTAGAGGTGCTTTCTAGTCCTGTATAAGGTAAGGCACACGCATTAGGATTCACATTGTTGTCCTTAGAAGTATTAGCATCTTTCCTAGACTCTTTAGGATTCTTGTTTGTCGTTTGTCCCATATGTTTTAGATGTGGAG
Source organism: Artemisia tridentata subsp. tridentata (assembly GCA_021014915.2). NCBI lineage: Eukaryota > Viridiplantae > Streptophyta > Magnoliopsida > Asterales > Asteraceae > Artemisia > Artemisia tridentata. The sequence goes on from CP139506.1 coordinate 356,232,325, forward strand.
GCAGACGCAATAGTGGGACTAATCCTATAAAGGCCAGGTGCTATCACTTTTGGTTTTTCAACAACCATTTTTCCTTTATCAACATTTGTTTCTTTTTGTTTCAGTAAGGGTTGTGGAGTGACTGGTTTTGTCAAATCATTGTTCACATCGACTTTTGGAACAGATTGAGAAATCGACATTTTTGGTTTAACAACCTGTTTTGAAGTATTTGGTTTGTACGAAGTCGATGGTTTTGCAAACTTAGTATCCACACCCTTCCCTTTTTGACTTTCTAGCTGAGCTCTCAAAAGATCATTTTGTGCTTTCATGTCCTTGTAGGCACGCTCATACGACAGTTTGTCATACTTGCATTCCTCGGTTTTTCGATCAAGTTGTTTAAAATATGACACGTTTTCTTTTTCAAGTTTTACAAGAGCATTTTCATATTTTGAAACAATTTCAGAGGTCTCAACTCGCAGTCTTTCAACGTCTTCAACAGAATATGTTTGTAAAATGATGGACATAATATCAGTGGACATAACTACTTCTAAGAGAGAATCATTTAAATTTTCTAAAACATTGATTTGCTCAATAGATTCATTAGCCTTCTTTATCAGGGATTTGTGGTCTTTGACAAAGTCAACTGTTTCAGTTAAGAATGCTTTTTCAAAATGAATTACTCGAGCATTAATGTTATTAATTTGAGGAGCAAATTCACTTTCAATAATCTTTTTCAGCTGAAGATGGACCATTGAATTCCAATTGTTCTCAGTTAGTCTCAATTTAGATTCTAAAGTCGTTTGAAGTTGCCCAATTCAGTTTTTAATGTCATCAAGAAATCCTCTGGCAGCACTTGTGTTAAAAGTGTTGTTTGAGGACATCTGTTCCATTTTTGAAAGAGATTTGGAAACAACTAATGGTTTAGAAACTTGTTTTGAGATGCCTGGGCTTTTGGAAAATTCAGATGTTTTGTTTTTGTGGAACAAAAGTAATTCCAGAAAGTTTGTTCAGTTGTTGTAATCAATTGATTTTTGGTATGGATTCTTTTTTTTCATTTTGGTTTGACTATCTTCAGCAAGTTCTATCGTTTCCACATAATCACGAACAATAGGAGGATCATGCTTAGTAAACAAAACATTATACAAAGTATTCTATTCTTTTTGAGCTTTCTTGAGATTGCAATGAGTTTTTTACCTAGAGCCATTTTTTGTTTTGTATGGTAAAGTGGATCAGATTGACTAGTAATCATATGAATTGTTTGACTTGAATGACCCGTTTTAACCAGTAAGTTTTCTAGTTTTTCGATCTTATGTTCTGACTCTATGATTTCGTCCAAAAGCTTATCTTCTTTCTTTGCAAAGTCCTTTTTCAACTCATCCCGTTCCTTTTCAAGATTGGTATAAGCTGATTTTTGTTTTGAAATTTGGTTTGTTAAATCAGAAATTTCTTGTTCTAAAGAGTTGATGGTTTTTGTTGAACTAATTTGAAGTTCATCAAATTTGTTTTGCAATTGCCTATCTTTAACCAGTAACTTCTTATAACAAATTTCAAATTATGACTCGCGTTTTATATCAATCTGAAAACTTTTTTCATTTTCCTTCTATCTCTCAAGCTCAGCGGTCAATTTCTCATTCGCGGCCTTAACTTTGCGATTGACCTTTTTCACTTTCTCAATTTCAATGCTACAATTATTCAATAATGATTCAAATAGAGCACGTGTTTTCTCATCATTCTCAACATGCTGTGAAACTGAGCCTCCACTTTGATTCATATCTGGAGTTGCTAAAGGAATATTGCTACTACTCGGCGTATCCAGGTATGTATCATAAGTGGGTGCTGGAGTCTCATAATGCTGTTTCTTATGAGGAGACATATCAAATATATCATTATCGTGGCATGTATTGAAGGTTGGTACCTCAGAGAGTGCACTGGAAACAGGAGGTGTGTCAGAATCCATGCCGTACTTAGCCTCCTGAAGATTTTCCATAAAGATGTAGTTTGCATTGATATCCTCTCGATCTTCCATTTCATCCATGAGAGCCTTAAATCATTTTCCTCAGCATTCAACTGAAACCCTGCATCTTCCTTCTGTGCCAACAACAAAGCTTTCTGCAGATATGTTGTATCCTTCTTTCTTGGCTTAGTAGGACAGTTCCTTGCAATATGACCTACACCCTGACAATTGAAACACTTCATCGGATTACCCTGATTCACATTTCCATAATTCCCGACAATTGGAGCTGCAACATTTCTAATCTGATTACCCACTGCCTGATTCCTAACATTCTGACCCCTCTGATTTCCAACAAACTGACCCATCTGATTCCCTGCATACTAACCCAACTGATTCCCTGCATATTGTCCTGCATTCTGCATATTCTGATTACCCATGTGAAATCCAGTAGCATATCCCTGCTGATTCCCAATAACTCCAACCATTTGTTCTCCTTGACCTATATTGAAACTCGGTTGAGCAATCTGCTTATTGCGAGTGTTCGATGAAATCCTTTGGTTGTTGTTTGTTGGTGTAGAATAGCGTCCTTGGAATGCCTTTGTCAGATAAGCAAATGCTTGTGTCAAAGCAGCAGTAGATTCATCATTGTCAGTGAACTCTGGTTCTTGGAATTGTGGATATTGTTGTTGTTGTGGGTAGAATTGTTGTTGGTAGACAGGTGTTGGTTGTGGAATGTATGATGGTTGCATCAAGGAGAAAACCAACCTAATCTTTCACAAAGTTTTCCGATGGGTTTACAGCCTATTACTCAGTTGCAGCCATTGCAACCTCCCCAACTCCCTCGACTTCCCCAGCCACCACCTCCGCATCTTAGACCACCTGGTCCTGCTTTAACACCATCGGATCAAGCCATATCTGGCCCTGTTCATATGCAAGTACAGCAATTGCAGATGATTCAACCATCACTTGCTTCTCCAGCTCATGTATATTATCAAACGATGCAACAAGATAACTTTCCACATGCTCAGCATCAACAACAGCAACGACTGGATCCTCAACTGCAAGTTCTGCAACAAGGGCAGAGTAGCAATTCCCTACAGCAAGATGCTAGTTCATTATCACTGCAGGACATATTCAGTTCGCATGATGGTATCCAGGTATGGACCTTCATAATTTGATTTTTTTTAGACTGCCTTTAACATAATTTATTTAAAAAGGGCATATTTGCTTTTGGCTGCAAACGAATTGCGGTTCTTGCAGAAATGTTGGGTTGTTTATTTGGTCATAAAACGTATAGGTTTAATCTTGTCAGTTTTAGGGTTGACCTACTAATGTTTTCTTGCCCTCTTTTTTATCTTTTTCTTAAATAATGAAAGAGTTCATCTGATTACAAAAACATTATTATTACAAGAATACTGTTTTTCTT